>JARHVA010008579.1:292500-430000 GCA_037957365.1 Torreya grandis | reverse complement strand
CATGAGATAAACTTCCTCATCAAACTTATCTTCCCAAAGAAATATTTGATCTCCTTATTATTTGGGAATGCAATCTTTGATATCCCATGAATTCTATCTAGGTCAATTATAATTCCTTATTAAGTGATTATGTGGCCTAAGAGCTTTCCTTCATTAAGCCAAATATGCTCTACTTAAGTTTTAGTATTATTTCAAACCTTATGCATATTTCAAAGATTTATTTTAGGTTATCTATGTGATTAATTTTTGTCTTTGAGAAAATAGTGAGGTCATCCATGTAGATGATTATAAATTTACCTATTATCCCTTGAAAAGCATGATCCATGGCTCACTTGAACATAGATCCTATGTTAATTAGGCCAAATTTCATCCTCTTGTACACATAAGTACCACACTTTATAGTAAATTTAGTCTTCATTCTATCTTTTGATTCAACCAACACCTGGTTATATCCTAAAAATCTATCCAAGAAGGACATCATTCCTAAACCACTTATAGTATAGATCACTTCATCCAGGGAAGGAAAAAGATAGTTATCTTTCTTAGAATCCTTATTCATATTCTAAAATCAACACATAGTCTAATTTCCCTAGTCTTCTTAACTAAAACTAAGATGGAAACCTAGGTAGAATGTCTAATATGGAAAACCATTTTTACATTTAGTAGCTTTTCCACTTCTTTTTGAATAAGAAGCTCTAGAATAAGATTTATCAGCCTCTATCTTTTCTTAAATGGTTTGTGTTCTAGCTTCAGTGGGATTTTATGGGTGATTATCCTTGGGTTAAAAACTTTAAAGTATTCAAACATCCATGTAATCACATCTTTATATTGGGTGAGTAAATCCTTCACCATTTGTCTCTCTTCAAGAGTGCAGTTGAGACCAATGTTAATGTAGTGTGGATCATACTCATCTCCTAAATTCTCCTTCTTTAACTTAGATTCATTTAATTTAGATTTCCTTGTTATTTTTCTTGGAGATATAAATTAAATTCCCTTTCCAAAGAAACCATTACTAAGGGAAGTCATTTTTCTTTCAACTAAATGACTCCTCCAATTTTTCTTAGTATAAGTAACTAATCTCCTTGTCATCAATGATTTGAGACTCAAATTATCTTGAATTATCCAAGAATTAAATGATATATTAGTCATCATCAAAGAATTTAAAATTTTCCATGTTACCAAGAATAGATGGATAAGGTACTATCTTAATGGAAAATCTTTGTACCTTGAACTCTTCAAGTGGTGCTAAATTGGTAGTTGAAGAAGCTAGTGAATCAACATCCTAATTTTATTCTATAAGAACAACCACTATATTTAAGGCCTTAAAGGAATTAATTAAATCCCAAGATATATGTTTATACATCTTTAAGTATGATAACTTACATTGGTATTTTTTTGACCTAATTGATTACCGGTTCTAAATCTCCATATATTAACAATTATTTTACATTATTTTTTGGAGCCAATTATAATCCCAAGATTAGCGCTTCATTATATTTTCTATTATTTGTGGAAGGTAATTTTACTCTATATGTTTCCAATTATTTCTTACTTTATGGATCAACCAACTCAACACTAATGCTTGATCCCTACTTGGATCTTGTACCATCAAAGTGGAGAGTCCATAATTGGTAAGGTCCTTAGACTTTTGATTCTTGGACCTTGTACTTTATGGTAAAGGTATAAATCCCAAGGATAGGATATTTATAATTTACCTCTTCATTATTAATTTTGTATTTTATAATGGGGTGATTCATTATTAGTTCTTGGTCAATTTGATTCTAGTTTGTAATACCTCTCCATGACAACCAAATATGACATAATTATGTTACTACATACTCATTCAATGTCTTTAACCAATCTCTACTATAGAGGAGTTTTTATCCTTTCAGGATATACAAAACAAGTATATTAATGGCCATTTGTATGCATGGATTATATGGCACTTGGATGCATACATCATTCATTTTTCTAACTACATGGACCATTATCTTGTCTAGCTATGAAACCATCTTGTTTAATGGCTTGGAGTCAAACCAAACTTTTGGTAAATGGAAGTTGACATAATAGTAGCCAGAGTTCCAAAATCAACTAAACAATTATGAATTTCTTTCCAAATTCTCTAATAGTCAATAAGAAAGGAGGATATTTTGGATTAGTATTATATATATCATTGGTATGAGCAGCCTTTTTCTTCTCTATAGTTGTCTTTCTTCTAATGGATCTCCATAAGAGATCTTTTTATTTAGTGATATAATCCAATTCATGGAGAGTGATGTTGGCCTTGATCTTCTTCATATATTAAACAATGTTGTATCCTCCTTTACTATTTTCCTCCTTATTTTGGGGTTGTACACTTCTTTTTGGGGAAGGTGGATTATTGTCATCCCTTAGATTTGGTAGAAAAATGTTATTATTTGGAGTAGACATTGTGAAGGGTTACTTGTTCCTCATATTATAATTACCATTTTGGTAATGTTATAAGGCGTGTATCTCATTAGATTTATCTTTTGATTCATTATCATCCTTGATTGGGAAAGGAGACTCATGAATTTTAAATACCATGGTAGTGTTTCAGGAACCAGATTTAGGGTGGAACTCTAGTGGGTTGTTTATAAAATCATTCCTTACCATATCCCTTTAGAAGATCTCAAACATTGCATATAATTATACACATTCAAGTTCACCATGATGTGAAGTAATATGGAATCTATACCAATTAGGCAGAGTTATTTCCACTCTATTATGTTTTGACAACTTGTTAGGTTATTGCTATTCTACATTATTTTTATATTAATTGAAAGCTATGTTATATATTTGAAACCTACAATTTTGGTTATTATTTTGGCTAGTAGAATTACCCATATTTATTTATGTGTTTAATAAATTCTTACTCAAATTTTGGACCATTATTTTTATAGAATCTATTTCTACTTAGGTAAAATAAACACCTTGTAAACTGGAGTATTAGATAGAATTGAGTGTTGTTCTATTAATGACCACTCATCTATACATGATTGTTCATATAACCATAATTTTAATTGGGTGTCTATTTCATTAGAGGAGGTGGTGCATATAACTAATTTTGGTTAAATATTGGAACATTTTTATTCATATGAGGCACTTGATTTAGAGTTAGGAAACCAACATTAATATTTAGGGTGTCAGGTACTTGAGGATTCAGTTGTTTATCAATATTAATAGCTTCTTCATATGTTAATTCTAGAGTGTTGGTAGCATCATAGCTTCACAATAACATTATAATTATTGGATATAAGACATTATTATACATATCTAACACTAAAATTTCATCTATTTTGTATGTTGGATATAGCCATGCATACATCTTTTAAAATCTGGTGTTAAAATCCTAAATTAGATTGTTAGACTCCATCTTCATACTGGTGACATGTTGATACACTAGGCTAGGGCTGGTAACTTATCCAAACTGGGTAAGAAAAGTGATTTGATATGAATTTTAAGAGGTAATTAAGTTATATTTAATATTAAGATACTAATCATAGGCAACATCTTACAATGTAAATGGGAAAAGCCTGCATGAAACATATTCATCAATGACATTCATTAACCTCAAAGTAGTCTTGAAAGACTTGATGTGTTCCTCTACAGTTATTCCTCTTTAGGTGGATAAATAACATGGATACTTCTCTAGATTTCTTAGTGAAGTATGTGCATCCCTTAAAGTAGCAATATCATAGCTGACTAACAAAGGTGGTTGGGACATAGGATGATGTATGGGTTAAATATTTCTTATTGGAGAAAGAGTCTTGGCCTGAGGTATATTGGGAATAATTGGTATATATCTAAGCCTTTGATGTACTGACAAAGGTGAAACCAAAATATTAGCTTGGGCCCTAGACCTGGTAACTCTCTTAGGTGTCTCTATTGTAACTCAAACATAGGGGATAACCTCTCACTAGAGAAGGCATACAAGTGGCCTTCCTTCTAGCACCAACTTCTTTTATACTTTGTATACTAAGTATAACGTTTTCATACTATGTATACTTAGGCATTATTTATTTGATAGTTGTCACCCATTCCATTGATTTTTATGTTTGAATTAATACTAGGTTGAGGTAATTTGAATCCTTCAATGGTGTCATTAAATTGATATGGTTGTATGCCTTATTCATTGTGTAGAGAACAAGGAATTTTAATCTATTCTCATCTTCTTTTAAATAATTAAACAATTTAGTATATTTTATTGACTTGAGGGGATAATTCAGCCCTCATTGAATTAATGGCATCCAAAATGTTGTATATACTCAAATATTTACTCTATGCATATGTTTCAATTTGCAGAAGAACATAGATGGTTTGTTGTTATTACCTAACTCCTCTAATCCTGCTCAAGCTCTCTTTTTGCTTATTTTATCCCTTTATGGAGCTCAAGCAATGGATCTTTTTGTGTTTAAAAATAGGATATAAAATTATCATTATAATGAGACTACCCTATTCTCCTATTCTTTCTCTTTAAAAGGGATCAAACATCTTATCTTTCTTATAGAATCATCCCCCTTCCAGCATCATCTTCAATCTTGATCTTGTTCACCCTCTAGATGTTCCCTATGGATTTGTCAAAAATTGAGATTATTATGGGTATTTTTATGATCATGAGGTTTGGCCTTTGAGAGGATTTAGATTATAAATCTGCTTCCCATTATGGGATTACTAGTTGAGTTGAGTTAGTTAGTTGAGTGTCCTAGGTTGTGGTCTCAACCAACAAAACCCCTAAATATTGTTTTAAGGCTTTTAAATGTAATGGGTCTAGAAGATAAGACCAAATAATATTGTACCAATCCACACCATCATATTGGGGTAAAGGGTGGACTGTATATACTTGGTTCTTCTTCCCAACTTTCTTTGTTGATACTATAATGGTAGCTTGGGAAGAAATAGAAGAAGACATTAGCAAGTATAATTGAGTGGATGACCTGTGTAGCTGTGAACTTGATAATACTCCCATAGAATTATTAGATGATATTTTTTTAGTCTTAGGGGTATCTGAGGTATTGACGGAGGTAACCACAATATAAGTGGGGACAATAGATGTTAAAGACACAATTGGAATAGTAGAAATTATTAAGAGTGTGGACATAATAGGGGTAAAGGAAACATCTACTTGTGGAACAACTAGGGATGGTTGGACACTAGTATTAGAGGACATAACTTCCACCTTAAGCACAACTAAGGAATGTGAAACACTAGGATTGAGAGAAATAGGATCAAAGGAACATATAGACATAAGAGACACAAATGATATAACTGGGGTTTTAGAAATAGAAGGAATTATAACTATAGTTTGGATTACACCCTCACTTGATTGGTCTCCTTGGAGTGATGCCTTTCTTTTAGTTTCTTGAAGGCTTAAGACTTTAGCTCTCTATAAATCCTCCTCTTCACCAATAGACTCACCTCCCAATAAATGTTTCTCATGTATTTATAGCCCTTTTATATATGATGATTTAATATTTAGACTCATAGGGGGTATTTAGGATATTAACTTCCTCCTATAACAAATAGTCACCTTTTTATTGTGGGAGAGCCTCCTAAGTGGGGGAAATTGAGAATTCAACACTTTCAATCTCTTGAGCTGAAGTAATAGTAGGATGAACATGGAATTTTTAGTCTAAAGAGTCAATATAAATTATCTCATCTTCAACTCTCCCAAGGGAAGTCAAAATTTTGGTAGCTTCAATCACCCCAAGATCTTGCTTTATAGTTTCGATTGACATGGGTAATGTCTAGGAAGGTTCTCCCTATTCCATTGATGTTTAAGAGGGTTTATTGATTTAAAAAACTATATAAGCCCATCCACATAAGGTTGTAAGTTTTATATATGCATTAACATTCAAAATTGAGAGCTCCCCTTGGATGATTTTCAAAATTTCCTCACCCAATCCAATCATTTGTGCCCTCTCTAGGACATGGACATAATTCTTGGCATTAAGAAAGAGGAAGTCATGATCATAAGGATAATTTTGGTATGGGATACCAAGGCCTTAAATATGATTTTTAACCCTACCATGAGGGTCCCAATATCTATGTGGTAGGGTGGCTAATGAGTAGTACTCTCTAAATCTACCAACCTCCAAAAAATGCTTATGGTTGATGTAACACATCCTTCCAATCATTATATGGGAGATATGGAATGCACTCTTCTTCTTCTTTTTCAAATTTTCATCTATTCCCCAACATATCTAGTAGGGTATCTCTTTCTCTACTAATTTTTATGGTACATGCTTAAGGAGATGCAAGGATGTAACCTTGTGGCCAACAACCCTGATTATGATGTAGTCAAGGTATAGCCAGTAGTCTACTCCAAGAATCAATGTTTTAGCTATGATCTTAGATATTTTGGTTAGTGGTGACTCATTAATGGACTTCCAAACCTATGGGTATATGTCCTTTATGATTCATATTATGTTTCTAGTTTAGATGTATGTGTACATGAATGAGTAAGAGTCACATATATGATTCTTGATAAAATATGGAACTAGGCTCTAGAGTGACCTATTATGCATGTATACGATGCCTATTACAGCATCTAAGAGTTATGATATCATATAAAAATTTCCCTTAAATACCTCTTATCTTTTGATAGAACTTTCTCTTGATGTTTAGCAGTGATTACCTCTCCTAGAGTGAATATTCCTTTGATTTCATTAATAAGTCTAGTAGTGGAACCCATTTGAGGTGAAGAAATTCAATGTTAAGGTAGACATATAACTAATTCAAGAGGGTCATCTCAATGTGAACTCCCATCCAAAACTTATTATAGGTATTGGTTGCTTCTCTTTAAGGACAAGGGACTCTCTAGGAATGATCTATTTGATCAATGTTTTATTAATCAAGTTTTTCTTTTTCTAAGTTACCAGTTGATGTAAATAATATGTTGCATCTAAAATAAAAAGGGATAAATACCTTTGGAATATATCTATTTATATGTGGGAAAAGATATTTTTTATGTCTAGGTGGTGTAAGAAAGTGCCCCCAGTCACCTTGCCTGTAAATAACATGTCTTATAATAGGTATATGCATGGCATAAGCTCAGGCTTGAATACTATGAAATGCAATCCTTATTTTTTGAGAGGGAATAAATATATAAAAAATAATGTTTATGTTGATGTCAAGTCCTCCTCACAAGTATGTGCATACACATGGTTAATTATGTCCCATAATGTTGAGTAATTAGGCTACTCATTATTAAATATTGTTAGATCAAAGATGGTGTCTTTATATTATGTTAAGTCCTTAATCAAAAATATGGATGGTGGTAGGGCTCCTTTTAATGTCTTAGATGAGGAAGCCATAGTTAATTCCCTAAGCTGATAGAGTTATGGTTATTTGATTTAGTGGCTCAGCTCTTTTATATGCACTTCATAATTTAAATGCATGTAGCTAGGGATTGTTCTCAAGGATGCAAGTGAGCTCAGATTAATTTGTGATTAATGAGCACAACATTTTTTTAAATTCATTTATATATCTTTTGGCATTCAATTCCATTTCATGTGTGATTAATGTCCAATGCCTCTAAACTTACTTCACTTGTTTAATTCAAACTTTTCCACTTCATTTTGGTGGGTATACCACATGTACATTGTGGAAATTTAAAAGAATGTCCCATCATTATATTTTACCAAGTGTCTTCGTGTCATTCTTTTTACTTTACATTTAGCCATGCCACAAAGGTTTTTACTAGTCGAGAGTCAAAAATTGTGTTAAAACCTAGTCAACATGAATTCTTGTAAAGCAAACACATCATCTGAATAAAAGTTTTGAATACCAATTGTGGGTGTCTTTTACAAAGGCCAAGTTATGAATAAAAGTTATGAACACTTTTGCTGAAGACAAAATATCGGATGAGACCTTATGAATCAAAATTTCTAAAGACCATATTTTGAAAGATTTCTCTGATTATCTTTTTCTAAACATTTTCAATGAGAACTTGCATTGAGCACTTTTACCAAAGACCAAATTCCAAATAGTAGGTTCCAAATATTAAATGTCAAAGACCAAATTCTGACCATTTTCACTAAAGATATAAATTATGAAGGCTTTTTCCAAATAATAAAAGTTTCTAAGAATAAATTCCTGAGGAATAAACTCACAACAAATCTAAATGTCAAAGACCAAATACTACATGGTGGATAAATTTGTGAAAATTTAACTTGAAAATAGAAGTTACAAATAAAACCTCCAAATAAAAGTTTTAAAAAAAATCATGAAGGTTAACATAAGTTTGAAGGCTCAAATAATGTCAAAGGTCAACTTCTAAACAAAAGTTCTAAAGACTAATTTCTACAAAGGCCAAGACTATACAAATTATGCATGTTTTGAAAACCAATGTTCATGCAAAAACTTTTGAAGAGTATTAAGTAGGTTATTTTGAATAAGAAAAGAATATCCATCTACATTTATCAAATATTGGAGTTAGGTGCAACATATAAAGCTCTTATGAATGAAGAAATTAAACATAGGACTAGACCTTTCAAAATATTGTGGGTACCTATTTGAAAAACATAATGGGGGTATGTTGATTACAATAGGTGTAGAAAAAATCTACCCATTTGAGTATTGTAACATTCATTTCATGCTTTGAATTTAATAAATAATTTATGTTTACCTATTTCATACTCAATTTTCCTAAATATTGTGTGTTTTTGAGTTGTTGATCTTCACTTGTGGATATTTTTTTCCCTTGTAATGTTTTCCAATCATCCTTATACTCTCTTTTACAGGTTCTATGTTGTATAGGTTTCCTATATCCATGCAAAATACTTATGTAAAGTTTGATAAATTTATAGATTATGTGAAAGTTGTGTGATTTCCCATCACTTCTGAATATGTATAGTGTTATTGTACAAGTTGAGGAGCTCTCTAAACTTGGTGCATCACCATCTTGTGAATTTCAATTAATTATACTCATTTTTAATTAATGAAATCATAGTTATAGCTATAAATCAGTCCCTTTTTAGTAGTGTTTTACACCTACAAGATGATCTCATATTAGATGCACATAATTCAATAAAGAAGTTGACCTTCTCTAGAGGTTCATCCCAAGGAGACAAGGTCCAACACCTTAGGTATGTTCCCATTTTTGCACTAAATAATATCGTTGATCAAATTGGTGAAAGATTCACATAACCATAAGAACATAGTATGTGATCACATCAAATACTAAGATGCATGATGTGAATCATGCCAACATATAAATAGTAATAATACAAGATCAATAAGAAATCAAGCACACACACAAGAGAACTCAAAAATAAATCAAAAGACAATGGTCCAAGGGGACCTCAAACAAGGGGCATGTCCAAATTTCATATAATCAAAGGGACATGACTTAGTAAAATGTCCATAAAGAAAAAAAAGACATATTTATATGTCAATATACAAGAAACTATGACATATTCCAATATCACAATAGGAAAACATAAGCATAGGGGCCACAATCAATGGAACATATTCAAATGCTCAAACAAGAAAAATGATTCATGATAATACTAGGTAAGGAACACACTCAAATAAGTGAAAAAAAAAGCATGAACTCAATAAACCAGCATAAACAAATAATATTATTCCCTAGATATATATGCATTAGTAAAAAATGTTAAGTACATAATATATCAAGTACACTACGAAAGATATAATCATGGATAAAGGCATGTATAAGTATATAATCCCAAAAATGATAATGGAAAATGATCATAAAATTATATAACCTAGGTTTATCATGATCAAATAAGTGAATGCCCCTAATGTTTAAATGGCATGAGTAGAGGGAAGGCCCAATATCTAAATGTGCAAGATCATATGCATGGGTATGCATGTATCACACTCAATTAATATGAGTAAACATATGCATATATATAAATATATGATATGTTATCCACTAACGTGTAACTAACAACATATATCTCAAGAAGCTAATAGATCATGTAAAAGCTAAAAAAAAATTAGGAATTTTTAATTTTTTGATATTTTTAGAATATGTAATGTTTTTGGTATTTTTAGCAAATTTGAAATGTCTTACCTTTAGGTTAGATCATTTACATTTTTTGGATGATGGTTGGATAGTTTAAAGTGTTATATGGCCATCAAATTTTTAACCCTAAATTTAGATGGATCAATATAGTATAGGGTTAATAATATAGAAATGAATAAGCAAAAATGTGATAAACATATCTACAGCAAGTTAATTAATTTGTAAATTCAGATAAACAGTATTTGGAATTTTAATTTTGAGATATGCTAAAAAAGGAAAGTATAGTTATTGATTGATATTGAAATAAATTATAAATAAGAGTAATTATATAGTTTATTATGTTCATGTAGATCTGATATGGAACATGTTATAATCAAAGTGGATATAGATTCTAGATCAATTGTTAAATTCTGTAAAAATATATTTTGTAGCCTTGGATGCTTGTGTCAGTTTTAGATGGTTACATCAACACTATTGTTTGACTTGGATGCAGGTGTCAAGTATATAATATAAATTTTATTTAGGTGTGACCACCTATAACCTTCTAGGTTTTCTATCATCTTTACTTTGGTGTGTCTGGATTTCATGCATAGGTTGTTTCTCTTTATCAAATGATAAAAACCTAGCTTTTTTTAGCCTTAGAGTTACAATGGGAAAAATGTGTTAGTGGGCACATGGTGTTGAAATAATTCAAGTACCCTTATATAAATGAGAACTATCTACATATCCAATACTCTAAAAAGAGCCTTAGAATTATGTATTTCTCCCCTACATGGTGACTTGTGTGTGTATCGAGATAAAATATGTGATAAACAAGTACATAGAGTGACCTACCTTGTAACTTATAAAATATGGATCATAGAGTGACCCTTCAATACCTCAAACATGTAGATGGATTATTCCTATGATTGGTATTGAAACTAAAAATAATATGGAATCTTTACTCACTTGAATGCTTGATTCAATGTTTTTGGTAAGCCGCCTTATGAGTTGTTAGGTATGTGTTAGGTGAGGAATGAATGAGGGTTGATATTGTAGATATACCAATCCATTTTGGAAATATCTCATGTTAAATAACCTAGGCCAACCATAAAAATATGTTTCATTTATAAATTTGATGATTTTATGGCACTGGATAGTCAGTTTGTCACAGGACACTAGCATCAATGTAGGCATCTAGCTATAACACAAGTGTCTAAGAATCTAAAAAATAGGTACATGTACAAAAATCGTAAAGGATGATAATAATTAGTTTAATATAATTTTGAGTATTATATAAAGCCTTGTAATTAAAATAACATATGGTCAGACTAAGAGATAATTAATAGGCACTAGAGATAGTGGATGTAAACCTTTTGATAATAAGGTCTTAGGAACTGAAGGTTAGAACCATGAGAAGTAGTTACCAAGTATACAATATTTAAGTGATATATAATTCAAATTTAGTGTCTACAGGGCCTAAAATAATGGCTTCATAGTCACATGGGAGACTTTAAACCAAGTTGTGACCTATATTATAATTAAGGGCATACCTAATAGCCAAAGGGGATATGTAAAAAGAGATGATCCTAAAAAGATCAATTTTTTAAATATTCATAATGGGCACACCACTATGCCAAAAATTATGAAAAAAAAATTAAAAGGTTTAGAAAATTCCTAATTTAATTTTAAAATTACTTTAAGAAGAATTAGGCCTTATTAGACATGTTCTAAATTCATTTGAACATATGCTATTTTTATTAAGGAATCAGGGGTTAAATTACACTTTTGTTTTGTGACTTCAAAAAATACTTTGCAAAATTCTACAAATTTTTGGTAGAGTCTAGATTCCAAAAAAAAATTAAGGTTTAGGTAATGTTTAATATGTATAAAAATACTAAAAACAAAACATCTTTAAGGCCTTAAGTTTCACAAGGGTTTTTATGAACTTTCAAGCAAAATATGAACTACTCATTTATTATGAATAATATAATGTGTATTCTAAGATGTCAAGAACATAAATACGCTCTCATTTCCATGATTAAAATCATAATTTTTATTCATAATAAATTATAATTTTTTTCAACAGAGTGCAATAAAAAGAGAATTTACACACTTAAATCAAATGATAGAATAAATTTCCTTATGTTATTCATATAAATAAATAATTACAAGGCTTCTAATTAATATTACAAGAGTTACAAGGCTTCAAAATATCCCAAAGCTAAAATTTTACTTTTGTTATAAGTGGTTTCAAACTCCAAATAATTATGCAAGCTCCATACATACAACCTTAGAATGTTAATACTATCATATTTCCATCATCAAGGGACTTCCCTAAACACCTCTGAGTCAAGGACTCCTAACTATGGTATTGAAATTAGCATTAAAATTTTCTCAATTATAAAATAAGGTTTAGTTCATTTGAAGGAAAAGAATACTAGGCAAATGTCACATCCCACTTTTATCATGCCATATTCTGAAGGCACTTGTCTATGATTAGCACTACAAAACATGCTTAATAATAGAAATATTTATTTATATGCAATCAAGGTTATCAAAGATTGATTGATTTTAGTTATGTCAAATTTTTATCATGTTTTTATGTTTGTGTGATAGAACTAAGGAAATTAATTTGGACATATAGATGTTATACAGTTATGTGGAATAATATTTATTTATCATGATTTTAATATTTATATTATGTGATTTTGATATTATGACCTAGATAACTGACATTTTTTCACTTATCTATGATGTAAGTACAACCCACTCAGTGTAAGGGAGAGCATCATCATAGACGAAAAGCTAGATATTGATAATGGGTAGTAGAGAGAATCCCATAGAATGAGGTATGATCATGAAAAATAAGGACCTTTAGCTTGCCTTTCTTGGAACTAGTATTGACATCTATTTTGATGATTATCTAATTTAATTATCATTAATTTATCTTCCAGATTAAACTATAGTTATAGTTGCATTAATTAAGACTTATAAGAGTCATAATGGTATATGCAATAATGTGTGTACACATCATTATGGGGTATGCCTAAAATACCTTGTGTTACACTATGTAATCTAAATGAATGTAGATATATTTGTTTGGTTAGTGAGTCTTTTTGACATGTTTTGTCACATTTTATGATTATAGAAACATTAGTATATAAATCACTAGGACTACAACCCAATGGGCCATTGTAATTAAACAAAAATAACCATTTACAACATGTGATTATTTAACCAAGTCATCAATAAAAATCAAGAGTTGATTTTTTAGGTTGCCTTGGTATTGTGACATCCCTTGAGTAGACGTTCACACATGTTTTATCAAATTTGTGATTTATGTGAAAATCCTAGATGATAACACTATTGTGTAAAATCAAGAGAATAATATAAAAAATATAACATTCATTGATTTGGAACTATTGTATTATAGAAATTTACTAAAAATAGTAAAATGTAAAGAGAAAATAAAGATGGCTAAAAATACCACCTCCAAGAGGAATTTAGATCTAAAACTTGTTATGCAGAGAGGTTTGGTGACTAAAATTAGGATCCTAGAATTGAATCTGGGCTTAGATAATAACACTAGGAAGAGGACACTATAGAGTTGGTGTTCTTATCCAATATATGGCACTCATGTCTAGTTTTAGTGATAAAATTATAGTTTTTGGGTTCTTTGTTCTTTCATCTATAGAGCTCATATATGGTCTAAGAGCTAGTGATCACTTGTAAATACCACTATATGATTGATTTGCCTTCAAAAATCTTAGTTCCTTAACATGTGAATACTAATGCAAATCAATGGGAAAAATGGGTAAGTGTATGAATTTGGGTGAGACCTCAACACCCCATGTGTTTATTGTTTCCTACATACCAATACTCTAAAGTGGGATCAAACTTTATGTAGTTCTCCCATGTTATGGTGGTGTGTGAATAACTGGTGCAATATGTTAGATGCTGGTGTAATATTGATGTGATTAGATACTTTAACCTTGAATTATGATCTATGACACATAATTATACTTGATATCTAAGATAATAGGGATATATTCAATCAAAATTAGGAAGAATAAATATTTTTAACTAAATGTACAAATGTAATTCTTGTGTTTTCTGGTGTGGAAGCTTTTTGTATGCCAAATGGTTTGAAACGTGCTATATAGTCATATCATTGAAAATAATTTGAATGGGGACTTTTAGGTACATGATCCAACCTCCTATGGCTTTGAATTTGGTAAATTAATCATTATTTTGCAAGAATATAGGAGAGGAGGGAAGGACACTAAAGCGGTGCACTCTTGTCCCCTAGGGCACTCTTGTCCAATGGGTGATTTTATCATGTTAAATGTTAGGTAAGGCATAAAATATGTCTAAAGTTGACTAAGATAGGGATAATTTAATTTAGGGGTCATATTTCAAATTATAAGAGTGTTTTAAATGGTCTTAAGTGATCAAAAGGAGCCCTAATATAGATCTAGAGCTGAGAGTGTAAAAGAATGGCCACAAGTGCACAATTTTAGATTAAATGTTCATTTTATGTGTCTACATTTTCCCCCCTTTTATTTTATTGATGAATTAAATTTAAAGTACTAGATTAAAAGTAAAAAGAGTATGTACCTAAACTTACCTTTGGGAAGGTGTCCTTAATGCATGCCATAACTTTGAATTGTGTTCCACACGAAAACCTATAGTGAAACATATGTAATATCAGTCTTTACTTAAGATTAATATCAAGAAGTAAAAGATAAAAATCTAGAGAGTGAAAAGGAAATAATATGCTTGATCAAGTACTTAAGCCATTGTATCTTTCATAGTGTATAAATTGGTGCAAATTTTGGTTTTCATGGTAGGTTGTGTGTTTGTATTAACATTGAATATCTTGGATTGTATTGTGCATGCCCCAATCCTCATTTATAAGTGGGTGTGCTGAAGAACTCAAGTTTGATTGACATCATCTTCATCATCCCAGAGTAGTGGAGTAACTTAGAATCCATGTGTGAATCCTGATATATATATGGTGTAAAAACTAGTGTAGATACTAGTGCAAATATCAAACCATCCACTATAGATGGAATGAGATTGAATTCTAGTGAAAATTGGTGTAAAAATGGTGAAAACATTAGTGCAAATTCGGGGTGAATACCAAGTATAATCTAGGTTTTTTGTAAATATAAAGTATAATGACATGAATTATCATTCCATCTATGAAATGAGTGCAAAAATTGTTATAATGAGGAAATAATGTGTTTCACACATGCCCCCAACTGATATGTAGTGCATATAGATTTTAAGACTAAATAAAATAGTTATGATTCTTAGTAAAACCTGAATGCCAACTTAGAACAACATGTCTACATGATTTCCCCCAAACTAAGCAAATTTAAGACAAAACTATGTAATTCGAAGTAATTCTAAAAACTTAGACTATAAAATTACTAAATACTGATTTGAGAAAATTGAGGTTCTGATAAATTCTAGAAATGTCTATTTTTTGGCAATTGGACAACAGTGTTGGGAAGGACACTAGAGCATTGCTCTCTTATCCAATGTGGCACTCCTATCTAAATTGAATTTATACATATTTTTTGAGCCTAAAAATATGTAATCACTATTATATCTTATCTATGTATTGATCTAGGAAGCCTAATATCTAAGACAAACCTGTGTGAATACCCCCTCTTTTGAGGTGAGTTGTTGATCCTTTGTAAATACTCAACTTAAAATAAAAAGTTATCCAATAGGTTGTTATGATTTAAAATTGTAAATTTGAGTAAAACTCACATCATGGAAAAACATGGCATCATTGAGTAATGTAACCTGAGCATAGTGATAATGTAGGATGCATGTGAAAACAAGAATCATAATAAGTGTGTCTAGATAAATTTGATAATGAAACATGTAGATAACTAAGAAACCAAGTATACAACATTGAATATAACTAGTTAAGGAGAAATGCATGATGTCCATCATGACATTATAAGTGGGTAGGTGCATGATGTCCATCATGGCATCTAAATCTAAGAAAAAAATCAATCAAACTGTCATGTTCATGATGCACAAAATCAAAGAATATACACACAACAAGGAAAACACATGATGGAATTCCAAGGGGCCACAAATAAGGGACATATTCAAATGTCACTCACTTGAATATAAGATACATACAAAGTCATGTTCAAATGCCCTCACATGAATATAAGGGAATAAATGTAGGCTTAGAGCCACATAGAAGGACATGTTCCAATATTCATATTCACGAATAGAAAACACACACAAGGACATGTTCAAGTGTCTTCACATGCATACAATTAGACATATAAATGCTTAGATCCATTTGGTAATGACATATCCAAATTTTCTCAAAGTAAATAGATAATTTCATATAAGATACAAAGTTAGGAAAAGTAATATAAAAAACATCCATTGTTATGTATTCTGGTGAACAATAGCTAAGTTTTAATCTATGCAATATTAAGTAACTAAGATAGGAAATAGTGTATCACAATGTGAGTGAGTGATAAATATCATAATATGTAATACAATGTAAATTAATAAGCATGTGAGAAAGATAATATGGGTAAATAAGGATAAAATCTATGTTTTCCATGCCCCTAGTGAGCTAGTTGATGAATGTACATATTGTCAGAATCATTTGTGAAGTTTAGAAATAATTAGTGATAATTTGATCTCACTGGGACAAGATCAGGGTGAGGGAAACTAGAGAATTATGCTTCTTTCCTCCATATTGATCATGTCTAATTATAATTTATGAGTGTGTAATAGTAAAATAAATTGTAATTGGTTCTGGGAATTGATGTCCTGTGTAATCTACAATTACTCATATACAATGGTGAAGCATGTATGATAAAAAAATTGGTTAAATAATATATATAATGTTGTGCACAACTAAAATAATGTATGAAAAAGAACATATAAGCATGTATAACTCTTTATTTTATTAAATTTCTACAAAAGTTTACTATTTTTACATATATATGAGTTAAAAAATAGTGAGAAATGCAATGCCCAATTAGTCCTACGAGGGGCTCACAATCATTTGGCCCAATGTCAATAAAATGAATTGTGAAATTTCACAAATGGAAATGTGGGTGCTAATATGGTGGATCTAATCTCAATGGATAATCTAAATATGGACCACTATTTGTGTTATAATTATCACTACCGTGCTAATTATGTTGAACTTTGGGTTGTTTTGGAGCCCATCTTAGAGTAAGTAAAGCATGTGTTTTTGCCTTATGTGAATTTCTTCTGATACTCTATAATAAAAATCAAGGATGTGCTAGAGTAGATAGTGTCTCTCTAAAATCTGTGATAAATCTCAATTGAATGGGCCTCTCTAAAATAGGCCTATGTGGGAGTGTAGATCTTTATTATGAAAATATCTAGGTGTGTTGTTCCTTTTTATGTGATTGTATGTTGGTGACATTTTTATGTGGTAATGGATCTCCATAACTATAATGAATTAATTACCATATATATATTTTAATTATATGTTAATTTTAGAAGGAACTACATGAACATATTAAATCTAAGGATGTCCCAATAAGACGTTTAAGACCCCCATACTTGGTATTATTATGAATATGGCAGCCACATATATGGGAATCACCTATAATCATAAAGTGATCTTTCTAAAGGAACTTTGTATTTTACCAATGAATCCTTTGACGACCATGGTAGTGGGAATCATATCCCTATCTATGTATCTAAGATTATAAAGAAGTGTGTTTATACACATGTTCACACTTGACCTATAATTGACCATGACACTTTGAATAGGTTGGTGATCAATGTGTGCACAAACAAATAAAGAGTGTAAATATGAGATATCATTGATTATGAAATACTCTGAAAATGTAATAAGTGGCCTAGATGGCACTAATTTATGATAAACACCTATTATACCATTTAAAGTATGTTCTTTTACATGATAATGATAAGAAACTAGTGGATGGTGCACATTATATTCATAATGCACACATGATTTATCTACAATCTCATTAGTCATGTGCTTAGGTAAATGATCATTGAATATTTTCATTTATTATGTTTCACTTTGTTATGTTGTTTGTATTTTTTATTGGTGTACCCACATAAATGGTGTTTGCATATATCAAATATTTAATCTTTTATCTTAAACTGATACATCTATTAGTAGTATGGCTTGGTACCCTATGATAGTCATAAAATTCATTCCATTTAAAACCTCTTAGAATAAGTCAATTCATATCAACCTATTTAATGGGAGGGAGAGATGTGATACTTCATTATTGTAGTGTTTTGAGAACCTTATATGAATATTTTAGTAGGTTAGTGAACTACCATTATGGAGGAGCTAATAAGACAATACATGGAGTAGGCTCTATAACTTCATGTATTATTGTTTTTTTATCATTCTTATTATTGGTTGGTCTTGCATTGTATGGTGGCTTACTTTAATTATTGGGGTTATAATTATAATTGGTTATATACTTAGTTTATTCATTGCTAATAACTTGAAATCTCTTTCCTTTATTGTATGGCACAAATCTATGAATGAGTTGAAATTTTTATATATAGTGGATTCATGCAAATATGGACGCAAACTTTGCTTAAATACATCTTGTAATTCTATATTTACCATAGGATTTGTCATTTTGGATAACATTTTATAATATCTTAACATGTATTCTATGATAAGATTATTATATATTTATTTTATTATGGCTATTCGAGCATAGGAAACCTTCTCACTGATATTTATTTTAAAGTGTGCTAGAAACATATCGACTAGGGGATAAAATCCCTATACAAATTCATGTGGTAAATTATAAAACCATTACAATGCATAGTCCTTTAGACTTCTTGGGAATATCCTGGTCAATAATGTTAGAGGTACAAACCATAGAGTGGGGGTGAATCAATGGTTGAAAATAATCCAATTCAATTTCTAAACCCTTCAAACACTTGAGCATTCAATACAACCATTCATGAATCATTCAAGATGTTTATAGCAATGAACAAACAGATAATGCAAGATTACACACACAACAAAAGATATATGTGAGAAACCCTTTTGGGAGATAAAACCCACTCTCAAGCCTATGAACACATGGACTACTTGTCCTATAATAATTATGAAAACATGAGACTTTAGTGAAACAATTGTTCCATAAGGATCACCTACCCCTAGGATGGTCAAGTCCTTCTGACTAGACTTTAGTGAAATACATGTTTCACAAGGAATACCTACCCCTAGGATGGTCAATTCCTTCTAACTAGACTTTATTGAAACACTTGTTCCATAAAGATCACTTGCCCCTAGGATGGTCAAGTCCTTATAACTATACTTTAGTGAAAAAACTATTCTAGAAGGAGCACCTACCCCTAGGATGGTCAAGTCCTTCTAACCTAGATGTTGAGCACCCTCCCAACACCTATCATATAAAAATCTCCACCTTTGGCCTAATGTCTTCAACACCTGATGATGGACCTCTAATTTTTTAACCCCTATAAAAATTCCTCTATTTTTCATAAAAGCCTCTTATATAGGCATGCCACAATCTCTCTTCTTCTTCACTCAAATTTCCCTCATATACACACTCAGACCTACAAATCCTTATTCTATTTGTTTCTCTCCCCAATCTTCAAACCTACAAGAGCACTATCTTTGACAACATAAATATAACCTATAGTTCATATACATAGTCATCAACCTACTCTTATCTACAACCCATCTACTGGGCACACACCCTTTCTTCTTTCCTTTACTCTTCAACTCTTACACACACCTCTTCTTATAAGTCTTCAAACCTATAAGAAAACTATTTTTGACATCAAAAATATGACATATAAGTCATACACATAGTCATCAACCTACTCTATTATTTAATCCATCCACTAAGCACCCTTACTCTCCTTTACCTCTCAAATCTACACTCCAAATCACCTCTTAGACATCTTAAAATGATTACAATCATCATTACACACCTCTGCATATGGTCAATCTACTCAAATATTAGCCTTGTACACAAGAACACCATGAATGAATAAATATTCAACTTTTAAGCATTATTTCATATTAAATATGGATTTATCAAACCTCAAAAATCCATATATATGATCCTCATGGAGTCTAAAACACTCTCAAATAACTCAGTCCCCTCGAAACATCCAAATGCTATCAAGAACAACTTTAATATCCTTCTTGGGTCACTTATAGAACATGGTCAGACACACAGTCAACTTTGGATATAAATAACTTTGACTATACAAACATTCAAACCTTTTATCTAGATTTACTATAAGTACCATGAAGTCCTCTACAACTTTACTTTTTACTACATTAATAAATTCAACTTGGATCAAAAGTTATAACTTAAAGACTAAGCACTAGTTTTCCTTTGTTAATTTGAATATTCAAATTCCAACAGTCACTGTTAAACATCAAACATTTTGTCAAAATCTCATTCCTTCTCATAGATTGAATGAATACATATCATCAATCTCCCTCAAAAGTAGCTTGATCTTTAACTATGCTAAATAATTATCAGTTTGACCTCATCTCGTGCTCCTTGGTAATTTTAACCAAATACATATCATCAATATTCTTAGAAGTATCCTGGTCTTTACCTTTGCTCACTGTTAAACATCAATCATTTGTTATCATCTCATTTATTCTTGAAATTTTGGAACAAATGTACTCTATCAATCTATTGAAATTAGCTAGGTCTTTATCTTTCAATGCTCACCGTTAGATCTTGATTAGAACTCCCATGATTATGACACTTGTCATCCTCATGTGCCTTCTAAACACTTTGTTTTCAGTCCATGTGCTTGTGCCACTTGGAAGTCCCACATGCTTTGTTGACTCTTTGACTTGTCCCTCACCATTGATCTTCATAATTATGAACCACCACTCACCATTAATATTCTATCAGATTAGCGAGTTTGTGACACTTATCACCAGTGCATGTAACCTTTGACATGTCAACTTCATACACACCATTGATCTCAATATGTATGATTAAGTGCTCACCATTATATATTCTATACCAATGACCTCAGACTTCAACATGATTAAACTTTATGGTATTTATCCCATCACAGTCTACTAGAATAACTTTGAAACTTTATAACATGAGCTAGAAATCACTTCAAGACTCCAAATTTTTAGGGTAGCTTCTTAGCACTATAGACAACATCTCCATGTAAACCTTTGGTCATTATTGACTTTCTTTATACCTAAATTAAATTCATAAACTTACTAGTTCATACATATCTACATGACATGTAGTGATGGTTTGGCTTTTCTTAAGCTAGAATATGTATTTTTCTCATTCTAAATGATCACAAAACAAACCAAATATTTTTCAAGAAATCTATGGATGACTCACAACCTCTTTTTTATCCTTATATACCTACACAAGTTACATAACTCTCCAAGCTAACCATTTGATCACTTTGTCATTAATACATTAGTACCACATGCTCTCTTTGACATCAATGACAATCTAAGACATCAATGATCATGCTCAACAAATAATATGTCATTGGACACATATTCCAAACATGTTGCATGAAATACTATAAGATGTTGTTTAGGGTCACCCATGCCATCATATAGTGTAATATTGGGTGCCAAAAATCTTGAGTGTGTAGTAAAACATGAAAATATAGTGCTTAGTTAGGTCTCGAATCACCTTAATCCAAATGTAACACCTTAGTTTGGAGAGATTGAATCTCTTTCATAAGGGATTGTACATTAGGAGTAGATGAGTGTCTGTTAACCAAAGGTGATGCTCCTAATGATGGTGTAAGATTTGGTATAGTAATATATTGAAGCCCCTAAGTTTCACCCATTATGGTAGGTGGTATCAAAGTTGTATCTAGAGGGGGTGTATGGTTATAATTCTTAGATGATTTTACATGAGATGAATTTTTAAATTCCTCTCTAACAATGTTGATAAAGTCATCTTTCATATCTTTATTCTTGTAAGATATATCCTTGTAACTGTAACCTATCTATGTCATCAAATCTATTTCCCTACTCTACCATTATGGATTGATTAAGTGTCTTTTACAAATATACATCTTGGAAAGAGTTGAGTTTGACACGGTGGTTAAATTAGGAAGACATAATTTTCATAATTTTAATGCTACCAAAATTAAGATGATAGAATAGTGCAAGTGTTATAGAATATAACATATCTAAAAATTCTAAAAAAGTTAATGGAAATAGTATAAATAAGGATACAAACCCTATTATCATCTATGGTTAGGGTTTGGAAATATTTAAATAATAAAAAGTTTCACCAATATGTTTTATCAAATTTGGGATTTATGTGGAAACCCTAGATGACAACACTATTATGCAAAATTAGAAGAATAATATAAAAAATATGACATTCACTAATTTATAAATATTGTATTCTAGGAACTTAATTAAAATAGAAAAATGTAAAGATAAAATGAAGACTTAGTTTAAAACATTTCCTCTAGGAGGAATCTAGATCTAAAACTTGTTTTGTAGAGAGGTCTGGTGACTAGAATCAGGATCATGAAACTAGATCTAGGCCTAAATAATAGCGCTTGGAAGAGGACATTAGAGGGGTGGCACTCTTATCTAACCTAAGGTGCTCATATCCACTTGTAGTGATAAAATAAAGGTTTTTAAGTTATTTAAACCTTCATCTATAAAGGTTTTATCTGGTGTGAGAGATTGTGATCACTTATATAGACCATTATGTGATTGATTTTCCTTTAAAAACCCTAGTTCCTTGGCATGTGAAGACCAATGCAAATAAATGGTAAAAGGGGTCAGTGGTTGAATTTTGTCAAAATCTCAACACCCCATGTGTTGAGTGATACCTACACACCAATACTCTAAAGAGGGATTAAACTTCATGTAGTTCTCTAATGCTACAATGGTGTGTGAGTGACTTGTGCAATATGATAGATGCTAGTGAAATATTAATGTGATTAGATGCTTTAACCATGGTTTGTGACCTATGACATGTACTCAGACTTAAAATCTAGGCTAATATGGTTATATGCAATCATAATTGGGAAGAATAGTTATTCTAATCTCAATGTTCAAGTGTAATTCTAGTAGGGTAAATTTTAAGAGCTGCTATTAAAAAACCCCTTTGAATTTATTAGGGAATCTATGGAAAGTTATTTCATAGGCATGGAAAATTTTATATGCAAATCTATCAAAAGGAGACTTAGGAGAGGCATTTATTATTGTAATTTATACACGAAAACCATAAATTTGATAATGAGATGCATGAAAGTAGAAAATTAAATTGGACTTATGGTGGATAGAGTATGGTTGAGAAGGGCATCATAATAATGATTGTCCTAAACTCAAAATAGATTTTTATGAACTATGTAGTGTAGTAAGACACACAACATAAAAGTGTCATCTTTTATAATAGTACATTGAAAATCCCAAAGTTTGTAATGTATTTTTTTTAAATCAACCAATCATGATGAGAAGAGATATTGATATCTATAGGATCTAAAGGAAGATATCACTAAAAATGTCTTCATAGTCATATCATAGCATTTACCTACTATGATGTAGGGAATTCTAGGCTTAAAGGTGGAAATGACTAGTGTGACACAAGGTCATCCTACATGGATGCCTTCATTGCCTAAATATAAAACCCTAGGTCTAGTTGGCTAGACATCATATTCTCTACAATATCAATATCAGTCCTCATGGAACAATGAAAATTCTCAACATCAACAATAAAATATGGATCTGACATCACCCCAATAGCAATATGGTGGCTATGATACACAATAAAAATAACAATTAGGATTTGTTTGGTGAATCCCCATTATTTATATTTACACCTCCCTCTATGGTGATATTATCCCTCTAAACTACTGATGAGGGTGGAATATTCATGTATTCACCTCATCAAACAAATAGGTAGTTAGATCAAATCATGATAATAATCAAATATAACCATAATAAATGTTGAATTCAATTAATTTAAAAAATCATGATCATAAGCATAATAAAACATATGCAAGAGCTATCTATCTAGGTATTGATCATGAAACAAGTAATATATCTATCAACCAAACAACAAATACAAATCTAACTCAAAAATAAGTAATAAATATTCTAATCATGAACCACATAATCCACTAATTAATGATTTATTGGAGATGACAAATTCATTCTAAAAAACCATTGATTTTTGCACCAAATAGATATAAGTTATGGCCACAAAGAATTCTAGAGCACTAGATGTCATCAAATTTTTGGAAGAGAACATGTTGAGAAAGTTTGATAGTCTAGTCTAGTCCAACTTTCTAATTTACTAAATTTATTGAGTAGATTATAACAACCAAACTACCATAAAGTTGTCTTTAAATTATTACTTGTAAGGGAATGTAGTAGATGAATCCACAAAAAAGACCCTGATGGATGCCATCAAGAAGTTAATATAAGACAAACTATTATAATTACATATGCTTATAAAGTATGAACTATGGAAAGACATAACAAGACACAAGCAAGCCCTTAAGGCTTCACTTTTTCTACTATTGTATGGTTAAAAACCAATCTTACCCATCACTCTTAAAATCCCACCATACATGTTCATACAAAATTACACAAGGGAAAATGAAAGAATCTAGTTCAAACTACTTTCTATAGTCCACTTATTATGATGCTTTTTAGTGTTGAAGCCTCTTATGTTTGAAATGGTTTTAAAAGTGATTAGATAGTTGTATCAATGAAAACCCTTTGAATGGGGCTTATTAGGTACATGGGCCAACCTTCCTATGGATTTAAATTTGGTAGGAAGATAGGAGAGGGGGGAGGACACTAGAGTAATACACTCTTGTCCCCTAGAAGACTCTTGTCCAATGGATTATTTTATCATGTTGAATGTTATTTAGGGCCTAAAATATGTCAAAAGTTGACCAAGATAGGTCTAAGTTCATTGAGAGGTTATATATCATTTTAGAAGACTATGCGAGATGGTTTAAAATGATCAAAAGGGGCCCTAAGATAAGTTTAAAGATAAGAGTGTAAAATAATGGTCATAAGTTCATGGTTTTAGATTAAATGTTAATTTTATGTGTCTATAATATGCAAATAGTGCATGGACACCTATTGAGGTTTGCTTATGACCATTAGCATTCTTTGAGACTAAAATGCTTAGTGGCATCTTGGATGGATGAATTCTCTATCATAAACATATGGTAACATTTAATTATTTGGTGTTAAATGAGTTGGAATTAAATATTTTTTAAATCAGAAATTAAATTATAATAAATTATAAATCTTAAATAAAATCTTGAATAGTGAAGTTGGAGAAACTAATATTTGAGGTGGATGGATTATAGTCATAGCATTTTATGATATTGTCATGGCATTGGCATAATATGATTATAATTAAAGCATTATATATGTGGATTGTTATTCAATTTTCTTGTACAACAATAAAAATTCAATTTTTTTAAATAGATGTTTAGGGTTGTATGGATCCGTTACCCTTCAATAAAAACCAATGAAGAACAAAAAAAAGCTAAGAATACAACTAGTAAAAAATAAAATAACAAACCTTGAAATATTATAAAGTTTGAAAAAAACTATAACACATAATTACCAAAAATCATGCCCCATAAAATATAACTCTAAACATAAACCCAAATACCCCTATCAACAAGGAAGAACTCAACCCCTTACAAAATAGTAATCTCATAATAATGACAACTACAACCCCTTAAAATAAGGGATCACTCAACTAGGAGTGTAAAGTGACCTCCTTTCACTTAAATAAAGTAAATCCTCTATATTCCATTGATTACCCCAAACTATGACATTTGATGCATCCATTTGCAAACCCTTTGCTTTCATTTTTTTATTATTGATAATTTTGACCTCATATGTCAAATTTTTCACCCCTACCACTTAAAAATTTTCTTGTTATTATATTTTTACTTTTTTAGACCTAAAAATATCTAATAGGTATATTTTAAAGCATTTTCAAGAGGCTTCTCAAGTGATTCTAGTAGTTTTAATGCCAAAAAGGCCTATTTTGAGGCTATCCATATAATTATTCAAATTAAATTGAGTTTAAAGAATATTAAAGAAATTATTTATCCATAAAAAATACCAAACAATTTATTTTGAAGAGGTTTCATGTCTTAAAATGAAGAAAACCAATTTATCTCTCATATTGACCTCCTTGGCAGCTCTAGAAGGGTAGTTTTCAAGTGCCCAGTACGGATAGAGGAGATAAAGTTAGGATATGAAAATTTGAAAACTATTAAAGGTCCTATTAATATTTAAATAAATGGAAATTTTTTTCATATTTATGGCTTGTTATTTATGAAAAATCTCTAAGAGTGACAGTAGGTCACTATGGCTTATTCATCCAATAGGGTTCTATTCTTGCACCTATTTATTCACTTAAAAAATATATGGAGAGGAATGGTTTTGAGGGTGTTTTTTATATTTAATGTATCTCATTTTCATGTTTTTTTAATTATAAAACTCATCTCCATCAAGTGCCTTCGCTTGAACGAAAAATGTCTTTGTGTACAAGTTATTCTAGTGGTTTCTATTGCAAGTCTCTATTTTATATTCATGGTAGTGTTTTTTAGAGGTTTATAATTATTAATTATTCATGTAAAATCACTCAATTTCATTTATTCCATGTTATTTTTCTTGATATGTGTTTTGGTCCATATTCTTCAAGTATGTTTGCTTTGAGGAGTATGTTATGTGTGTGAGCAGTCTAATGGAGGTTTGATTGCTAATTTTGGATCAATTACTAGTGATACATCATGGTTCAAGTTTTTAATACCTCATTACACCATTTTAATCATGATAAATATGATGATGTGATTCCAAATTCACCACATTTTTAATGAAGATCACAAGTGGTTCATCCATGATCTAGTTGTACAGATTGTAAAGTGTTTTAAAGATGCTCATTACTCATGGAAATACTTGTTACATGTATTCATCCATTCACATGGTCATTTATTACCCAAATATTATCATATAAATCTCAAATTCATTACATTTTCTAAGTCCTTACACATAATACCTTGCATATAAAATAGGTACCTAAAGTTTGTACATACCTATAGGGTAAGTTCAAGGTGATATAAGGATTGGTCATAAGAGTTCATGGATATTTGAATAAGACATAGTGACAATGAAAGTGTCATGGTTTGACAAGTTTGAGAATATATGATCAATTAAGAAGTGTCTTTGAGCCTTGAAATAAGTAAATGAGACCTACAAGCCTCAAGCATGGAGGTCCTCCTTTTAGATCAAGATCAACCTCATATTAACATGAGAGAGTCTCAAACATGGAATTTCAAGTATAATGTAGATGCAAATAGTATTACAAACTCTTTAAGATCATATAAGTCACTTACTAAGTTGTTTATAGTCAAGATAATCAAAAGGAGACTCATTTGATAGTTTCTTAAACATCACCCTATAGGTCTATACAATATTGTGTACTTGATGGCAAGATTCAAGTGACTTGGGAAGGTTATAATTTGAAGTTTGCAAACCCTAAATACATAAGAGAGTTAACTCCTTGATCTAGATCCTTCTGGTATTATGGTAAATGAAATGGCTAAGATTTAAATCTCATTGCACACAATCAATGACCTAAGAAGGTACCTACATCCATCCTTGTTAGGTTTGGGGTAAAATACATATAATGAAGTGGAAGAGGTGTATAAAGGGTAATTGAACCTAATTTAAAACCTCAATAAATTCCATGATCTTTTTATAATATCATTAGTGTGATTTCAAGGTCTCAAACCCAAGGAACATAGTCAACATCCTAAAAGGCCATCTACAGGCCTATTTGAGGTACCATTTCCATCTTCAAGTCAAGAGAAAGGATAGACTAAGTATGTGAAAGGTTATTGAACTCAAATATTAATCCATCCAAGTTCATGAGCCAAATTTATATTAAAGGATGAATATTCCAAGTGAAAAATTATTTAATTCATGACCAAGAGAAATCTAACTTCAATCCATACAAGTTACTGCAAATGATGACCTACAGTCATGACAATGATCTCAATCAGTTAGGAGATGAACTTATCTCTAATAGGATGGACGGAGATATTATTAGGTTTAAAGAGTTGTTAAATCAAGGAAAATACCTTTCAAAGAAACTTAGTTAATTATTAGAAAGGTGGAGTTGAGTTCATAATCTAAATGACCACCTATAGTATGTACATATAGACAAATATTCACCTATAACCATGTAGGTGAAAGTACAGTCAAAAATAGTATAAAGGTCATGGGTTATAGTTTTGAATGAGAAGATATTTTAGGTTTAGATGTATTTAACAATTGGAGGTTGGTCTTATCCCATGTCAATGGCCTTCTCAACATCCTGCAACACCGAATCTTGATGTACAGTCAGCTTGGGCCTAATGAACAAGCTTAAAAGACTTAAATGTAAATTAATGCATGGTGGGATTAAATTTTATAGATTAATTAAAGTCATGGAGGTTTCTAAAATTTAACATGAGTTCATGGAGCTTACAAGGAAAAATATTTCTTTTGGATGCTACAATCAACCATGTATACATAGTCATCTTGTAGGCTTAAGGCTTAACATGAGATCTAAGGTCACCAACATAGGAATGAGAATCATGGTGGATACTTTAGTTACTCAATGATCTCTTTGGTTTGTGGAATTAAATTTAAATTTATAATGAAATTTCTTTCAAAATAAATATTTTATCTTGAGTATGTATAGGAGTAGTGAACATAGTCACCTACAACCACCCTATATGCATATACAATCAACTAGGAATGGCACAGCCAGTTTGATGTCATAAATCATAAGTAAGTTGTAGTGTCTTAGAGATATTTGAAAAATAATTGAAACCTCAAAAAAATTTAAGGATTAATATGGATTAGTAATGTGATGATGAATTTTTAAATCCAAAACATAGTCAAGCAGACCCTATAGACACCTAAAATTGGCCACCAATGGCTTCATACTGGACTTTAGACCGATTCTTACCAACCTCTACAAGTTAAGTATAATAATCACTAAACATCCCAAATTTTATTTTGTATTAATCATCAAAGGCTCAGAATCCCATTGAGACATCCCTAATTTGGGTATCCTATCATAAACAACAAAAACCTCTCACAGATTCATCTCTAATCATTTCATGGCATTACAACATGCAATTTGACCTATAGACCTATTAAATGGGACAAATAAACACATGAAATTAATTCAAATCTTAAAAATTCTAAAATTTATAATCATAATTAATTAAAATTCTAAATCTAATCAAATGCCTAGTTGAATTATCCATGATCAATAAATTAAATTCTAAAAAAGGAAATTCAAAAATCAAGAATATCCTAGGATTTCATAATTATCTTTTTGTGAGTTGTCAAATATCCTAAAATATCTCACCCATGCCTATTCATTTCTAATGATGAGGTTTTGACACATGTTCACTCTATTGGGGTTAATTAAATCACTTAAGTTAGGTTTGAACCCATTCCAAGATTAAACTACACCTTAACTCACCTTGGGTTGGAGTTAGTTTCTAAACATATAAATACAATCATTTGCCTCTCATTTTATGGGGTTTGGAACATAGTAAAGTTATAATGTAGGTTTTGGTGAAATATTGAAAGTTATAGTGTTATAATGCCAAAATCACAAGCTAAGCCAAAATCATAAGCCATACCAAGTAAGCCAATATTGGTGCCAAGGAGAGAAAGAGCCACACAACTCCATTTTCCAAAGACTCTTTGAGAAAAAACCAAGCAAGCCAAATGAACTCATTATTTGGATCATTCACGGAAGGTAAGATATCTTATTTATTTTGAATTTTAGTTATGTTTTCAATTATTGTTTGTTCACTAATTTCCCCCTATGATCTAGGCAAGTAATTGTTACGCATGTTAATTTATTTTTATTTAAGTTTTGTTACTTTTTCTAACATATGATATAACCACCCTTATTGGATTCTTTGATTATAAATGGCATGCCAAAAGGGACCCTAAGCACCCCACATAGAAAGGATATGCAGATGCAATTCATAAACCATCAAATGGATGCTTGAATATCTTTAAAATTTTAGTTTTAGCTTTGTCTTTGCCATATTTTTAATTTTTGAACTAACTCAGATCTACACAAAGACCAATATCAATCAAGAATAACTAGCATCAGTTCTGGTAAACCATCATCAGTTCTGCCCAATCGAGCTTGGTTCTAGGTGACCACCATTAGTCAGGGGAAAACATAGTTTAAAAACTTTGATTTTAAATCTTTTTAGCATTCTTTCTTGTTATTTATTGGTTTCATTGATGTTTATAGGCCTTATCTAATCATCTCCTTATAGGTTTTGTGAAGTTTTTAGCTAACCATTAACTAACTAACATTTTTCATCTCATGTTGGTTTTTCCTTTAGGTTCATATGCAATCTATCTTAGTTATTATCAATCGATATCGGTTATTACCAACTCAAATCGGTTCCCTACTAACCAACATCGATCATTGTGTTTTAAAAATAGAAACCTAAGAGCTACTTTTTGAAAGTTTATTTGTTCATCATTGAAAGTGCTTATAATCATAATGAGCCTCTCTAAACATTGTAGGGCCAAGGTGTGATTAAAACACAAATTTTCATGTTTAGGTTAATAAACATTTCGTTTTGGGTGCCTAAAAATTTAATTAAGTCATTCACACTTTATTTTGGTGCTAAAATGAATTTTTTAAATCTTAAACATTTGACTTTAGTGCTTAAAAGGAACCTAGAATTGTTAATGTTTTTAAACACTTCATTTTTTGGTGCTTAAAATTAATGCTTACATCTTGAACACTTCATGTTGGTGTTTAAAAATGAATTAGGCTAAATCTTGAACATTTGGATTTTAGGGCTTAAAATGAACCTAGGTGATTTATGTTGAATTTTTTTTGTGAGAATTATTTCAAGATTTTTCAATTAAGCCAAGGGGCTAGGTAAATAATTTAATCAAACATTTCAATTAGTGCACAAATTGACACTCATTTATATTTCAAATTTTTGAAAGTATTTTTTACTTTTTTGTTTTTTTATGCAAAATAAAAAGTGCATGTGTTATATCCCCTCATCCCATATAAGGATCTTGGGTGACCAAAAGCACCTTTTCACTTGTGATTTTTGCCTAGTCCAAGGCATGAAAAGAAATTTATTTAGGATCTCCCCAAAACCTACATGGTTTATGTGATCTATAATTAACCCTAAAGTATTTCCACTTAGTCATTTCTTACATGCAATTTGGCTTGTGGAGGGGAGGTTATTGCCTCTTCACAAATTCTTTAGGGAAGCATTGACCTAGGGCTTCATCTCTTGGTAGTGTTTCAACCTATCTCCATGATGGGGTATACAAATTAGGGTACACATATTATGAGAGCTAGGGGGTTGAGTAACTAGCCTCTCCTTTCATAACAATGCCTGATTTAGGTCTAGTTTACTACGGGATTCCACTAAGAAGTCCACAGATGGAATTTTTATGCAAAGGAATAGACCCTTTCATAGTAAGTTAATTAGTATAAACTCAATCGATTTGATTCTTCTCTTGTCTTATCCACACTTAGGATCAATCTATACGTTCAAAAAATATAGTTTTAGTCAACCCCACTTATTTTACCTTGATAGTTTAGGGCTTAGGATGATTTACTTAGTTGTATTTAGTCTTTTTCCTTTATTGTTTGGTCTTTAAATCTAAAACTTTATTTGTTTAGACCATGTATAAATGAGTCTTTTGTCCATACTACTCTATTGTCATTATGCCTTCCATTTGACATTGTGCTTTTTTAACTTAAAAAATTTGTGTCAAAATGTTGTGTGAGTCATTTGATTGAAATAGGTAACATTATGTTGCCAAAATCAATTCAAGTTTGTACCTTAGAAGTCTTTGAAATAAACCATTATTTATACCTTTTTGAGAGCACTAGCATTATTATGCCACTCAAATTATTTCATAGACTTATCTTGTCTTGTGTCTAAGTTTCCATTATTTGAACCAATCACATGTGTCTTGTGGGATCATTGTTTTAGTGTTATTAAATCATTCAATTTTTTCTAGATTGTTGGTTAACTAAAGCCTATGTTTTCCTAAGTTGAGTTTTTAATTAACCTTGCCAAAGTTCAAATTCAAACATTAATTGGGGCTTAGACATAGACATTTCTCTTTTGGGTTGCATAACTTAGGTTAATTTTTGACCCAAATTTTAAAAACCATATTGTTTGTGCCTTTATTTGGGAGAATCATTCTATCTCCAAGTGCCTTTTGTTTATTACCTCATACCATTTTGATCATGTTCATATCTATAATAAAATATCTAGTCAATGCCATAGTGTTCTAAGTTTGTTAGATTATATCATCATTTTGTTTAAAGTCTAGCTTTTGATGCCATGTTTGGCCAAGAGTCCTAGCACATGCCTTGTTTTAACCTAGATTTTGATGCCATGTTTGGCCAAGAGTCCTAACACATGCCTTGTTTGAGCCTATATTTTGACACCATATTTGGCCAAAAGGCCTAGCAAATTTTACCTTTTCTAGTTTAGACCTATTTGGAATGCTTTAAACCTAGAGTTTGGAATTTTGTTTTTAGTTCATTCACTTGACCTTGTTTATGTGAGAAATTTAACATTAGACATTTGATGTTATATTATTTTTACAAAGTCTTTGCACAAAATTTTTTGGAGATATAACTTCATTCCTTTGACCAAGTTTGATATAGGTTGAACCTTTTGTCTTTTTAGACACTTCTTTTCAAAAAAATTCAAACTCTAACCCCTCTTATCACAAAACATTTACCATTGATTGGACCATGTCTCACTTTACATATAGTGGATTCATGTATAATCTAGGATATGGAAATATTATCACACAATAAGACTTTTTTCAAGACCCTTATGAAGATGATGTCATTTGTGAGATAGATTCTTATCCACCTTACAGCACTCAAACAGGGGAAAAAAGTCAAGATCCTTTGGTCTATTATATGGTTAACATGCCTCCATAATCAGAGCAAGACTAATAATAGATGGACCAATACCTAGTTAATGTACCTATGGTTGTAGAACAAGTCCAAAAAAAACATTATTATTTTATAATTCCATCAATTTATGACCCTTATCTAGTTAATTGTCACTTGCTAGTGAATAAGGATGAGGTCTTAAATAGAGACACAAAGGTAGGGGATAAGTTTTTGATAGACTTTCCCCATTAAAACTTGCCAAGTTTAGTAAGAGGGACTTACAACATGTCTTACAATCAGAATAATGAACAGGCCTCTTCTATCAACCCTCATGTTATAGTACTAATGTTGTATCAAAATCCTCATATTATTTTCACACAAAAGAGCCTTATGGAGGACCACTTTATTTAAATTTAGATATCATACCATAACCTAGCATGTAATTTTATAATATGACCATGTCAAATTCTCTTTTTATTAAGTTAGCTCTTTTAATAGGAATCTTAATTGAATTGACTATCTAAGAAAATTAGGGTTTAGAACCAGTTGTGTAAAGTAACTTGATATAAAACATGTTTAGTACCCCAACTATCGATGAAGTGTCTTCTACTTCCACACAGAACTATGAGCTAAACATAGTGGATAATATGCAAGTGACGTCCAATTTAGACCAAAGTGGTGTTAATGCACAAATATATAGTCAATAATAAAATGTGCCTTTAGTAAGCACCATGAGTGGTTCACAAACTTAGGGGGTAGGAATTTATAATTCCCAACCTAAACCAACTACCTCTAATCCCTAACCAGCTACTTCTTCAAGCACCCAACATCAAAGATTATGTAGTCAACCAAAAACTAGTGTCATGCCTTAATAAAATGTGATGAGTACTACTCCACCACAAAAAGTGATGAGTAACATTCAATAATAATAATCATAGTCTAACATACCCATGTAACAAAGGCAAAACATCTTGCCACCTCAATAGGGGAAACTAATGTTCCACCTCACCAAGTAGTAGTGAATATATCTCTTCAGTCATAGACCAACATGCCAATATAAAACTAAATGATGTCTAACCAATAGTGTACATGTATTGGTCAGTGATAAATGCCAAACATTCAACATGCATCTACTTCCCAACAAGGGTTCACACAACCAAGAAGTTCTAATATTTTATAAGTACTAATTAGGTAGTAATTGCCTTTCACGCCAAATGTGCCACAAGTTCAATGATAGGGTCTTATTTCACAATTTCCCCTCAATCAGAATGGTATGTCTAGTTGGCAACATGTCCCTATTCAACCTCAACAAGCATAATATGGCCATATCCCTCCATCTCAGTTGTAATATTCCCAAGCTAGGCCTATACACCCAATCCTAACTAGAATATCACACCATAGCATGTGTAATTCTAATAATCACACCTTAATCCATGCATGTGTATTCCTAGTCTATTTCATATCCAATCCAGTACTCCTTAACAAATTCCTCTACTATACCTAGGTCAAAATAATCCACTTATGACCACCTCGCCTCCACCTTAGGCTAATAATCCCATTGGTTTCCTTGCATAGGAGCTACAATAAATGAAGGATGAAATTGCCCTCATTCAAGATGGAAAGTAGATTAAGAATTTTAAGTTAGACAACATGTGTTCTTACCCTTTCAACATGGAGTACTTATAAATACCATTTCATCCAAGGTAAGAACCGCCAAAGTTTGACAAATACAAGGGGAAAGGTGACCCTAAGGCCCAATTGATGAAATTATTTATTGCATGCCAACTAATGGCCTATAGTGACATATACCTATTATTTTTGTTTCCAAGAATCCTAGCAGGGCAAGTATTGGAATATTTTTAAAATTTCCCAAGAATTTAGTATCTAATTTTAATGATCTTTTAGACAAGTTTGTACAACACTTCTCTTACAATCTCAAGCATGAGATTTCATTGGTTGATTTGACATAGGAAAAATAGAAAGTTGGTGAAATATTTGAAAGTTATCTAAAGTGATGGAGAGCCCTTACAAGAAGATTCACCTATAACCTACCAAAAAATTAACTAGCCATTGTGTTTACCAAGAATTTACATAGTGAGATACCTTACAATTTAGAGTTGTAGTGTGCACATACTTTTAAGGAGATCATTGACAAAGATTTTTTGATTTAAAGAGACTTTATTAATAAAGGGATCATTAAACTAACCTTATCAAATTAGAGTTAGAACCAAAACTAGAACAATGGCCAAAATTAGAACCAAGTCCAAGTTCAAGCATCACAACTTGCTCAGGCCAATAATTATGATAAACCCAAGAAATTCAATCACAACAAGAATGTTTTAGGTAATATATTAATAGATTCATGACATGTAAAAATGTTATAAACATTATCTACTCAGCCTATGCCACATATGTAAATTACTCCTCACTAACAACCTCTTTAGTAAATGCAGCAAGTGTAGCACCCTAGACCAACATAATAAATGCATCAACCTATGACTTTGAAAAACCCTCCTCCAAGGAGAATTGTGCTTACTCATCACATATTTAGTAACCTTAGAGAGCCTATTGAGTCTATATTTCACAAGCTCACCATAGTTAATCTAATTAACTAGTATATTTTAGAGCACTATCTTTAGGGCCTTGACTATCTAGACTAGTACAAGGCAAATGAATTCTACGAGTATCATCAAGTTATGGAAATAATTTACATCATTATGTGTAATTAAACATTTTATTTAAAATATGTTAGAAAATGGGGAGCTAACATTAGCTAATAGATCATTCGCATCTAATCAAAATTTTGGAATCTATCAAAACCCCTTTCCTCAACATAATAACCAATAAAAATAGTAACAATGACCAAATCAATAATAATAATAACAGTATCAACAACCAAAGTAGAACCAACAAAATCAGTAGCATAATTAATAACATCAAAACAATGGATAGAACCAAAGCTAAAAAAAATTTAACAAGTAATAGACCTACCATGCAATTGCACATGACTATAATAAGGTTGAAGGAAATATTGTAGGAGGTCACATTAACACCATTTCTATCAATCCAAGACTAAGTGCCAATCAAAAAAGACCATTTCTAATCATTCCCAATCAACCAATCCATATCGGTAATCCTTCCTTGACTTGGGACCACATACAGGTGAACCAACAAGCAGGTATTCCCACTTTTAGACCTTATACTCATAACTCATGATTAGTCTATGACCATGCACAAGTGCACCAAAAATTGAGACTTATCGTATATGGTCCCCCTCCATCATCATTTGTTATTAGAAATGGTTTTTTACCTAATCTTGATTATGCAATCACAACTTGATAATTGAATATTACCATACCAGGCCCACAACCATCATCCAACCAATTGTTCTAACTAGAAACAAGTCATTACCATCATGCAAAAAAAGATGTTTGATATTATGAAATAATTGCAAAATATGCTCACATAAATATCCATTTTGGATTTTTTGTGTATGTCTACTATCCATAAAAACATCTTGATAGAATTTCTTGGCCAATCTAAAGTTCTTAATGACATATCTCTAGATAAATTTAAAGCTTTGGTTAGACACCTAGCTCCAGGCCAATAATTAACCTTTAATTAAAGCAATATGTCATCCCTTGGCCCATTTCATAATAATCTATTGTACATCATAACTTTAATAACATGGCATAAAGTGAAGCATGTCCTTATAGACAATAGATCAATTATAAATATTGTGTCTCTAAAGCTCATCAAGATTCTTGGGTACATGATACTATATCTCTAATTAGATTCAATCACCATCAAGGCCTATGACAATGAAGAATGAGAATCATAATGCACCATCAACTTGCTAGTTATTATTGGCCCTGTGACCCATGATACACTATGCCATGTTTTAGATCTTAATTTATCATATGATATTCTTTTGGGTAGACCTTAGATATATGAAATTCATGCAATCCCATTGACATTACATTAGTGTATCAAGTTCTCCCATTCAGGTATGGAGGTTATTAGTCCAAGAGATTTAAATCCATATGAGAATTGTAAGCATTTAGAGGCTGATTACCAAAGATATAACTATCATTTCAACTTGATTCCAATTTCCAAGAAGTACAAGGGAAAGGAAATACTTGTTGATTCATAAGAGGCCAATTGTATTAACCATGATACCCTTGAATCACTTTCTCACATGCCACCTCCTAAAATATCCAATCATTATACCATCTCAAATAATGTCTTAGGAGAATATTTGACCCATGATACATTCCACATTTCCAATCTTTCATAGAACCCAAAGTCCTTTAGAAGACCAAAATCCAAACCACCTTGCATGGAATGTAAAATAAAGGGCAAAGCCAAAATGCATAGTCCATCACCTATCACTTTCATACTAGCCTCTAGCCAAGAACAAGACCCTATTTCAATTAATGGATCATGGATGTATAATGAAAAATTGTTCAATTGTTACAAAAATTCTAAATACCTCATTCCTAATCAGATCATGGAGAACCAAGCCTATGAAGGAGGAGGCCTCAATCCAAATCACTAGGGAACACTTGAGCCAATTTCTATGACTCTGTATAAAGGAACCTATGGTCTTAGATTTAAACCACCTAGGGGTGACCCCACATATTTAATTTATGTTCCATCACTAATGACTAGTGATGACAATGCCTATAGAGAAGCAAAGTTTGATCATAGCCATTTTAATGACCTAGCCCATACCATTTTATTTGACAATAATTCCATTTGTACCTTATGATGTGTTATTTTCCATAATTTTTTACCATTATATTAACCTCAACTAATAGACTAGGACCAAAAACAATCAAACATGTTAATTGATGAGTTTCAAAACGACAAGGCATTTTGTGATTTTCTAAGCTTAGGGACAATGTTCCATTGTGAGAGTACAAATAAGGTTCTCAATCAAATTAGATCCTGAACCCTATTTTGGATAATGGGTGAACACCCTTAGCCATAAAGAATTAAATAAAACATTGAGGTCCCAAAGTGAAAACCTCTTTGATGTGATCTTGGACCAGGGAAATAATAAAGATAAAGGCTAGTCTAGTGGTGAAAACATGTTTTAGGTGCCATTAGATGGTGGTGTTCAACCTTCCTCAAACATAAACTAGTAAACCACCAATGATGAACTTGTCTATGAGTCTAAGTTTAGTCTTGAAGAACAATAGGATTTTTATCAAAACATCCAAGAGACCACAAATGATGAACTTATCTACAGGTCTAAGTTTAGCCTTGAAGAATAATAGGATTTTAATCAAATCATCTAGAAGTTCCCAATAGTATTTGTCACATAGACATCACTACCTTTAGGGGATTCTAATTCATCATGCCTAGGAGAAATCAAAGATCCAATCCTAACAGAGGACTCTACTATTACAAGCTAATTCACATCTTTGCCCACTATTCTTAAAGATGGTTCAACCCTTCTAGTGGAAGACATAATAGAGGTTAATATCAAGAATCTAGATGACCCAAAATAGATCAAATTAGGCACATCCCTCACTAAGGAAGATAATGAAGTCTTTACAACCCTTTTGAGGTAATTTGTTGATATATTTGCATGGGCCTACTTTGAAATGCCAGGTTTGGACCCTACCTTAGTTGTATACCACCTCATGATACATCCTGATGCCAAACCTATAAAACAAAAATTACACAAGATGCATCCTCATATTGTTGTATGAGTCAAGAAAGATTTGGAGAAGCTCTTGTAATTAAGATGTATTAGGCCAATCAACTATTCTAAATGGATTTCCAACATCATACCAGTCAACAAAAATCTAGAAGGAATTAAAATTTGCACTAATTTTAGAGACATAAACAAAGCTTGCCCCAAGGATGACTTTCCATTACCAAATATTGACGTGATTTTTGACTCCATGATGGGTTATGAGATGCTTTCACTGATGGATGGAATCTCAAGGTACAATCAGATCTGAATCACACTATAATACCAAAATAAAATAGATTTCACCACTCTATGGGTAACATTTTATTATCAGTATATGCCATTTGGTCTCAAAAATGTTAGGTCCACCTACCAAAGAGCCATGACCATCATATTTCATGATATAATGCATGATTTTATTGAAGACTATATCAATTACATACTAGGTAAATCAAAGACTAGGGTTGATCATCTAGCAGCATTAAGGAGGATATTTGAGCTACTATGTGAATACAAAGTCAGGCTTAACCCTAAGAAGTGTGTTTTTAGAGTTACTTCAGGAAAATTAATTGGCTTCATTATATTTTGTAAAGGTATTGAAGTTGACCCAACAAAAGTACAAGCCATTATAGAGATGCCACCACTAACCAATTTGAAGCAGCTCCATAGTTTGTAGGGAAAAATATAATCCATCAAATGCTTCATCTCTCAATTGGTTGACAAGTGCCATCCCTTCACACACTTGTTGAATGATGGGGTATAATTTCATTGGGATGATGAATGTCAGAAATCTTTTCAAAAATTAAAGGACTATCTAGAAAATCCACCAATTTTATTACCTCATATGCCAAGAAATCCATTTCTACTTGATCCAAGCAACATTTCAGGTGACAATTCAAGTGGTGGTTCTACCCCAATTGGTGGCAGAACTTTTGGGAGCCATAACTTTTGCACCATAGCTCTGTTTGACTCCTCATTTGAACCATTGGAAAGATAAGAATGAGGGAAACATTGTGAGATGGTACTAATATTTTATTAGTGGGTTTTAATCCTTAAAAAATAAATGGAATTCCCCTAAATTTTAATTTTGGTAGTGCAGTATAAAAATAGTAAGTTTCTAAAAATAGTAATTCCTCGAATTATGTACTGTTGTAAATCATGAAAGTCAAACCACTTAATCTCCCTCAAGATTGGTGACCTTCAACATCCTCCACCTACCTTTAAAACATGTATAAATGAATATGTAACTCGAAATGGAAATCAGACATCTCTTCTCAGAGATAGGTATATGTTTGGGTAATAAATTTGATGAATAAAACATCCCTTCTTAGAGATAGCATTATTGTTATTGTGTTTTTCTTATTTCTTGAATTATATTTCAACCAAATCTTTTAATTTTTGGATCACTACTATATCTATCAGCTATTGATAAAGCCCTGGGGGCACTTATAGCTCAATATGATGATAATGGAAAGGAGCATGTCATGTATTATCTAAATCATATAATGGTAGCATATGTGCATAATTATATGCCCATTAAAAAATACTATTTAGCTATGGTGTTCGTAGCTTAGAAACTATGACATTACATGTTAAACAACAAGACCATGGTTATTTCAAAAATAGATCTGCTCAAGTATCTACTATCTAAAATAGATTTACAAGGTTGCATGATTCATTTGACATTGATTTTAAGGCTCATGAATCTCATACTAAAACTCAAGCCTTAAATCAAGATAATGCTCATTTAGTTATCTACAAAGACCCTCTTCCTAATCATCAACCTAATCAAGACACCCTAGACAAGCCCACCCCTTTTACCAACAATGTATAAAGTCTTGTTGGCCCCACTTATAAAGAGAATGTGGTTAACATGACTAATATGTGAAGGGTTATTACTTTTATTTATTCCCAACCTATCTACATTCCTCCATTGTCTTGAACATCTTGTGTTATCTAGGATTCTTCTCCAACTAATTTAAATGAGTTGGGGCAAGATGACCTTATAACCTTTGATAATCAAATTCCCAATTCTCCCTTGGATAACACTTCTCATTCTATTTATACCATTCTTCCATCTTCTAACAATAATGATAATCAATCCTATACTAACAACAACTCTCAATACCAACCTAAACCAACTATTTCATATTTTTAACATAGTTTACAAACTTGTTCTAAACCTTCTACTTCTTATCAACAAAAATTCTAATACACTTTGGTTCCTCCTTTATAGGACCTTATTAATCATTATGCACCTATATCTAACAACCTTCTCATGGGTTATGATGAGTGGCATCCCGTTATGGAGCTCACTAATCTCCTATCCTAAATTTCATTCCTTGAGCTTATGAGGACCTCTCCACATCATAGAAATTATCTTATGCAACTCTTGTTTGAGATGAACATCCCTCATCCTCCTCTAGTAAGACATGAAGCAACCTTATCTAAATCTGAGGATAGTATATTACAATAAGAAGAGATGTCCATCCATGTTGATGAAATAATGGACACTTCTCTTTCCTTAAAATTTCTTATAGCCTCTATGATTCTTGATGAGATTCTACTACATGCATATGATCCTCCTTTGTTCATTAGTGTCCAAATAAGCAATATCCAAGCCAGGTATACATTGATTGAAAAGGGTTCCATCACCTATGTTTCCTCTCTTGGTTTCATTAAGACCCTTGGATATTTAAAATGCAATCTGAAGTCCACATGTAGCATATGCCAAGGACATGATAGAAGGCAAATGCTTCTGTTAGGTTGTGTGTGGCTTCCCATTACCATACCACCTATAATTGTTCTTGCGAAGGTGATGATCTTGAAATTTACTCTCTCTTATAACATCTTGCTTGGTAGGTCGTAGACTCACCATATGAGATTAGTTACTTATTCCACCTACCAGTGCATTAAATTCCCTCATAATGGAGCCATTTATAGGATTTAGGGTGATACTAACCCTTGGAATTTCAAACAATTCTAAGACTATGGTGTCTTCAAAATTCCTACTCCTAAACCTTTTCCCAATGTTTCATTTCTTGAGTCTCAACACTTCAATTTCCCCATCAATTCCATTAAAGGTTACAACAATCATCTTGAACTCATTGGGAACATCCCTCCTAAACTCTTAGATTCTAATGATGATGAACCTAATGAGATTAACCTAAAGATTAAAAATTTTGATCTCTTGCCTCATCTCATCTCATATATTCTTTCCTTTTTGTAGCCTCATTCTCACAAACCCCATTGCAATGATATTCCCATTATCTTGACCAAGACTTAGCATTCTATTCACCATACTTCATCAAATGACAAGGTCATCCCTACTTGCATCATTAACCTCCACACACCAAATTATGATGATTAGTATTCCTTAAATTATCTATTCTTAGGTGGTCTTGTACAAGCCCATAATACTAATATTGTTCATTATCATTCTTCTTTGTTTGAGTATTTTTTTACATCTTCCCATATTTATAGTTCATAATTTTAGTATTTTTCCTCTTTATCATAGGTTAGACATAGTGCTAACACCTCTAGTTTCTAAGGAGCCTCGTAGGATTATTCTCATGCATCGTGTTATGACTAGGCCTTACCACTTTACTAGGTACCTTGACCATCTTATCTGGTTTACCCCTGAAATGAGTGCAACCCTTTTTAGGCCTTATATAGATCTTGACCCTCCCAGAATGGAAACCATTTTAGATCCCATCACTCCTTCCATTGAGCCTAATCTAGTTCCTTCCTCACCACCACCTTCCCTTGGTGATGGTTTGCTTCTTTTGCCTAAGATGACTCTGTTACCCACTAAATGGGCCAACACATCTTCTCTAGCTTCTTCCACTCATGTTACACATTTTCCTATGAGTGCTTCTACTAAGACCACTCACAACTATATTTATTGTTTCCATAGAATAGATAATCATTCATCCACCCATTATCATAAGCTATGATAATATATTAATACTTTGTGTCCCTCTTCCCCTGAGTCCTCAAACAAAGTTATGCCTCCCTCAAAGGTACTTCTTGAATATATGCCTAAGTATGGAGAGGTGTCTTTTTTGTGGAACCAATGTGTCACCCGTCACATTGATCTTTATTGCATCCTTTAGAAACACCTTAAGGATCACCTTATTTTTATTCTTATACCTTCCACCATTCCTCCCATAGGTCATTCTCACAAAATGGCTCCTCCTTATTTTCCCATGGTTTCATCCCCTCATGTGGTCCCTTCATCACCTTTTATACCTCCACTTGTGACTCCTTCACCTATGGACGTTCCCTCACGTATGGATCCTTTTCCACCCATGAGTCCCTCACTTGTGGATCCTTTTCCACTGGTGATTCCTACATCTCCCATAGATCTCTCTCTCATGCATTATCTTGAGCATCCCTTGCCTAATTTCCCTTCTCATCATGATTTATAAAACATTCCTACTTTTTCTATGGAGGATATTAGATAAGAACTACTTTCGTAATTTTTATTGAAGATACATGAGACTTTAGTAATAGTTCATATCCAACTTCTTAAAGATTTATCTGATGTTTTGGATAATGTGTGTAGGTAGATTTATCAGTATTTATGAGCATATGCATGGTGATTTTACATTTACATTTGGATTGGTCATATTCTCCAATTTTATTTTTATCTATTCGTTATATCATTTGACACTATGTCAAATTCTTATTTCTCTTACATGGTGATTCTACTTTTACATTTTATACTTCTCATACTATCATTTATGTTTTAGATGTCTTTTTTATCATGGTAGCTAGGATAATTGGAGGAATAATTTAGAATATTTTATTCAATGTAAATTTGCATCTTTTATTTTTGTATAATGAACTCTTTTAAAAAGGTTACAAAGAGTTGGTTCAAGGAAACTAACTAGCGGGTATAACTAACCTGTAAAACTAAAAAATAAACTAAAACTAAATAAAATAAAAACAAAATAGTTTGGATCATAAAATAATCCAACAAACTCCCCCTTGATCTAAAGGGGTATGGAAAGACTAAAGCAATGAAATATGAGTCATCCAAGTAAACTCTACTGCAACTACAACTGGTACACTGTGCATCCTTGATTGATCACCATCCTAATCATCCCTAAACTGAAGTAGAACAAGATCATGCCATATCCAACTACATCTATCCTCACACAAAATTTGTCCAACAAGTGATTATAATGATACTATGTATGACACATCTCAAACTAATGCCCAATAATTTCCAACATCTCTCATAGGCCTTTGCTCATCACTAATAATACTAGAAACTAAATGTTGACTCATACCATAACCACCATTAACTGATCAAAAACCAATATGTAATATCTTCTCCCCCTATCAGGTGAGATGTGAGAAGTTATGTAGCAAATAAACTAAGTATAAAACATTTAAATGCTCCACATTAAAGATCATATCAACACTAGATATATGAAAGTGAATTTGATGTAGGAGCATCTACAATAGTGAAAATTCTAGTGTGAAAATTCAAATTTTGGTTTTCCCTCCAAATTGTGAGATTTCAAAATTTCACCTTGAAAGTAAAATGTAATTATCAAAAAGTGAAAGTAAAAAGGTAAAAAGTAATGGTTAGGCTATTGAGAAAATCAGGGGGAAATGGTTGAAACTATTTTCAACCTTAGTAAATTTTTAAAACTTAAAAATAGTATTTTTTTTTCCTTAAGCCCAATTTTGGCGTAGAAGTTGGGAGAGAGATTCTTGAAAAGAGAGAAAACAAGAATAATTCAAAAAAAAGAGGAGAGAGGATGAGAAGAGAAGAGAGGATGAGAGGGGCGTAGAAGAGAAGAAGGACAGAGAGGAAAAGTCCTCTCATTCAAAGGAAGAAGAAAGAATGAAAAATAGAGAAGAGAATTAGTGAGGGAGCACCTCACTCAAGAGATGATAAGGTCAAAGAGGAGGAGAAAATTTGATTAAAGACAAGAGAATGTGTGAAGGAGCAAGCAAGGTTTTGAAAGCCATGGATTCTAATATTGAAATGTAAGTCTTCCAATTGATCTATGAAAGAAAGAATGAATGTATTTGTTCCATTTATGAATTCTGTAAATAGGCTTTTATATGTGTGTGTGTGTGTGTGTGTGTGTGTGTGTGTGTGTGTGTGTGTATATGTGTGTGTGTGTGTGTGTGTGTGTGTGTGTGTGTGTGTGTGTGTGTGTGTGTGTGTGTGTATGTATGTATGGGAATGTGTGTGTGAAGGATGGTTATTCATAGAATATTAAGAAATATTGGTTATTTGGCATGTTGAGGATAATTTTAAATTGGTATTTATGTGAACAAAGGATCTTAAGAACTTTGAATGCTATAAAAAGCCCAAACTGGCCTAAACAAGGTATTCAGGCATCTAAACTATAGCCCACTGCCCAAAGAAAACCCCACGTGAAAATGGTTGCATGAAGTTCATAATGGTATGGAGATAGGTCTATAAGGCAATTAGAAACCTAAATGAAGAAGAAACAGGCTTAGAAATCCCTTTGATATCTCAAAACTCCAACTGTTAGAATTCAGGCCTGTAGGTGACAGTATGCAGGAAAAGTTAAGAGATTTGCATGTTTTGTAAGGTAATAGGATTGATAAGGTCATCTTTGACATGAGTAAGTGAAATATGGAGATCATTTATATGTTTACAAGATTTTATATCCTCTTGATAATCCTATTTATCATTGTAACAAGAAGACAAGCATGAACCCTGTTGACTGTCATGAAAATACAGTCAAAGACAACTGAAATGTTAAGCATTGGAAGGTACAGAAGGTTGTTATGAATGGGAGGATGATTTGTAAGGGATTATGGTAGTAAAACAGACCCTATACAATTTTTTTTAACCCTTGAAACATGCTAAAACACTCCCAGCAAAATTAATTAGCTCTCGGCCTGTCACTGTCCAAGGGAAAATCCTGAATTAGCTTCTAGCCCTCAAAATGAGTTTTAATGATTGAAACCTCTTGAAACTTTGAAATATGAACCATGAAGGTGTTATAAAACTGTTTGAAGTGGTCTGAAGGTGCTACATTATGGAGAAGTATGGAAAAAGTCAATTTCTAAGTAGATCCTAGGTGTATGTGAAGGAAAGAGCATAGGCCAATATAGGAAAAGTAGATTTCTCCAAAGAAGTGCACTAAAAAATGATTGATTCACATATAAGAAGATAATGGGTATCTGAAATTATTCTTGGTTTGCTTATAAAGTTCGTACATCACTCTGGATAAGGCATTTTGCACACAAGGAGGGCTAATTAGAACATGGCCTAAAGAAGAAAGTATAATTCCGTACAAAAAAACATTAGGAGTTTTTCTAGTATGTTAGAGAAGGGTTTAATGGGTATCCAAAAATGGTTTTACTTTCATGATTGAGCTAACCTATAAAAATTTATGGCCAATAAACAGGGAAAATAGGGCTACAAGAAATGAATGATCTAGATAGGTCTATATCAATTTGTTGATGGTTTCAGAGCAGTGTAAGATCAGTTTTCATCAGAAGTACACAAGCCAAAAAATGCCACTACATCAAATCCCAATCTTGAGCCTAGTATCTCTCACAAGATGGGTGTGTTATAATCTCAAAATATATAGTCATTAACTATAAATCAAGAAACTTCATAGTCATCCCATCCATCAAAAGAATATGTATAAGAATAGATAGAAGAGGAACTAGAAGCGTGACCAGAGTGATTGGAGTGACTAGTAATATTTCTGTTTTCCTTTTATCGATGTCAAAATGATCTCCTTTTAGAGGGACACTCTATAGATAGGTTTCCTATGCCACCATAATTATATCATGTTTTCTCACATCCATTAGAACTAGAGGAATAATAGCCATATGAATGCATGTGATTTTACTTGTGTCTAAGTGAATGTTTGTGGTGATAATCATATTTTTTAAAACTAGAGTGATGTGTATGCTTCAAAGAACCAAAATGATGTCTATGGTTCAGAGAACCAAAATGATCCCTATGTCCAAAATGATTATTATGTCTATAAGTGTGCCTCAAAGAGTGTTTCTATCTTTGAAATTGATTTGAAGAATGTTTTCTATTATGCTCCTATAATGGATTACATGTTTTGGTATAGTAGGCCTCCTCAGTAGGTTTTTATTTATTCTTTGAAAATTATCACTCATGTTGAGTGAGAAACTCAAAATGGGTTCAAAAGTAGATTTGTTAATATTATCACTAAGCTATAACATTTCTATAGAGTTCTTGTAGCTAGGGCTAAGGCTATTCAAAATAATATAAATGAGAATTTCATCATTAATTTTCCTACTAGTAGTGCCATATTCTTATTTCAAATTCTTAATTCATGACACATATTCTAAAACATCTTCATCATCTATTAGTTTATTTTTAATCAACTACATAAAAAGATCAATTTTCTTTAAGACATATTATTTATCATATAAGTCTTTTATATCTTTCCATGCTTTCCAAACTTCAGAATTGATGGCCTCTATGTAAATTATAACTTGTGAAATACAAGTTGATTTCAATAAATCAAGGGCACACCTATCACATCTATGAACATATGTAAGCATTGTGGCATTAGTGGGAAATGTTGGTTATTTTTCAACTACTTCCCACAAGTCATTGAATATTAATGTATTTTTCATGTTCATTGACCATTCTTTATAATTTTTATGATTTAAGCATCCATTTTCAAAAATTAAGCTCACAATTTTAGCCATGGTATGAAATCAAAAAATAATGAATACTATCAAGGTTTTTCCTTTACCTTCGAAATAGATTCCAATTACAAGAGATTCCTGGGACTTTTTAAAAAATATTACACCTTATAACTCCTATTAAACCCTTATTTCTCTAATATTACAATTTTCTTCATTACAATGTCTTTTTTCAAAAGAAAGATACTCCAAAAATCTAATATTAATTATTTTCACCACTTATATAACCAATTTCATGAGAAAATAAATAAAATTTGATCAAAGTTGAACTTATGACCTCATTGTAATCATATGACAACCAAAATGTCATTTTTAATCCCTTTACAAACAAATTTAGAATATAAATTTATAATATTCTAAATAACTTGAGATCTTAGATGAGATTAAAATAACATGCAGTGAATATGTTTCACCTAGTTTTAGTTTGCATGTAAAAATTTCATTTGTCCTTTGTTTCTCCCCCTTTTTTTAATTATTTATTTTTACTTTCTCAAAAATTGAAAATAAACTCATTGTTGGTGGAGCCCATAAAATATAAAAGGATCATAAAAACCTTGTTTTGTTTTATTGGACTTGTTGTGCCATAGTTCCTGATGTGACACCTTATGGAGGTCATATGACTTTAGAATTGGTAGTTTCTAGTGATTCAGATGATTTCTTCTTCACTTATTCTACACTTTTTAATTTCCTAACATCATATTGTGAATTAGTTATGTGAATCGTATATCACTACATATGGAAAAGATCAAGGTATAGTCTCCCAATGGAAGAATGATGACAATTTTGCATTTGCACAAGGAGTTTACAAGCTTTGCATTACATTTAAGTGGAGCTTTTGCCTTGCATTTGAAGGATTCTATCATTAAATTATATTCATGTTATTAAGCTTCTGCATTACTAGGCTTCTTTTCTTAAATGATATATTGGCAATATTCTAAAGTTTCATTTGAACCAGCACAAAACAAAAAATATATATATGTATATTTCCAACCATCACCCAGGTCTGTAATCTTTAGCAAGACTCAAAATTCTTCAATCATCTCAATCCTCCTTTCTCTTATGTGGCTTTTATACCACTAATAGCTAGGATAAATGGAGAAATAATGTAGAAAAAAAAATTCAATGTAAATTTGCATCTTTATTTTGTACAATGAAAGCTTTAAAAAATCTTACAGAGAGTTGGTTCAAGGCAACCAACTAACAGGTATAACTAACCCATAAAAATAAATAATAAACTAAAAACTAAATAAAATAAAAACAAAATAGTTTGGATCATAAAATAATCCAACATAACATTTCTCTCTTTTTCCTTCTTCCTTTCTTTCACATTCTTTTCTTGTGTCTTTATTATTGTTTGCTTTCTTATCTCTATTTTTGACAGTTAGTTATTATTATGACATGGTTATGTAAACCTAGTTCCATTTAGTCCTTTCCTATTACCATGTGATTAGTTAGAAAATAATTCATCTCATTGTACTTTCCTTATACCAGTCCACTTTGTATCTCCTTATTCCTTTTTTTTCCCTTTTTTTCAAACTAAGCATATACATGGTTGAGACTTGAGATCACATGTTGGTTCATTATTAAGCCCAAGTGTCCTAGTCCATCTTGTATTTGGTTACTTAGCTTCCTTTAGCCTAAGCCTACAGATCATTTATGTTTATCACTCTATCTCTCATGATTCATCATTCTAAGTCCATATGGTGGAGGAATCATAAAATCCATAAAAAATTCAAAAGCCAAATCATTTAAACAAAAGGCAATGATACAAAAAGGCAAAAATATTCTTAAAAGTCAAATCACACTAAAATACATGATTCAAAGAAAATCTCCTTCTTCTAGTCAAAGCTCAAACTCCATAGTTGGCCTCATGATAGAGTTGAGGTCCATTGGGGTGCAGTAGGCTAGTAAATTAGAAAATAAGAATTAAAAAATCTATTAGTGCTACCTACTTTCTCACATAAGTACCCAATATTCGTAGTAGACTAATGGCTCTATAAGCGGTCCTAAGGAATGGGGAACATGTTGTGGGAAGGTAAGTCCATTTTACTTTTTCTATACCAATCTACCTTTATGAGTTGATCTTAGTAGCATGCTTATTTGCCTACATAGCTTATGTCTATAGTAAAATGGTTTCCTTTGTACTTTGATGGTCACTATTGTGCAGACTTATTACCTAATTAATTACTAGATTCTTGAGTTTTATTAACATTAATTGTCAACCCAAGGTGAAAATTATTTTTAAGGATGTCAACACTATATATGAATTAATGATTCATAGATTAACTTGATTTACTAGTTGTAGTACAATGAACTTATGCTAAATTCACTAGATAATTATACTATGAGCCTATTATAACATAAATATATAAATACTTCGCATTTATGAATCACACATGCATCACACTTTATATAATCAAACTGATAATGAAATCAACTTAAAACACACTTAAACTAAAGAGGGTCAGAATCTTCACTGCAACTCCTTCCAAGGGGGCCCTTCCTCATTCAGAACTAAGTTCCAATCCTTCTTAGAGAGACTTGCAAAATCTTCTTATAGAATCAACCTTCTCATTACTCGGATATGTAGCAATTAAAGATTCTATAGAAGATTACAATATTCAGAATGTAATGACTTATACAATTCTACTACTTTATTATCATCTATCCAACTCCTAATATAATCTAGGTTCTGCCATTAAATATAGAAGGTAGTTTATTAGCTTTAACCAAAAAACACTAAACTAGTAAAAGTACAAATACTTTAAGAATTTCCCTAGTCAACTTTCAGGTGGTAGTAATTGAAGCTACTTATTTTAGGCCTGACTAGGTTAAGGACAATGTATATTGTTTTGTTGTTTTAGTTTTTTTGGCACCTTTCCATTATCATTGTCTTTCTCATATTTGGCATCATATCCAAGATTATTTGCATGTGGGGAATCCTTAACTATAAAATAGCTAAGGAGGACCCTCTTCAATCATCCACTCAATTCCTAAGACAACTAGATTGCCCTTAATATCTAATCATAATAATAGTTTTGTTCTATGTAGTGGCTATGGGCTACCTATAGGTGAAATCATGTAGTTGATGTAGGCAACATGTAGGTGGAAGCCAGCAGTGGCTACAAGCAGCCTACAAGTGTAAACTAGTAGTGGCTACAGGAAACCTGTAGGTGGAAACTAGTATTTTCTACAAGTAACCTATAGGTAGAATCTAGTAGTGGCTATAGGTTACCTGCAAGTGGAAACAAGTAGTTGCTACAGGCAACCTATAGGTGAAAGCTAGTAGTTTCTATAGGCACCCTATAGGTGGAATCCCCTTTTTCTACAAGCTTCTCTATAAGTGTTGTGCATAAACAAGATTCATATAGCCTTATATTACCCTTCAAATGTTTGTTAAACAAAGTTACACAAGTATAACTAATCAAATAAAAAGCATAATTAATTCATAACATAAAATGTATATATCAATGCACACATAAAATCATAAATTCATTCATTCATTTGCATGATTCATGGATGGTTATGGGGATTTATATAGAAAAGGTATGGATGAGGCTATAAAATAAAGCAATTGGTGGCCTCATCAGTCACTAGTCACTTAGTGTCTTCTCATATCCTTAGTATGCTTCCTATCTCCTAAGGTATTCTCATAAGATGTCTAAGTTATGCTTTTTACATTCCCTACATTCCTCATATTTCCTCTTGAGAAATATTGTTTTGTTCATTGATCACTCCCCTTAGGATTCCATTTTTGAGTTATTTTGTAAGACCATGAATAGGACCTAACCATCCTCACAAATTACCACATTCTACCTTCCTATTACCCACATCCTTTATTTACCTAATTTTCACATTTATTCCATCTCAATGGTGTTCTGTTTGTGAGTTACAGTGTAAGACCATGGATAAGACCTGCCCTTCCTCACAACATTTTCCAATAATCTAAGTCAATCAAAATTACATGTGTCAAAATGAGATAAGATGTGATTGATTATGAAGTTACACTTCATTAACATGCTTCCCAACTTGATTTAGTATGTTTTATGCTTACTTCATTTTTCTTTCACTCTTATTTTCCTATTTTCTGAGTCCATGTAAGAATACAACCATTTATTGAATTTTTGATACTTCCCAACTTGAATTAGTGTGATAAATTTAAGACCAATTTTTACCAATTTTTTTTTTCTCTTATACTTCCCAACATGATATAGTATGATTGAATGACTTAATCAATTTTTTTATACCATTTGTCTTTTTACATGACTTCTACTTTATTACATTATTTTCATACTTCCCAATGTGATTTAGTGTGATTTTACTTGTTTTAATTTGGTGCTAATTTTTGGTTTAAAAACAACTTTTTACCATCTTATTTTACCACCTTTTTGGTTCTTTATACTTATTCATTTTATTTTTATTTCACATTTACCAACATGAAATAGTGTGTAGTACATTTTATTTGATTGATTATATCTTACCAAGTCCGTTTTGCATGTTTCTTTTTATCCATGCCTGTGTTCTACGTAATGTTATAAAATAAACCACACCTCATATATTTCATATAGCATATACAACAAATAGATAAATACATGTGCTAAAAATAAATATATCTAAAGAATCAATAACCACATCCATAATGACAACATATACAACCAATATCCAATCAGATGTGTGTGTGTGTGTGTCTGTGTGTGTGTGTACATATATATATAAATATTTTTGATATAATAAATACAATCATGTATAATGTTCCAGCTCTATGGCTAGGCCCTATCTTGTCTATCTCGTGGTCTAGCTATGTTGCCTATAGATGCCTTAGTTTAATCCTTATAAATAGAACATTACAACAAGGTCATTCAATATCTTAGTCTTTACACATACCCCTATAGATGATCTACCTAAACCTACACCTATGCTAATTGGGCTAAGGTTGTTCGATGCATCTCTCTCTCTCATGCTCCTATATAACTCTTTCCTGAGCATGTACCTGTATCATGTGTGTCACTATAGCCAAATGTGTAACTCTCTCCTCTACTAGGACCTACCATGCCCATGTGTAACCTACACCCATCTCTTTTGATGGTTTCACCCTCTCTCTATATGTTTGTATCTATCTCATTGCCTCTTTAGCTAGTCTAAACCAACTTGTTTGAGCTAGGGTAGATGGTACCATGGGGTCCTCCAGTGTAGTGGGGTCATACAACATCAATGCCTCATCTAGGACATCATGGATTTCTCCCCTCATAAGGGACCCACATTTTATCTCCTCATCCTCTACTACACCTATAAAATATAAGCTAGATTAATATTAGATTACTATTGTACCCTAAAATCTATCTATATCTAGTCTATTTCAAGTAAACTTAATGAAAATTTAATCAAATTTTATTACCTATCTGTGTATTGGCCATTATGGTCTCACCATCCACATGACCTCAGAGCATAGTCTCCACATCTATGTGGCCTCTGATAACCTTCCTTATTGGTCACCTCCTAAAAATAAGTCCTACAGTCATAGCTCGAGTCCATCTTAACATATGCCTGAGTGGCTTCTCTAGAGTCTAACTCTGCCCTGGCCCACCCACTGGGTCATCTGAGATATCCATGGTTTCTATTATATCCTCCTCCTACCATGTCCATTAATACCATGTCCTTGATGGTCATTTCTCATCTTACTATAGAGCTAGTGGTGGTACCTCTGGTGCTCCTACCTCCACACCCATCTCTTCTCTCCTTGCTGCTTATTGTGCATGACCAGTCCATGGTCTCTCATAATGTGTCCTCCACATCGACCTCACCACTGGTATCCCTAGCCCTCTTCTCCCTCATATCTTTATAACACTCTTATCCCAAACCATGGGAATCACTATCAGCATCACTAGGTGAGGCAAGACCATTTACCCTAGTACTCACACCATTAGATGTGGGTCTATCCACTAGGTTTAATGTCATGTCACCTCTATCTGTTCTAAAGCTGGTGCAATTATGTCCCAACTAGGCCATGTAGTCACAATGTGTCCATAAGGTTTCCACACTATGTTTTCCCATCCCACTATCCATAACACTGGCATGTGGGGCATGGTCCATGCTACATGGTCCTATCTCCATCTTAGTACCTGAGGTGACCTATCATCAACCGCATGGGGCAACCCATCTGGTTGATACATGGGAAATATCTCATAAATCCATGCCATTAGTAAAATAATTAGTCTAATAGAAGTTTACCCTTTGACCAGCATCTCGTACATGTCATGTATGAGCTATACCCAGATGACATATCCTAGATCATATAGTACTCTCTCTTCTAGTATCATCCAACTCAAGGCTATCATGAATAGTAGTACCCTATTATCTAACTTGTGGCACAACACTCATTTGTCACAATTCCTATCATAGCCTTTTGGATATCCATAACTTGTGAGGTATACATGTCAAACATACTCACTCTCTGGCCTGAGTATATCATCTCTGAGTTTGTAGCCCATACAGCTAAGGCTCTCCTCTCCTCATCACTATCTGATATCTTAATCTTCATAGGTGTTCCCACTATTGGTAGTCTTAATATGGCATGTACATCCTCTAGGATGATATCCACCTCTATCATATCCCCCTCCACCTCCCACCTAAAGGTGTTAGTCAACTATTTCCAAAATCTTAAGCACATGCCTAACAAATTTGAGCTTAAGGGTATCCTATACATCTCTACTATGCCACCTAGGCCTACAGAGATTAGTCTCACCCTATCTTCTATCATCAAGCACTTCAATAGATATGGTAGTTGTAATGCATCTACAAATCACTAGAATCTAGGTCACCCTTACAATCAGGAAACAACAAAAGATGTATTAGATCCTCCATGTCATGTATAGTCAAAATACATTTTTTTTACAATTTTAATCAAAAACAAGGCTAAACTACTTTAATTTACTCATTTAAACCTATTTTTAGCCTAATCACCCCCTTTTAGCCCTTAATTAGTTATTTTGGGTCATTCTAGCACTCTTTAGACCATTTTCACACATTTTTGTACTATTATGGTTCTTGTTTGACCAAAATCTCCCTATTTTTAACTTGGTTGACTTAAAAATGTAATTCAACCCTCTTATTTTCCCCCTTAGGATTGTGTTGTCATTCTAGACTTTTTGGTTCAGTTGAAAAATTGTACTAGATCGGTAGTCTAGAAAATGTATAGGGTCAACACATACCTACTAGGTTAGTAGTGTGGATTTTGCCAAATTTTAGACTATTGGGTCAACTAGGTTGACCCAATTGTTTTTCACTAGTGACCCCTTATATTTTGTGAAAAAAAGTGCCTTTTGGTAGTTCTTTTCCCAAACCCTTCAAACCCATTTCTCTAATTAATTTTTCATACCCATAGCATCTAATTTGGTTTCATTTAAACATATATAAATGCTTAAAATTACAAATTTCTAAAAATACACTTTAAACACTAAAATATTCAAAAACTGGCTTAAATTTCTTAGTTGCCTACTTGTCCTGCACCCATTATTGCCTCTATGATTCCCTCTCACCTAACCTGTCATCTCCTCACCATCCTATCTCGTTTGGTTTCTCAGAACTCTTTTTCTCTCCTTCACAAGTCAAAAATAACAAATGACTTTCATTTCACCCTATTTAAAACCACTTTTCACAAATTCACATCTTTCAATTATTTTCCTGTAGATTCTTTATTTTGCCTCTATCTTTGTTTTTACTCATCCATTTTTTGAACCATAAAATTTTCTAGATTTGTGATGAAGTAGAGAGTGTTTTTCACTACCATATGCCTATCTTCCAAAAAAATTGATTTTTGGCTATTTTTTGCATTAACTTCTATAGGTTCACCTAATGTTCTTCACATTGGATGCCTTCATTTCTCTTACAGTTTATTTATTTATCTAAAACACTTAGGTAATTAAAGGTATGTGTTTTTCAATTATATCCTTTCCTTTATCTTATTTTCTTCTTACTACACTTTACTTAGCATCAATGTTATGTGTTATCATGTTCTATTTCTCAAACCACCATCTTGTGTTGCATTCATGTGACACATGATGAGATTTGAGTGGGGAATATGTATACACATAATATTTTCAAACTTTTATTGATTACTAACACTTTATATCTTATAGGAACCCATCAATTCTCAATCTCTCTAATTATACACCTTAAGGGGTGCACTGGGAAAGGGGTGGGCAAACCATTGGTGCTTTGTATGATTATTATCCATTCTACCACATGTTATCTACACACTTGTCTCCTAAAACCATTTACCCTAATATTTCTCTTTTTCATTGAACCCATTCAAGACTTTTTATACACTTTATCCTCTTTTTCCTTACCTAAATCCCATTTTTGTCAATCAGCTATACAGTTTCAGGTTATTTTCACTTAGGATCTATTTTGACATGTAACCAACCTAGCTTGTGACCTAGTGAATTGTTTTTTGTAATTGTACAAGGTCAACTGGGTTAACCCTATTGGCTGACATTTTTGTAAGTATTTAGGGTAAGATCTACCTATATATACAAGTTCATTTCCCAACATTTGATAAGAAATAAGTTAATAAGAATTAAGTACAAACAAACATCTAATTATTAACCATTTTACTTGAGAAGTAAATCTTAGGGTTTCATACTTTCTTTGTAGATATGGATCTTTGATGTAGAGAAAATACACAGTTACAAACAACTTTATACTTTTCCACTTGAAGCACTTGTCTAGTAATGATACTTGGTCTCACTTCTTATAAGAAATATTAGATTTCATATTATTCTCATCTATCTATTTAAGTTTAGTTAAAGGTTTTCATTACCCTCTTAATCCCATTCATCTCTCACAATACCTTCCAAGACTCACAAACACTTTAAAATCATCAATTTATATCTTTTCCCCAACTTTGATTGTTTTGTCTTAGTCCTTGTAGCCCTCTTAATTGACTTTTCTAGATGTTTATGAACTGTACCTTTAAAAATTAGAAATCTAACACTGGAATATGATACCCTTTTTCAACCTCTATCTAATTATGCACTTTTAGATCCTAACTCATTATTTTGACCAACTTTCCAACCCTCTTTTAGCCACTATTTACCCCTATTAGGTCTCTTAGGGTTCCTTTTGCTATCAGTCTTCAAAATCTATAATTATACATACTATCACACAAAATAAACCCTAAAATATTTTCAACTACTTTATACCTGAGCTTTCCACAAAGTTTAAATAAAATTTATTATGCAATCTCTCTAAAATGATCAAACCCTAGTTAAGGGTTTACTAGCTCCTAAACATGCCTGAGAGCTTATAAAAATTAATATCTTGAGTCACCCTTAATTTCAAGATTAAACACCACTTTCATTAGGACTATGTGAACCTCCTTCAACTTAAAAAATCATAAGGAACCCTTATTTATACCTTTCTATGCTAAAATAAATGAAATCTCAATTGACTATGACTGATAATGTTAATCTACATATTTGTCTTAGTTTTAACAACTCACATTACATTCTTGATCACTCTAAAGGATAAATTACCATATAATGGACTCACACATCAATACAAGATGTTATAAAACTTTCTCAATTGAAAACCTAAGACTTATCTTTGCAATAAATCATGTCATAGTTCATTTACCAAGGTTCAACACTGAAAATAGAGTTCTTTAGTATTTGTCTGATGTCACATAAGTTTCCCACTTCATTTTTGAGTTAACACATTACTCTAATAAAATTAAATAGGTTCCCACATATTCTCAAATGTGTTATATCACTTACAATTCATTTGTTTTGTTTTGTCTAATAAGAATCGAATACATAGACTACAAACAAGAAAACATTTACTAGATAGGGGATTTTTTACACTGCATAAAACAAAGTTCTACCTTATTCCTTCATTATTTATACTTCCTTCTTCAAATAAACATGTATTCTTTCACAATCACTATAAAACAACCTTTAAAAGCATTATGATTAGTTACCAAGCTTCATTCATTCACCAAACTTGAAATACATAGTCTGCATTATTTGAATAATCTACAAGGTTCTATGTCAACAAATGTCTCAATTGTTAATCCTTACAATCATACCCTCAATACACTTACCATTATATTTTTCAAAAAGCATTTGAAATTTTTATCAAGTTATCATTTTCCATCTACTTGTTAAATACAATTTGCAACATTAGTCTTTCTTAGCAGAACAAGGACTGCACTTTAACCCCTCAAGACCAGGGATCTTTCAATCTCCTCAAAGTCTCTCTTCAAACAATCCTGCATTAACCTTAAAACACATTTGAATATAATTTTCAATCTCTTCCTTTTATCAATCAACATATATAATTTGAAACAAAAACATAAAGACCTCTAAATAGGGGTATGTCAACTTTCTTTTAAAAGTAGTAGCATTTTATCTAAAACATCAAATTTTCTTACAAGCTTTCCATTCTTTCATCCAACTTATTCAAATGGAAAATCACACTATATGACAAGAACTAACTCTCTTATAACTACTCCAAGAGGCATAACCAATTCTTGGAGGTTTCCAACATTGGGTTATTAAACTTGCATTGCATTTCTTTAGGTTTTTCCCACTATATGCACTTTATGCCCATGTCTATAAACTCAATATGTTATTTAGGACCTTTAAATAGACTTAATTCCACTTATGCATGCTTATAAACATTTCCACCTTCTTAAAATGCTTGGAAATCTTTCAACAAGGTTCAAAAATTTAAATTTTCATAGAGTGGCAGTTTTCGAGGGAAACTCCACAATTCAAATTTTATGTAACTTGAACAAACCTAGATCACACCTAAGACACAACTAGGACCTATTACACATAGCATATAAAATACCTACAAGACAAATTCAATCTAAAATTATTCCATTTTGGGATCCATAAGGATGCCCTTACATCATACTACCAAGCTGAGAAAACTTTGCCACGAGTTCTTGAATGTTGCACTTGGCATATGTTGCTACTTGAATGCTTTGAACTTACTCTTTCAAGTTATATACTTTCACCTGCTTCTCATAAATATAAACATGCTCTTGGGACCTAAATTTAGGCCTCTTTTTCTTCATCTCCTCTAATAACATACCTGCACATGAAACCAACTTGTTAAACAAAATATTTCTACTACCATCTCCTTCTTGCTTGGCACATATATTCCATTCTTTCTCCTTTGCAAATTTATCTTCTTCCTAAACAACATCTTCTTGGTTTTTTCTTGTCTCATGCTTAAGTAGATTCATACTTTGTTATTATACATCTTAGACATATTGATTACCCTCAATCTCTTGCGTCACCAAGGTCTGCATATTCTCTTTCATTATCCTAACTCCTTTATCTCTCTCACAAACCTATTGCATATGGCTCATTTATTTGTCATTTTTTTCTTGTTTTATACTCCTTTGAAAACATTATTGTTCATCCACACCACTTCTTGGGTTGCTTTTTCTTTACCTACACCTTCATCACTAAACAAGATATTAAAAACAATATTTAAAGCCTTCATGGATTCCTCATGGACTACCTTCTCACACATTTCAACCTCCTTCCCCTTCACTTTTTGGGTGTTCATCCCAAACCACTATTCATCTATCTTGGATGCAATCTCTTCCACTATTTTTCTATCCTCTTCACATATGCTTGGTTTTCATGCTTGAAATATTGTTCTAGATTCCTCATGTCCATATTTTTGGACTTACATTACTACATATCAACCAAATCAAAACAACTTACCTCTTATTATTCCTTGGGTGCTTTGAACAAACCCAAATTCTCTATTTCTCTACTCTAACATTACCTTGTCAACATCATCATGATTCTCTCATCTCTCCTATCTTTTTCACCCTTCAATGGAATAAGGTTATATGACTATCCATCCTACCTAATTATATATGTGTTGTTTGTCTCATCATGTATGGCATGCTTATCAAACTATCATCGTCTCCTAAGCAACAAGTGACACACATCTATAGGTAAAACATCACACAAAACTTGATCTTGATATCTTCCTGTCTGAAACTCAACCTAGATTTTCTCACTTGTTAATATTTAGTGACCTTTATAAACCCATGTAACTCTATATATATCTAGATGTGTCATTCTCTTCAACCTCAACTTCTACACCATCTTCAATGAAACAATGTTTTTAGTGTTAACACTATTAATAACCAAATTGTATACCTTACCATGTACCTTATATCTGCTTTTGAATAGGCTTCTTCTTTGAATTGGTTCATTACCCTAGTTATTATACAATATTACTCTCCTTATGAGCAATGACTCATTCCTCTCTCATCTTCTATCCTCATTCTTCTCTCTCTATTGTTGCATACTTTTATTTACATTCCTTGGATACTTTGTTGCCCTATGCCTATCTTTATGGCAATTCCATCATTGCCCCTAAAATTTGTCTTGGTATTTGTCTCATTGGACCCTCATTCCTTCTCATTTTATGGATTAAAAATGGTTTTATCTCTCTTTCATGGTGTTTTCCCATGCCTTCTTGCACTGTTTAATGCACTTGTGGTCTCCCTTGATCCACCTCTCTAGTTTCTCTCTCATTCATCCTTACTTATAAAGGTGCTACCTCATCTTGATACCTAGCTTCTCTTTATTCTCTTTATTCTCTCCTTTTTAGATTATCCTCAATGGCCTGCATCCTCATCACTAATTGAAAAATCAATTGGTTCATTATCTTGACTACCTCATCCTCATCTCTATTGGCTCTTTCCATGGAACACTGCATCTAGTTACCTATCTTGTATTTCACTTCAAAACACATTATAAAATATTTTTAATAATATACAAATATTTACCTAGCCTTAGATACCAAAATTATGTAGATAAAATACACATTTACAAACAACTTTATACTTTTTCACTTGAAGCACTTGTCTAGCAATGATACTTGGTCTCACTTCTCATAAGCAATGTCAGATTTCATAAGAATCTCATCTATCTATCTAAGTTTTTTAGGTTTTTCATTACCCTTTCAATCCCATTAATCTCTAAAAAGACCTTCCAAGACTCACAAACACTTTACAATCATCAATTTATTTCTTTTCCCCAACTTTTACTATTTTGTCTTAGTCCTTATATCCCTCTTAATTGACTTTTCCAGATGTGTACAGACTGTACCTTAAACAATTAGAAATATAACACTAGAATATGATACCCTTTATCAACCTCTATCTAATTATGAACTTTTAGATCACAACTCATTATTTTTATCAACTTTCCAACCCTCTTTTAGGCATTATTTACCCCTATTAGGCGTCTTAGGGTTCCTTTTGCTATCAATCTTCAGAATCCATAATTATACATATGGTCACACAAAATAAACCCTAAAATATTTTTAAATAATTTATAATTAATCTTTCCACAAAGTTTCAATAAAAATGTATGGTGCAATCTCTCTAAAAAGATCAAACCCTTGTTTAGGGTTTACTAGATCTCGAATAGGCCCGAGAGCTTATAAAAATTAATATCTTGAGTCACCTTTCATTTCAAGAGTCAACACCACTTGAATTAGGATTTTTTTAACCTTCTTCAACTTAAAAAATCATATGTAATACTTATTTATACCTTTTTATGCTAAATAAATGAAATCTCAGTTGACTGTGACTGATAATGTTAATCTACAGGTCTGTCTTAGTTTTAATAACTCACATTACATTATTGATCACTCTAAAGGATCTATTACCATCCAATGGATTCACACATAAATCTAATATGTTCTAAAACTTTCTCAATTAAAAACCTAAGATGTATCTTTTAAATGAATCATGTCATAATCCATTTACCATGGTTTAACACTAAAAATAGAGTTCTTTACCATCTATCTAATGTCACATAGGTTTCCCACTTCATTTCTGAGTTAACACAAGATTTTAATAACATTAAAAATGTTCCCACAGCATTCCAAAATGTCTTACATCACTTAAAATTTGTTTATTTTATCTTATCTAATAATAATCTAATACACAGGCTATAAATAGGAAAACATTTACGAGATAGGGGACTATTTTCACTGCATTGAATAGGGTTCTTCCTTCCTCCATTATTTAAAATTCCTTCCTCAAATAAACGTGTATTCTTTCACATTCACAATAAACCAACCTTTATAATCATTATGATCAATTACCAAGCTTCATTAATTCACCAAACTTGAAATACACAATCTGCATTATTTGAACAATCTACAAGGTTATGTGTCAATGAATGTTTCAATTGTTAATCCTTACAATCATAATCTCAATACACTTACCATGAAATTTTTACAAAATCATTCACAATATTTATCAATTTTTCATTTGCCATCTACTTGCTAAATACAATTTGTAACATTAGTATTTCTTGACAAAACAAAGTCTGCACTTTAAACCCTCAAGACTAGGGGTCTTTCAATATCCCTAATGTTTCTCTTTAAACTATCCTACATTAACCTTAAAACACATTTGAATATAATTTCCAATCTCTTCCTTTTATCAATCAACATTTATAGTTTGAAACAAAAACATAAAGACCTCTAAATAGGGGTCTATCAACTTTTTTTTAATAGTAGTAGGGTTTTATCAAAAACATCAACTTTTCTTACAAGCTTTCCATTATTTCATCCAACTTATTTGAATGTAAAATCACACTATATGACCAAATTTTATTCTCCTATAGCTACTCCAATAGGCATAACCAATTCTTGGAGGTTTCTTACGTTGGGTTATTGAACTTATATTGCATTTCTTTATGTTTTTCCCAATATATGCACTTTATGCCCATGCCTATAGACTCAATATGTTTTTATGACCTTTAAATAGCCTTAAGGCACCTTATACATGCTTCTAGACCTTTACACATTCTTGACATGCTTGGAAATCTTTCAACAAGGTTCAAAAATTCAAATTTTCACATAGTGGTAGTTTTGGAGGGAAATTTTCACATAAATTATGTAGCCTAGAGCTGATTTGTCCTTGTAATCCTTACATACCACAATAATTTCTTGTGAATCACCTTGGACAAGGGAGATATTGAGGCTCGATTGGTTAATCTTCAAAGATAAGTATTCCTAACTTTATTTCTCCTTTTATAAGAATCGATAGATAATGTAGTTTTACTTCTTATCCATGCATTATAATTATGTATACATTGACATGAGTATATTTATTCTATGCATGTTTATTTTTTGTTTTGTTTCTAACCCCCACTTTGTGCCACAAGATTTGGTGAGCACTGGATTATATTTATTTTCTTGTTATTATCATAGGTGAAATATTAAAACCTAGTACCCCCTTAGGGTTATTTCATTATGTTAGATTGGAGGCTTTAGAACCCTCTTTAGTTTAGTGTATTGTGTTAATTAATCCCCTAATTAGGTCTAGTGGATCCCCATATTGGTCATGCTCTCACTTAACAAATGTATTCCCAATTAAAAGTGTAGGTATGCTCTATCTTCTTCAAACCAAGATTGATTTAAAGAAATGATGCATTTATGAGTGCATAAAGGAACCAAATCACGTATAATGCCTATAAATGTCATCAAAAAATAGAGATTCATGATTTTATGAATATAAAAAATTAATTAAAATTACTTTTGACTATTAAATTAGCTTCAAATTGTAGATAAAATGTAAAAACATAGGGATTGATGTCAATTATCTCAGAATCATTATAGATTATACTAATCGGTGATTATTCATGTGAGGAATCATCATCAATCCTAAAAGTGGGTAAATAGAGCTCAAGTTGGGGCCTAAAGGTGGGATTTAAGGGATTCTAAATGGCTTTATGATTAGATAATGATAATCTGACTAGACTAAAGATAATAAACAGAACATAACTAAATAATAAAAGAATCAGAATATATCCAAATGAATAATATACTTACCTCTAAAATGCTTCTAATATTGTAGAGAATTATCACATTGATGTGGATGTTCTCAATCTTTACATGAGTGAGGATGAACTGAGATAGGTATGTCATTCTTCCATAGGTATTCTAAGGCAATTTCTCTAGAATTCTAGTGTAGGAATTTAGGATCCTTTTACTCGAGAATGGTCTAAGTTTAGATCGACATCAATCCTAATAGGATTGATGATGATTATAGGGATCAATGTTGATCCTGTCTAAGTTTACTAAGTTCATTCAAACAAATCCAATTCATAGGGTTAAACTTAGTCCTAAGCTTTGTTAAATGTAGTCTAACTAGGGATAGGTTGTTAAGAGGTTGAAAAAAACTTAATTATAATAAATTTGGGGAGATTTGACTAGATTTAGGGAGGGTTAATTAGTTAAAATTAGTTACCTAGGTAAAAATTAATTAATAAGACTAATTACATGAAGTAAGATAGTAAATGCTAAAATTAGACTAAGGTAAAAAAAGATGGGGAAGTGGTAAGACACATATATTCATACTATATAATAGTGTAAATTCATAGTGTCGACAATGATAAAAATTCAAAAAAAGGGTGTTTCGTTCAATATTATTCATTGGTTACACAAAGATCCAACCCTTAGAATGGCCTTGGGCTCTTTACTTAAGAAAACATGGTTAATGAAGGGGGGGAAATTCCCTCCAAAACTAAAACTTTCTTTAAATTAAATTTTCTAGTGTAATTTCCCCCTAAATCTAATTGCCTTGCACTTTAATAGCTTTCACACATATAAAACAAAAAAGATAAGTTATTTTTTGGAGAAAAAGGTGTTTTAAGTCATTAAAATGCATTTTATAAGGAAAATATTAACTTGGTTAGGAAACAGATGATAGATCTTGATTGTCAAACATCCCAAATAAAAAATTGATTATGCTACGATGTTCTGGCTAAAACCAACTTTTTAATGTCATAAATAGATCACAAATCAGAATAATAGTTCAAAATTTATATAAAAAAATAAATGTTGTCAAAAGGTTGTTGAACTCCAACAAGTGCATAATCATTGTAAGACTCTGAAAACTACAAATCAGGTCTAGGACTCTAATAGTTGTAAATTAGTTATATGAAATCAATAGCTACAAATAATTTATAGGACTTATATAACTACAAAGCATGTGTAGGACTTTAATAGTTGTAAATTAGCTTTTAGGGTAGATGGTCATAAAATAATTACCAGGCCAAAAATAAGTTAAAACTCCATTTATAGAATAAGTATCCACTATAAAACTTTGTCACATGAACTCTCTCTTCATAATAGAGGGGGTTTCAAGCCCTAATTTGGCATACAAACCAAGATGACCACTGAGAGCATGTTGAGAGAGTTGAGACCAACTAGCTCATGAATTCAAATTAGAGAGGATCAAAAATCAAAAAGAGGGGTACCTTGATTTAATAATAATCAAGACATATTATGCAAGCAATTATAAGAAAGATATTTTGATAAGTTACATATTCACTCTATTGATTAGAATTTTCCTCCAAATCTTGATTAAAAGTAGGGATTTATGTTTTCAAAACCAATGTTGTTCAAGCATCTTCATTACTACACCCACCCAAATCACTCAAGGACTCAGGTATGTAAAAAATATGTTATCTACAAATAGGTGAATAACTAGGCACAAGACATGAAACTGGATCATTTCCACCATTAGTGAATTAAATCTCAATAAAATTCTTTAAAGGATGAAAGGGGCATGAAGGGGAAATGGAATATGAAGCCAGACCACATTTACTTGTAACTAAAATCTACTTTTGAGATTTAAGTTTCCCAAAAATTATGAGAGAGGAACATGGGGCACTTTTATGGCCAAAATCATTACATCGAAAGCATCTATGGGGTAACCCTTATAAATCAACATGTTTCAACCAACATTTAGACTTCACATAGATCTGAATGACATGATTCATTGGTTTAAAATAAACCATTTAAATACAATCCCTGGTATAGGGAGAGTGAGTTCCATTAAAAACAAGATCAATTTTCACAAATACCCCTATCTTATTTACAAGTTGCTTAATCTTTTTTGTGGTTCAAAACCCAAAGGGAGGTTGTAAAAATGAATCTAGATGGGAATTTTGGCAATGTATTCCATGAATGGATATAAAAATGGGTCTTATGGGTATAAACATATCCCTACCCTACCAAAAATCCATAAACCCTTCTCCTAAACAAACTCAAGATACTCAAGGGAGTGAAAATGGATGAGAAAAATCCCTTATCCAACAAGGACACCACAGGGCACAAAAAATATTTCAACATCAATGCCATCTATTTAAAAATCATTAGAACCAAGGATATTTTTCTTGAAAACCATCAAACCAAATAATAGGTATTCATTTATTGTACAAACCCATCCTCCTCTTCCTCCAAGTAACAAAAATCCACTGTCTCCTCAACTAGAGACATATGAACATCTCTAAAAGTAATATTTGAAGGTGTCTCATCCCTACTATCACAAGGAAAAATCATTCACTCCTATTCACCAAAGTAATGGCTAGGATATTTTTCATATTGATGTAGATCACCATCATAAACCTATGTATTCATCTTTGGAGCAGAAAAACCACCAAAACCATGTTGGGGAACAAACTCCAATTAGCTACCAGATTGGATTTTGGATCTACAAAACTCAATATTTAAGTAGAATGGATTAGTGCCATTTACATAGCTAGATAAAATGATGTGGTCATTTATAGAAACTAGGATTTCAATTTTAATAGTTTTTTATCTAGGTTTATTATCCAAGCCACTCTTAAGAGCCTTTTGAGACCCTAACACCAACTTGCTAATCTCCATAACCAAATCCATTTCATAATTGTTCACACTATGATACTTATCTCCATTTTTACAAATGCATTTACCTTGAACTTCACTCCTGCTCACTAATTTCCCCTTTCCTTTGCTCACGGCTCACTCCCACACTTTATCACTCCAACTCCTGCTCACCATCCCCTACCTTGTTACATTGTGAAAAAATAAAAATGTCATTATTATACAGCCACATGCTTCCTTTTTTCCACATTTGGTCTTAATTATTGAACAGAAGTGTTGAAAAGATAAATGGCATTTCATTTCTACATGGGTGGTTAAGAATAAGTTTGAATATATGGGTTGCACCTTTGTCAAACCAATGAGTTATTTTTTATTTAAACTCTTTAAAATAATAAATATCAGTAGGTTATGATTGCTATGAATATAAAATGGTTGGAGGAAATTAATAATCATAACTAAAGTTTATCTATTTAATAAAAATCACCCCCTCAAAATAAAAACACCATGGAGAGAGAAGGAGGAGGCAATAGTTGAGAAGGTGTAGATGATATTTTGTGATTATGTAGTACCTTATATTTGTACACTTAGAAAACTCATGATCTTAGTTTTTCCTCTTAGTTATACACATGCCTTGATTCTGCAAGCCTTTCATCTACTTTATTTTTTACCCCATTGGCCTATATTTTAGGCTGACCAACCTTATATTGATGGCATAGGCATCTCATCTTTCCCAAAATACTTAAAATATAATTATCTTATACCTATACAAGTTTTGAACCTATGCCTACTCTCCAAATTTTTAGACACTAATGTTCAGGATAGACAGTAACATTGATGTTACTATCTTGCCCTGATGTAAATGTCTAGTGCCCTAAGGTCATCCAGTTTGTAAATTAAATGTATTAATATGGTTGGCCTAAGTGCTTTATTGTGATTTATCTCCTAATAAGATTTGTATAAATACAATATCAATCCTCATTCATTCTTCACCTAATAATTGACCAAAAGAGCACTCAAAAAGCACTTAAGTTGCCAAAAAAATTCCTATTTTTCCCTATTTTGACATCAATTAAAGGAACAACCTACCTACAGATCTAAAGTACTATTGTAACAGTCATATTTTCTAATTTACAAGTTGGTCACTATTATACTTATTTTACACATTAAATGATTCACACATAAGCCAACACATAGGGGTGAACCATATGAGTTTGAAGCACTCTTATACAATATTGGCTATGTAGGTAGCACCCTATGATAGCTAGGTCATTGTGGGCTAGCTCAACATTGTGTGCTTACTAACCCATTTCCCCCAATGTCACATTGAAGATGCAAAGCTAGGGTTTTGCCATTTCACCAAGAATGGTAGTCCATGACCTAGATTTAAATACACCAAAGGGAAGGTGAATCCAAACCTAAAAGCATCCAAGTCATCTCATCTTATTTGGGTGCATATTCCATATAGGACATTGGCGTTAAACTCAAACACTAGTGTTGACATAACTATTCCAAACTAACACAAGTTTTTAAATAACCAGAGGTGTTAGATCTAAAATCTAATGACTGATCTAGAATTGTCTTCTTGATAGATTCTCACCTATATGAGATCCAACATTATATTAGCATCAAAAATAGTGTACTTTATTTTATGTCATTTTTACATCTATCATAGTTGTACTTCCCATTAATATCTTATCTCAATTTTATAACTTTAGCATATGGTACATCTAAGTTTTGTACATTAATTAGCCTTTGTAGATCTGATATTCACCCTTGTGTCCTATCATTTATATGTTCTTAACCTTTCTACCTGATTAAGATAGTCTCTTATCCAAATTAGGGTTAAAGATTTAGTGAACCCGATTCATGTGAATGAATTTTTATTATTATTATTATTAGGGTTTTAAACCAATTAAGGTTTCAGATTATTGTTCTTTTTAATTTTATTTTTGTATTATTTTGTATGTAACCTATGTGTAGCCCTATATTAGCGACTGTGTATATTAAACATATTAAACTACCCCTCAACCCAACCAAGATGTCTCAAAACAATGAGGGATCTCATACCTTGGATCATGATGATACCCATGTTAGCACTAAAAAAATCTTGAGAGGGTTATCATAAAAGAAGATTTTGATAATGAAAATATAGAAACAAATTAAAATAACCAAGTACATAATGACCAAGTGCATGTAATTGTAATGTTTCATGAGCGTATTTGACAAAATACTAAAGATCTTGATAAAATATTAAAAACTATACTTGAAGCTAAAAATGCAAAAACTTTAGTGGATACATCCTTCCCCTTGAACACATTAAAAATTAATACATCTAATGGGGGCACAGATTATGTGTTCTAACCTTTGTTCCTTGAAACTAATATAGATACATCTCTTATGAACCTACCCATCATTTCAAGATAAATACTAGATTAAATGCCTATGACTACTCAAAACATGTTTCCAAACATTGTGGTGACTACTCAAATTGTTAATCAAAATGCCACATGGCCTACAGTTTAATCACTCCTTCAAGTCATCAAGACTTTGTAATATAAGGTTACAAACATTGAACAAAAGGCTTCAAAGTCTTTACATGTTATATATTCACAAGATGTGTTGCATAACCCTATTGCACTTGAGATATCTTTACACCCTTTACCATTTAGATTTGTTGCACATAAGTTCACATTTTATGATGGTAAGTATGGTCCTGCAAAACATATTCAAACCTTATATGCAACATGCTCTGATTATGATTCAAATGATAAATTTTTAACCAAACTATTTCTAAGGAGCTTCAAGGACTATGCTTTGAGGTGGTTATATGAATTACCTATCCAATCTATGAAAAAATTCAAACCTATTTTAGATAAATTTTTGGGACACTTTTCTATCAACATTATCAAAAAGGTTTCCTATGCTCAAATTGGAAAAATAAAATCAGAAACCAATGAACCAATTAATGAATATGTCTTGAGATATAAGATAATGCTAGGCAAAATCACCAATCCTATGGTAGACAAAGATTTGTGAGACATCCAAAAAATATTTTCTTTCTCCTTTACATAAGTTCATTATTTTCAAAAAGTTTCAATCTTTGACAACTTATGCCATGTTTTATAGGACCATGAAATGAAGCTTATGTCATTGAACAAGCTCAAGTATGTAGCAAACACATAGTTGCAACTACATCTAGTACAAAATTTACAATCAAACCAAGCTATAAGGTAAAACCTCCTAAGCCTAAAAAGGAAAGAACCACCATGGTTAATATAATTTCAAAGTAGCCTAATTGGATTTTCCTATCTAATATACCAAGGAGATAGTTTACATGTTTACCTGAGCCTCTTGCTTCATTACTCCCATGGTTGCTAGAGTGTCATCTTATATCTCTCCCTCCTTTTATAGAGTTTGATGTAAATAGACCTCCACCCAAAGGATATGATTTAAATACTTATTATGACTATCGCCAAGGCCTTGGGCATTCTACAACAAACATTTTACCCTAAAGTATAAAATATAAGACCCCACTGATGACCAAAAAATTACATTTAATGATCCTCCAAAGGAATTAGGTTCACAACCTGGTGATAAACATAAATAAAAAATATTTAACAATCCTTTAAAATACCATTCCAAGAAGGAACCATAAGTTCACATGGTATATAATGCACATCCTCCTCCATCATATTATGGACACCTACTATATGGGGTCATTGGTATTTGCACAAGACATATACCTCTTATTGTTTAGAAACATACCATTTCTTTTGAGGATAGTAAAATTAAGGATGATGACTCTAATCTTCATTCTCTATTCATTCAAGCATACCTTTATAAACACCCTATATGTAGTGTTATGATTGATAATGGTGCAAGTAAAAGATGTTTGCACCATGACTTACACATTTGGGTTATACTCATCATGATTTGTACCCTCTACTAGTTCAATTAGAGCATTTAATGGGACCTCCCAAAAGGTTTTTGGTGAGATTGGTATACCTTTATATGTTAGTCCCACACATGTGTTCATTACTTTCTTAGTTTTACCTTTTACAAGTGTCTTTGACATGTTGTTGGGACAACCTTGGATCATACTCTTAGAGCAGTACCTTTTATAATGCATGGGTGTGTTAAATACATTTAGGCCAATCGAGTAATTATAATTTTAAATATTTCATATGATCATCCTCTTGAATAAGAAAAATTCATATCTAGGTAGTTAATCATCAAACATGTTAAGGCTAATACACTATAAAAATGTGAGCAACAAGTAATCCCCTTTATTAGGTAACTAGTACTGGAAAGACCTTTACATCAGAGACAAACAATGGGTTCCATAGAATCTTCATCTTCTATGCACCTTATTAAGACATCCAGAGCACCTAAACATGTTACAATTATTTTTATTCCAAAGAAACCATAGAGTACATAGAGATGGGTTCCAACAACCCCTATTATTTTTATTGGTACTTCATAACCCTAGAGTCCTACTATACATACACCAAGCATTAAAAATACTAAAGTGATGATATTACACCTATACATGCTCTTTGGTAGTACCATCAATTTATTACACCAAGATTTGAGTGGGGATATACCTATGATCATCCTTTGGATGAGATCATAGAATGATCTTGTCTCTTTCAAAAATACAAAAAAATTAAAAAATCCAAAACATTTTTTGTAAAAATTTAATTTTTAAAGGATTTATGGAATTTGAAAACCTAGGTTGTTAAATTCTTGGAATAATAAATTAAGAAATAAATATAGCAATATCAATAGCCTCTGATTTATATAATAATTAATTTTTTTATTTAGCTTATAAATAATATTGTATTACAAGAGATGTACTTAACTTGAAATGACTAAAATGGAAAAGATATAGGTTGGAAACTAGTAAAATAACTATGTAAGATGTTATAAATAACAATCAGGAGTTAAAAACCCTCCTAGACAATAATAAGGTCCTCTAGATAGTAATACACTATACTAGTGTCTTATGTTCGCATTAATGTCCTTTGACAATAGGGACAGTGAGCTTCTAGGTGGACCTTCACTTGATTCTAATAATTTTGTACCTATGTGAATAAATGTTGGTTCATTGTTTATGCCAAGTTTTAAATTATTTCAATGCAAAACCCTAGGCCTCTATCTTTATTAGGGTATTTGAGGAGTACAAGTAGAAAAAGAGTGTCATTATCAGGGTAAGTTGGGTGTGACTTCAACACCCCATGTGTTGAGCATTGCCTACATACCAATAACTCAAAGGGGGATCAATCCTAATGTAGTTATCCCAATATAAGTTTTCATGTAAGTGCAAATATATGAGTGTTGGTTTGAGTGCTTAGAGTATGACTTAAGACTTTAGATCTGAGTAATATGATATTTAGGTTGATGTAGATGGGTGTATGCATAAGTAACATTGAATAAGGATTAATGACCTTGATTTCCACAACTATTTATAAGTTTATTTGTGAGTGCTTGCATCTAATTTCATCTAGGGGATAAATAAATTAAAGTGGTCTATATATAGCATTTTGGTGATTGCCAAGATGTGAAATAGGTTTAGGCTAACCTTAAGGGTGATTTAATAAATGAAAAGATATATGTTAGGAGAGTAAAGAGCAAGGGAACATTAGTGCTTCCATTTGGTCAATATTATGGTGTGTTATATTTTAAAGGATCACACTAATGTCTAGGTGGTAGGAACATGTGAAAAAGAGACCTAGGTGCCTATGGGGTGGCTTAGTGTTGTTTTTGGTATATCTATGAATGGGTTAAACTCACAAAAATGCTAAAAAATGATCAAGAGAGGCCCTAAGATAGGTCTAGGGATAAGCTAATGATAAGGTGTCTCAAGTGACATTCATTACACTAAAATGACATTTTAGATTACTATATTTTCCCTTCTTTATTCTATAAATACAGCAAATCAAAATGATTAGGATAAAGGTAAAAAAACATACCTAGACTTACCTAAGAGGCAAAGCCTATGAATTTTGGTCTAAGTCTATGAAATGTATTCCATTACATGGCCTACAAATGAAACGTGAACAAATCAGTCCCTACTTAATAAAAATTAAAATCAAATACAAAACTAACTAAAGGGATGAGATAAAGAGGAAAGGAATGAATACACCTTGTTGGGTATGTGAACCAATCCTAAAACTTGGTGACATCCTATGTGTGTGTATATGGTGATCAAATGGTTAATAACTTATACTGATCTAATGGCTTGCTTAACTCTCATGTGTGGGTGGATTAAAAACTCAAGTTGGCCTTGACTACATCATTTCCCACCCCTACTCAGTGGATCATAACTTGTGAATAACTTGGATTGGACTAACGAGGTGTCTAACCCTCCTATATAGGTAGCCCAAGAACTCAAATAGGATATGACTCCATCATTGTCTACCCATGTGTAGTAGATGCATCTAAAACTAAAAGTATGTGATTTAACTCAAATTATGTAGGATGGCTCTAGGGCCACTCAAGAACTCTAAAATGTAAAATAACTTAGGGGCCACTCGGGAACTCTAAAAGTTAAAATGGCTCAAGGGCTATTTAGGAATGCCAATTATTGCAGATGGAATGAGTCATCAATTTGGTGTAAGCCTAGTGTAAATGGTGTCTAAAGTAAAAATATGGAGAATGACATGGAGTTATTATTCCATTTGATAATATTGGTGCTAAATTGAACATATGGGAACAATGTGTTACAGACATGCCCCCAACTATGATATTTATATATATGTATTCCAGGCTGAGTCATAATAACCTATATCTGAGTATTTGAAACTAAAATATGAGTGATCATGTCATGCATGATACCCCAAATCTAAGCAAACTTATGTAATTTGTGTAAAAATTGAGTATATACTAAACCTATTTGTTAATCTATGATTAAAACTATGTAATTCTAAATTATAATTGTTATACCTTTTTGATGATTTTAAAGTTTTCTATTTCTAGGGTTACTAGATAGTAGCTTGGTCCCTTGGTCAATAATCTATTGTGTTATTGTCCTTTGTGCCATGATATTAACTAAATGTGTTATTTCTATGTAAAACTGAGACTAATTTGTATGTGATTATTTTTCACTATGTTTTCCTAAGTCTAGGCTCTATATTATGTGTCTATATGTTAAACTTATGTTATGAGTGCATTAAGATGCCATGATCTCTATGGAAAACCCTTTTTAATGCCCCTCTTTTAAGGAGAGTTGTTGAACCGCTACAATAATTATCCTCAAAATAAAAGTTATGCATTGTGTGTGTTAGACTAAAAACATATGATATCTATTGGATAAACCATTATAATGTGTATACATGACATCAAAATGTAAAATAATATGAGCATAAGTCGATAATGTATGATGTATGTTAGATCTATTATTAATAAGATTTTCAAGATAGATAAAACAATGTAATCATGTATATGAATAAAAAATCTGGATATAATCTGAGTAAACCACGTAGGGGATAGGGCATGATGTCCATCAAGGCACCCAAAGAGAAAGGGGAGATGCATGAGGTCCCTCATAGCATCATAAATGGATGTGAATGTAATAATCAAGAGACAAGTGTCATGGCCATGATGTATAAATAAATGCATACATATAAACACATGAAGTATGTAAAGTAAGCCAAGGGGCCATAATACAAGGGACATGAGCACATGTCATAAGTATGAGGGAAAAAATCATGCATACAAGAACATGTTCAAATATTCACATATGCAAAAATTAAGTAGGGTTGGCTTGGATCCACATGGAAGGACATGTTCAAATGTCTATATCCATAATCAATAAGCATACACAAAGACATGGGCACATGTCTAAATTATACACAAAGTGAAATGAATTATCTTAGATCTATATAAAAATGGCATATTAAAATGCCCTCAAGAATATGTATAAGAAAAGAGATATAATCAAATATATTATAAAAAAGAGGGTCAATTCATCATTTAAGGAGTCAAACACTTATCTAGTTGTTTAAGTCAGTTCTAGACTCATATAACTAGGAACAAACATGGTATGTTCCCATAGCACTCAACATATATCACTTGACTATGTTGGCATCAATTCACATAAGGCATAAGCCTTATGCACTCACCCAAAGTGCAGCAGAGAAAGAATTGGGTCTTGCATTGGGATAGTTGTGCCATGGTGCAAGTTTTCAATATGAGAATTCGTTATTTAAAGAATGATTGTGGTAGATTCATTGGCATAGCCTTTTTTGGGATAAACCTAATGGTTTTATATGTGAAAGCCTACTTGGGGGATTATTTTATTCATAATGGTGCAAGCCTTTATCAAGCTAAGTATAGCATCATATAGGCACTAGATAGGTCAAGGGGATGCTTTAGATCAAGTGATCATGTTTAGGCTAGTGATTTTAACAAGGATATCAATGTTTGTAACATGACCCATTCCATACATAGACTATTCCTATAAGACATGCTAATATCATCAATTTAAAAAGGGACACCATTAACACCCTGAATTAGAAGCCTACAAACATCATACTTAGCATAACTATATGTCAATTATAGCATTATAACAATTTCTTATTTGATTAGTGATGTTAAGGATGCATAAACTAGATTGAACATAATTTTAATCAACATCCATCCTCATTAATGAAATTTCAAATTAAATAGAGTTTATGTTTATATAGAAAGAGAGCAAATGCTTAGCTAGAGATACTAAACAGCCCAAAGGCTCATAGGTGATCTTGGGCATGTATAAAAAGATCCTTTAGGGAATCTAATATGATCCTAATTTTTAATGGCAATCAAAACACTATATCTAAACCCAACTCTTTAGAGATTCACTACCTAAACTCATGTCTCTTTGCTCACTAGTTTGAGCTCAATTTTATAACACACATGAGCATCTCCTTGTTAGGGTAGAGAGTGCACATTGGGTGCTGAACTGGAGCCTTTATTGATTATTATTTTGGATCCATAATCTTACATCCTTTATGTTATGATCTCCATGTGTATCCACTCTTGAAGATGCCCTAAAAATTTGGGTTCCAATTAACCACTTGCTAGTTGGCACAATATGTGCATCAATTCCTCCATTTGGGACAAAAGATACCAAAATAGTAATCATGTAAAGTTATTTCCTCTTACCAAGATGTCTATAGTGTTGGTGTAGATCTATACTTAGTCAAAATAGGGGCCCAACATTACCCCATATAAAAGTGCTAGTTTAACCTTGAACTAGGTTGTCAAAGCCTTTGATGTGCAGAAATCAAGCATTCTCTCCTTAAGTTTGGTGATGAAGTCCTCAAATCCCTTAATTTCAAGATTGATTTCTTTAGAATCACTATCTATCTCCATGGAGGTGGTGCTAAGCATGAGCACATCTGTCTTCTCTAACTCTATTCTAAAGGTTGTAAGATTTTCCTTAGCCTTTATCACTCATATCTCAAGGATTACTCCTTATTTGTAATCCCTCATTTATGATGCAAATAAGAGTGCTTCCATGTTTTGATCCTACTCCTTTATTTGTGTGATCAATGTGTTGACCCTACCCATTATCTATGCACACTCTAACCTAATCGTATTGTATACCTAAATAGTCAACTCTTCCTTCTCATTTTCCTACTTGAGGTGTGCATCTATGATTGATGTTTGGTTGGAAAATTTCATGAATATGGCATCACCTACATCTACACCTTCTTATATCTTTGTGAATATGTCCTCTACCTCTTCGAGCTTGGTAGCTAGCTCTTTCTTTAATATGGTGCATGGGTCTTATTCTTCTTCCTATGTTAGCTTTTGTTTCATCCTTAGGAGCATCTAATACACTAGTACACATACTTTTTCAACCTCTAAGAGGTTTTATTTATCAATGCCAACCAAAAGGGATGGTTCAATGGTCTTTATGTACTTGCATAGTTGCCACAGCTTAAACTTCATGGGCATATATGTCTTATTTATCATCCTTGGTAATTTTCTTCCATTTATTCACCCTAACATCATTGATGATGTTATTTCACATGACTTTAGTGACCATCTTGATGATTTCAATAGCCAACCTAACTAGGTTCATGATGCAAGGATTTATCATAAGGGATTCATGCCCTTCTTTAGGTTTATTCATGCCCAATATGGCCTTCTAAAGCACCTCAAAGTGATGCTTATCCATGTAGATGTCAAATGAAAAGGAAAGTTATTTACACATCCTATCTATGGCAGAGTCAAGGGACATATATTCAAACATATAAAAAACTTCATCTATCCACCCCTTCTATGCTCACTCTAAGGCTCAACTCCACACCTTCAAATTCTACAATGGCTAGCTCTATTTTTTCTTATTCCTCTTCATGGTGCTACCACTTTCTTCTATGCTTTTCTCATAGATGTTTTTTTCTTATTCCTTTTGGTGTTCTTCTTTGAACTTGTCCCCTTTGTCCACTTCTTCTTGGGGTTTATCAATGCTTACTTCTAGGTGTGTCCCCTTCACACCAGCTTTACCTTCCTCCTATTTTTGTTAGGGTTCCTCAGTGCTCTTTATTTATTTATTTTCCAAGGTTCCATCATCACCTTCCATTTCTTTAGGTGCCACTTCACTACTTAGGCATGCCTATTATGCAGCTTGATCTACTTCACTGGTGGGGGCACTAGGCACCTTCTCTATTGCTTCCTCAATTGTTTATACACTTGTAATAACCTTATTTTTCTTATTTTCTTTCTTGGCCTTTACATCTTTGGTTGCCTTCTTTTTCCTGACCTTCTCTTCTTTAACCTCAACTCTCTCAATATCTTCTTGATTCATGCTAGGTTCCTACATCACCTTCCTCCTTTTCTCCAAATCTAATACCATCTCAATCTCTTCCTCGCTATGTCCCATTTTCTTCCACAACCTTCTCTTTTTATTCTTAGTTTTTGGAGGTTGTGTGGAGGGATTTTTGGATGAGATGCTAGGTTACTTCCTTGTCTCTTCAAGTATAGCATTAGTGTCACCTTGGAGGGCCTTTTGAACTTCCTTGACGCTGGGCTCCTCTACCACTTATTGTATAATCTACACTTTGGTTACTTATTCTTCCTCTTCCTCTATCTTTTCTTCCCTTCCTTGTGTGTGAGCCTCTTCTACCTCTATTTATACTAGGATTATTTTTGTCATCATAATGGGTCCCTTGAAATTCTTCTTTTTCAACTTCTTCCTAAAAGAAGCAGTCTCTAGTATGAATGTTATGTGATTTTTCTTTGGAGCTAAAGGGGTTTCTTCTTCACCATAGGTGAACCTTAACTTGATACACTCTTGAATTTCTTTAAGTGTCTCTTCTCACTTTTTATGCGAGGAATTCTACATTGTTGGCACTAGCTTCCCATTGTCACCACTCTAGAGGGGGAGGTCATCATCTTTCCCAAAGTTTGTGCCCTTATTTCATGGCTTCATATCATAAAATAAGTTAAATATGTGCCCTATAATGATTTGTTTTTGGAGGAGATGGAGGTCCATTCTATTGGAGTCATCCTCCTCATCTTGTTTGGCTTTCCCTCCCAGGTGCACATATTGGTGCCTCAGTATACTCCTTTACAGGTCCATGGATTTCACTAATATGTCCAACTACTATGCATTAGGAATCCTCCTTAGTGCCTTCATAAAATATTTTGCATAAAATGCATAAGGTATTTTGAACTAGTCGGATAGGTTATCATCTATGAACACCAAGTGCACTACATAGAAATGTTGCATGATTACAAAGGTTACCATCCCAAACATGTATTGGGGTAGATCTTGTAGGATGTGCCATTCTATCTTGAATGCCTCAATGTATCTAACACACTACCCCCATTACTTGTGTCTTATATTTCTAAGAAAAGGAGGGTGGGCAGGTGAAGTCTTAGTACTTTAATGTGAGGGAGACTTTGTGTATTGAGAAGACCTTGAGATTGTCTTCATCACCATCAGGCACACTGATCTCTGCCATAACTATTAATATCAACATCAACCCCCATCTAAAGGTATCTCACACTATGTGACATTTTAGTGCATTCTTCACCATCTCCTTAATAATGAATTTTGATATGTTAAACTTGACCCCTTACGCCATGTGATGGGTGATGTACAAGTAGGCCATGTTTATGTCCATCCATCTTTTACTAAGTAAAATCTTAGAACTCATGAGGCATGTCATGGCCCTCATGCCATGTCCTTTATGTCATTTATTGGTAATGTGAATCCTCCCTTGTAATACCCAAGGAGTTTCATAACCCTTTTTACTTATATGTCATCCATCATTATCTAATATATGTCCACACCTAAGTCTAGGATCCTAGTGATTTTGTTGATTAAGCATGTTGATATTAACATGCACCCCTTGAAAATTAGAAGTGGTCTCCATGGACATAGAGGAGGAGTAATTACCTGAGTTCCTCTAGTTTTATAAAACATGACAACTCATAGATTTGGGTTTCATCGATGGTCACAAACCTATCTTAGATGGAAATGTCAAACAATATTATGCCTACCTCTATCTTTTCTCTTGTGTCAACCACCTAGTCTTAGTTAAGCTCTTGCACATTTCTTAATGTGTGATGGTTGTATTATTTCAACCTACATGTGTGTATGAAGGACACCTAATTATCCCCTATCAAGACCTCCAAGGGAACTACATTTTTATGTATGACATTTTAATGAATACATCAGGTTCAACCTTAACGATGTTAACCCCTTGCACCAGTTGTGAAGAATACAATAGTTGTCTCTTCTACCATCTGATCCCTCTTGACATCCTTTTTTACTTATGATGGATAATAACTCATTAATTTCTTACCCATTTATAATTATCTAGTGTTGAATCATATTATGTTGATCTTTCCAAAGCCTATAATGTTTCTTGGTGCTTCTTCATAGTTGTTGGACTTGCAACTGTGACTTTGGATCTTGAGCTTAATTCATCATTAATGGTGGCCTCAAAATTTCTCCAAATTTCTCTTATTTGGTTCACTATTAATTCTTTCTCCACACACTTATATTCCAATCTCAAATGAGAATCAATCTCATTCCTTATTTACTCATTCTTGATTGGCAATTGTGGGTGTTCAAGTCTATTTATGGTAGCATTTTCTCACTTTAGCTCTAGTTCATCTATGGTTTTACATTAAAATTTACACAAGGTCTATAACCTACTAAAATTGGTTGTTCACTCATTTATACCTTATTTTTAGCTACCATCTTAACTACAGGTAAGCAATGGCATGGTAGTGCATGGATTTCTTGAACTCCATAAGAACCCCCAAAATACGTAAAAATACACTACCATATTTATATTTAATGTATATCTTTATGCATTCACCATCACCACATTAACTTCTCTAAATGGTTTTTTTGGTGAAGTGACAAGTTTTTTCAAACAGTCTCTTTTTGCCTACCATAAGGTGGATTCCAGCTTGTCTGGATGATCTTCCTCCTATGCTTCATTCACCTTGGTATGACCTTTGCCCTTCTTATGGAAACATGTATGAAGTGCTTCACATGCATCTAATTCAACCTCCTCAATTCGATTTCCTCTTTTCTTGTTTTGATTCCTTTCAAATTCACTTCCATTCCTTGGATGATTTCTTGTGATGTCATCTCTTACCTTGGCCTATCCTACCCAATATAAATTCTTGTGTTGGTCCTCTAGAACTTCACTCTCCTCTATTTATCTCTTGCACATGAATGTTTTGTGCACATTATTTCTATCTCTTATTCATAATCATCTTGTGCACTTAATTTTTTCACTTAGTACTCATATTTTCCAAGTCTGGTAAACTCCACATGCTTAGAAACTTAGGTGTCTAGCCTCATGTGCTTAAAAAGCATCTGTACTTGACTCACTCAACTAGAGTTACATATGAAAGTTATAGAATAGTTTTCTTATGGGACTAAAAGTTCCTTAATTATTCACTCATCACCAACAACACCACCAATCATAAGGAAATATTTGGCTTTTACCAAACTTTATTCTGGTTAGCATAATACAACTAACTTATGACTATAAATTTAGTGTTTTATGGTGTAAATTCCATCTTATTACCTATAAGGATTTAGTTAGTTGCCATTTAAATTATTGTGGAATATTTCACTTGATATCATGTGCATCTTGCATGCACTATATCCAATATTTTATGGATGACATAAGGTCCCATCCACCTAATTTGTAGCTTACCCAGGTGCTTAAGGTAATTGGATTTATATAGCAAGACTAATGTTCCTTCAGTAACTACCTTGAATTTAAAATGGTGCCTGGGAAAGAATGGGGATAAGAGGCATCTCATCCTAGTGGTTGGACTTCCCTATGTGCTAGTAGATGTCACATGTCTTGGGAAAATATTGTCATCTTGGAAAAAACTTGGCTACTGCAAGACTAATTGTAACACCTTGCATCTTATTGCATCTCCAATGTAATGGCCTCCTACTAACCCCTCATGCACATCTTGTAAGATAAATTCCCTTTCATTTTCTAAGACACATCAATGTAATACTTCGTTGTAGCATAATTTTTATAGTTCCCTACTAATGATCTAAAAGGGGTGGCATGGACCATGTGCTACTTCTTTTTGGTTGTCATAGTCTAGGTTGTAGACCTAGATGTTAAAATAGTGGAGGTCTATGCCAAGTCCTTGAGGATGTGCTAGAATTTTTAGAGTTATGCATCTAACATGTCATCCTCAATAGGAACTACCACATCACCAAAGTTGATGTAGGACAAATGGTTTGGGCCTAAGTTCTATTTTCTAAGATTTACAACAATTGAGAACTTAAATTCTTGGAAAGCAATTATCCATATACAAATGTACCCATAGAAAATGGGATTATTCATGAGGTACTTCAACACCTCATGATCAGTGAAGAAAATGAATGGGGTCACCAATAAGCACATGGTAAGCACCTCACACTCAGTTGTTATATAGTTTTGCTCTACTTGGGTCAATTTCCTACTTGTGAAGGAGATGGGATAATATATTTGGCCTTCACTAGGTTGCACTAGAATGGCACCAATTTTAAATCTAGATGTGTCAACATGGACATGGAATGGATTCATATAGTAAAGAAATTGTAAAATAGGTCTACTAGCCAACTTAAGCTTCAGAGTTTCAAAGGCAGCCTCTTACATTATACCTTAATAGAATGGGTCATTCTTGTCCAAGATCTCCTCTGGTGATGTTGCAATCCTTGCTTAGCTTCTTATGAACTTTCTATAGTATACACAATGTCTAAGAAAGGCACAAACCTCTTTCTACATTGATGGGGTCTAAAGCTAAATGATTATTGTAATCTTCATGGGATCAATGAGAAGGCCATATTTGTAGATGATGTACCTGAGTAAGGTGTTAAATGGTGTCATAAAGATGTAATTTTAAGATTAAATGATATAGGCAACTATCTACACCTCTCAAGCATTAGTCTTAGGTTGTCATAATGGTCTTTTACTAGCCCATACATAGTCTAATCATCAAGGTACACTTGGAGGAACTTACGAATGAAGTCCTTAAATGTGGTGATTACCACTCTAGAGAAGATAGCTAGCACATTTTTGAGTCTAAAGGGAATAATTTTATATGTGAAATAACCCCATTCTATCACAAACATTGTTTTAGGCTTGTCCTCCTCCTCAATCTAGACTTGATGGTATCTTGAGAACCCATCAGTGAAAGTATATATTTTATAGCCTGTGATGCCATCCAAGACTTCATCGGTGAATGGAGTCAAGAAGGGATCAGTGATGTAGGTAGCATTCAATAGTCTATAATAAACATAAATACATATAATCCCATCCTTCTTAATGTTAATAACCATGGGGCTCACCCATTTAAATTTTTTCATAGGGTAAATGATGCATGTGGATAGAATACCATCAATCTCCGTTTTGGGCTTAGCATGGAGATTAAGGCTCATTATATAGGGGCACTTCTTAATAGGTCTTGCATCATCCACTAGATTTATACTCATTTTCCCAAAGGATGGTTGGGTGCCCTTCATGTCTTGATAATTTAAAGGGAAAAAGTTTTAAAACTCTTTTAGGAGATCCATAATTCATGCCAACTCTGTGTCAGACCAATATGCACACAAAGTAGCTATCTTTGGTTCTCCTTCAAAGCTAATGTCTACCTTGGTAGTTTTTGGTGGAAAGTGATAGGGTTTATTTCTTTCCTAATGTGAATCCTCAACGTGCCTATTATCCTCAATTGTTTTTATGTGAAGATGAGTAGGTTATTCTTCATTGGGTATGATATCCTCCACTTGACATACTAGGTTATTTTTTCTTATCAATTTTATCTAGTTTCATGGCTTCCAAGTATCATCATCTTCATCACTTAAATTAATATTGAGTTCTTTCTCTTCAAATAAAGTTAGGAATGTTAACCCTTTCTCCTTAAACATATCTTTTAGGCACTCCTCTAGGAAACTAATGTCTTCAATCACTGCCCTTCATATTACTTTTAGTGGTTCAATCAATTTCAAGTTTTGTGAATAAAAAGAGAAGGTGTGCACAAACTTATCCTTATGGGCATCCCAATTGGCTATCTCATAGTGTGTCTCATTTAGAATATACCATGCTTGTGTTCACATCTTCAAGGTTTCATAGAAGGCATGCACCAATAGGTTCCTTAGGGTATTCATGTCATAACAAGTCTATGTTTCTTCACATAAGCGTACATGTATTATAGGGTCAAAGTCATTAGAGTAGGTATAGATGTCCACGTCCTCACTAATTTTCCTAAATCTAGTGCATATGGTTGTTTTCACCTCTTTCCAAGTTGGAAAGCTAGGCCTTTGTACTACCCACCAATGAGTGGCAGTGCTCCTCAAAATATACAGAAGTGCACCCATTCTATCTATCTCCTTTGGGATGCATGATTCGAGGTCATGAACATACTTTTCCATTAGATTTCTCCCCTCATATCTTGGGAACACTACAAGTTTACCTTTACTCAAGTAGAACACTCTCTTTCCCTTATTCTTGGTGTAAGTGACCCATCTTTTTGAAGTGAGATTAATCTAGACCCAAACAGTCCTCATAAGTTTAGGCACATTAGTGTGCACTAAGTGGCACCTTCAACCAGTAATTTCATAAGCTTCTTCGACCCATAAATTACAACAAACATTAGTGATGTTTGAGTTTGTCTATCCATATTCCCAATAAATCACTCCTTGATCATTAGGTTTGAGAGTCTTGATGCTTTGCACTGTGATGTTATATATATGGCTGATCTCATTCTCAAGATCAACACTTTCTACATAGGTTATCCTTGGTCACTTGAGATGAGGATCACTACCCTCTCTTTTCCATTTTCAAAGGTCATATAGTGCCTCTTAAAACACATATATATGTTATTTTCATAGCATCATGGCCTTCCTAGGAGCTCTGGATAATTTTCTTAGTCTTCTAACTTGATCACTTTAAAGTCAGCATGAAACTCTATTTCTATGATATCTACAATGGTTCTCTTTATAATTTTGATTGGTTGCATCCTAGTTTTGTTTGATATGAAAATTACATGAGGTGAGTCCTCAAAGATGGATTACCCATCTTTTCCCATGTATTATTAGTCAAGATATTGACCTTGGCACATGTGTCTATGAGGACCTCACATATAGACCATCCATCAATGGTGTCATTCACAAGGAGTTCTTAATCGTATTTTGCATTTTATGTATGCCTAACTTCTCATGCCCTCCATGCATAGAATAGAGACTTCAACTAGCTTCCACCTAACATGTGCTAAAATTAAGTTATTCAATAGGGGCAGTATCCCTTCTATCTATAAGAGGTACAAGATATATGTTAGCTCTCATATCTCAGCCTCCTTACTATGTTGCTTCTTACAGGAGGTAGCATCTTGTGCCTCTAGGTCTCATGCCAATTAGAGCTCCCCTTAAAGGTTTTGATTATGCTCATGGCATGCTATAAAACATATTACTAGCATGTAGGGTCTAGGTAAGGCATAGCTTTGGGTTCAATCCACACTATGTGCTCAATGTGTCTTATTTCCCCATATTATAGGAGTAATTTTGGTATAGGCATAACTAGCAGTTGAGTGGTGAATACATTACGAGTAATCACCTACAATTTGACTATTTTTTCACTAGTTAGTTGTGCCTATGGATTCCATTTATCCATTTTTGGTTCATGCCTGATCATTCCTATGCCTTTGTTTACATCAAGCCTACTTTGGGTTAACAATTTATACAAGTTGGGGTGTTCCTCGACATTATGAGTTCCTTGACAATACCCACATGTGGGATGTGTAGGGTAGTCACACTAATAGTGTTTTGTGTAACCACACTTATAACATGAATGGGTTGGGAACCTTTCACCACCATATCCTCTACCTCACCCTATGGTGCCTTATTTCATTCCATAACCTACATTTTATTGTCCATAACTTTCATTTCCTTGTTTTGCCTACCCTCTAATTATTGTAGTGGCTTGATGTGCACCTCTTTCCATATTCTCGTGCATCTCATCGATTAATTGGTAATTACCTATTATATGAGTGTAGGCATCACACAATTGATAATAGATGGTTGTGTTAACTTGATCAATGAATTACAACAAAGGATAGTTTTGAACATCATGTACTTCATGATAGACCTCATATCTTAAAAGTAATGTGCACACATTCCTTTGAGGGTAATTATTCCTATTATGGCCTTCTATTTCATAATCAGTGCACTATAACCCACTTTGAGCATCTTAGATGAACCAGTAGTAAGATTTTGGAGTTAGATAGCCATGGATGAAATTTACACCTCCATGAATGGGCTTATCCTAGTATCAATGCTTCTAACTACCTCAGCGCTGAGTGTGGCTTCAAGTGCTTTACGAGGGTCTATGAATGCCTTTATGGACATCATTATTTTGAGTGGTACTATCAATCCTCTAACAAACCATTATGCATGTTGGGAGGGGTAAATGTCATAAGGAATCTTAGAAAAGAGAGTCTTGAACCTTGCATCATACAGGGGCATGCTTTTTGAGAGTCTTTGGTTAATCTCCTTAAGCACAGTGATGATTTATTGTTCAAACTTTGGTATGTCAAATTCCTTTAGGAATGCTTCCTTCAAGGTATCATATTCAACCATATCCTGATTAATGTCAAATTTCCTATACCATGTATGGGCATAATTAAGCAAAGTTGTCATGAACTGGGTTGCCTTTCACTCTAACTAGGTTATGCCTTGAACTTGCCATTATACTTCACACTTTAGCACATGATCTATGGCAATTCTCCACATTATGATACTCTAGGAAGTGTATGGCCATCTCATAATAAATTTGTGTCAAGGGGAATCTAACATCTAAGGTGTTTATCCCCTTTATATTTGTCTTGGAAATGGTCCTCTAATGCCTCCAACCACTAGGTTAGGTATTGGTCCCATTGTTACTACTAGAACCATAGATGATGATGGCACTATACCACTAACTTGTGGCACTAGGCCATTTCTTGTGGGCTATTAGCTAGTCTACAAAACTAACATTGACTGAGCTAGTATGTTTATTCTCATATTCTATTTTGGTGAGCTAGTACCCAATGGTCTAGTAGTATCCTCACTCAACTCCTCATAAGGAATAACTTGTTCAATTACAAAATTATACTTCAAGTTTGTAAAATGGTTAAAGTCTATGTTGATAATAGGGTCAATTATTACTCTTTTTTCTTCACATGGGGGATCCAATGCATGAGCTTTACCATAGGTTCAAAATAGATAGGCACTTCCATTGTTTCTTTAGTTACCAAATTCTATAAGGACCCAATGCATTCTACACCCATCAACTATTGAACTTGATCTATGGCTTCATTGTTTCTCTCCTCCTCACACTATTATAATTCAAGAGATCCTTCCCCATGTCCTTCCCACTTGTTATGGGTTCTCTCAGCACTTCTAGGTTTTATACCTTCCATTAGTATGTGTGCCTTCTTTTGTTATAATTTTATCTCTTGATCTCTTGGGTGTTAATCTGCTCATCTCCTTCCACTGTGCTTCACCTACACATCTCCTTCTTCCCCATTGTACTCCTCATATGCAAAAGGACTTTAACCTTACATTATCATAGTTTTAAATCCATAATCCACCATTAATTTTTTGAGTTTTTCATCAAATTATCTCACAAACATGCCTCTAGTTCTATGCAAAAACTAATACTCTACTTCCTTAGGGTAGGAGTATATGGAAATAACAAACTCAAGCATGTAACTATCTATCACTCTTTACCACCATTTATCTATTAGTCTTGTCCAAGTGGCATCTAGATTCTACAATCTCTTTAAGTTCTCTTTCATTCACTCAAGGTGTTATCCATATCTTCATCTTTTATGGGTCACATAGGCAACCAACCATTAGTAGACATGTTTAAGCAATTCACAAAAGAAAACCTTATATAAATCATTATATAGTTTATCTTGAACCCACTTTCTTGGCTTTTTCCCTCTATAGGTTGGATGCCTTAGCACAAAGTCATCTTCCACCTATTATAACTAGTGCTCATTATTCTTGAGGGAGAGTCAAATAATTATTCTATTACACAATTTCAGCTGTAAAATTCAACATGGGTCCTAAAAATGGAACTAAAATATTGTATAAAAGGGGGTCAATTCATCATTTATAGAGTCAGACACTTATCTAGTTCTCCAAGTTAGTTCTAGACTCATTACAATTAGGCACAAACATGTTATGTTCCCATACCACTCAACATTTATCACTCAACTATGTTGGCATCAATTCACATAAGGTGCAAGCCTTATGCACTCATACAAAGTGAATTAGAGAAAGAATTGGGGCCTACACTGGGTTATTAGTACATGGCACAAGTTTTTACTATGGGACTTGGTTATTCAGAGAAGTCTTGTGGTAGATTCATTAGTGCAAAATTTTTTGGGCTAAGCCTCATGGTTCTATAGGTGCAAGCCTAATTGGGTGCTTAGTCTAGTCATAAAATTTTAAGCCTTTATCAAGATAAGTATAGTGTCATATAGGCACTAGACAGGTCAAGGTGATGCTTTAGATCAAATGATCATGCTTAGGCTAGCACTTTTAGAAAAGATATCAATGTTTGGTGCATGATCAGTTCCATACTTAGACAATTACTACAAGACATGGTAACATCATTAATTTAAAAAGGGATGCCATTAACATTCTAAACTAGAAGCTTTAAAACATCATACTTAGCATAACTGTGTAAATTATAGAATTATAACCATTTTATATTTAACTAGCAATGCAAAGGATGCACAAACTAGATTAAACATATATTTAATCAACATCCATCCTCATTAATGAAATTTTAACTTAAATATAGTCTATGTTTATATATAAATAGAGCAAATGTTTAGCTAAAGCTACTAAACGGCCTAGAGGTTCATAGGCGAGCTTGGGCATGTACAAATGGAGCCTTCATGACATATGAGTTGATCCTAAGTTTTAATGGTGGTCAAAACACTGTATCTAAAACCAATTCTTTATATCTTCAATGCCTAAATTCATGTCTCTCTACTCCCTGGTTTGAGCTTGGTTTTATATCACACATGAGCATCTCCCTGCCAGGGTGGAGAGTGCACACTAAGTGTTGAGCTAGAGCCTTTATTGATCATTATGTCAGCTCCATCACCTAACATCCTTTCCACTATAGTCCCCACATGTATACACTCTTGAAGATGCATAGATAACATATGCATCCTTCGCATTATAGTCCCCACATATAGCATTGATAACATATGTAGTACCTAGCATATAGAAGTAATGTAAACATGGAAATGCACACGATCTAAAATTAATATTTTTTGAGCAAATATTTGAATGTTTCTATATTTTATAAGTAATATTATATTGTTTTAATGTTTTCTTAGTATATGTTATGTAAAATCAATATGAAAATGAAACTATGTATAAATAGCAAGGTAAGAGAAAATATGTATAATTAAATTGTGATAACATATTAACCGATTAGTCTCATAAGAGACTGACTATCAAGGTGTCATGTATTAAATAAATTATGAGTTATCATACGTGTTGTGCATGGTGGTATCTAAGATCTAGAATATAGATGTGTTGAGTAATATGTAGTTAAAATTTCTTGTGAAGTAGGGCTGAGAATCTATAGAGCTGACTGAATCAGCCTATAAACTTTAGGGTTTTTGGGGACCTATCTAGTAGAAGAATATATGATTGGCAATGGTGCTATATAGTATAACATTAATATAGATGGTAATGGGGTAGAGAGAGGATCTATATAATCCGTAACATGGCTTTGATGTATGGGTATTTATGATAAAGGTCTCTATCGAATAGTATGTGTATGTGGTAATGTTATATGAGTATACCTCACCTACACTAATGGCTCAACTGATATCATAGGTGTGCTAATGAAAAATATGTGTGGAGATATTGGTGGCTACTATGTAATTAGCTATAGAATAGGTAAAGGATACTCATATAGAATGCCCTCAACTATAACCACTTGATTAGCATGTGTATACTTAAGACATCTATGTATGATTGATGGAATGGTTTGAAGATGTTGTATCTAAGGCCTACTCAATAACATGTTAAATTTTTCAGCACTACATCCAACTAAGAATATAATGGCCACATGTGCAAGACCTACATGTAATGGAAGCACTATCTCCATAATGGAGCTCTGAATATGGCCACTAAAACCACAAATAATTGTATCTATCTAGCAATATCCTACTCTAAATAACCCAAGTGGTGTATAAGTGTAATAGTACACATATTAATGCTTGACCCATTGCCAACCATAACACTTTGAATAGGATGATGATTAATGTAAGATTGTATAAAGAGTGCATATAATTAAAAAGGGATGTGTAAATGCCAATCTTGACCAGATGTATTAACCATTTTAGTTAGCATGTTGTTGAGAGTTTTGTTATAGGCTTCGGTTTATCCATTAGCTTGTGGATGATAAGGTGATGAGAAACTTAACCTGATATCAAAAATTTCATAAATACCTTGGATTTGTTTGTTTTTTAAATATTTACCATTGTTAATGAATATTTTATGAGGAACACTAAAATGATAGATAATGTGATGGTTGATAAAGTCAACAATATTTTCAAATTTTGTTGAGATGAGAGGAATAGCCTCTACCAATTTAGTTAAATATTCCATTGCATTGATTATATAATGATGTCACTATGAATAATGGGGGTTAATTTCTCCAATAAGATCCAGACCCCATTACAAGAAAGGCCAGAGATCCTTAGATACTTGCAGACTATGGCTAGGTACATGATGTAAATTGGTGTATTGTTGGAATTTTACACACCTTTTCACATAATCACATAAATATTGGTTAAGGGTGGGCTAATAATAGCTAAGGTGAAGGATGAATTTAGTTATGGCTAGACCACTAAAGTTTCCTCCACAAATCTCATGATGCATTTCTTTGATAGCATGAGAGGCTTCATGATGGCATAAACAACAAAAGAGGAGACCATCAAAGCCATGTTTATAAATAATTACCCCTTATATGGTATAACATGAGGTGATTTATATGAATTCTCTTTGAGAATTCCTAGAAAGGTTATAAGGGATGATGGTAAGGTTGAAATAATCAAGGTGTACTTGTACCAAAGCTTAGATTGGGTCTCATCCACATTGAAGTTGGTAGGAGAGTCTGATTTGATATAAGAAGGCATGGTAATTCAATGGATAATGATAGATAACTTAGAGTTATAAGGTGTAGATGAGATTTGGGAAGAAAGAGAAGTCATCATGTCAAAAAACTTGTTCACATATTGCTAAGTGGTTTGGATATGATAGTGTTCAAATGGTGCTAAGAGTACATTAGCTAGTTCTTTGTACTATTAAAAAACATCATTCTTGCATTAATAAGAGCCATTGATTTGATTGACCATAAGTTAATAATCACCAAAAATGTTGACCATTTTAACTCCCAGAGCTAATGTAGTTTGGAGACCTATCACTAGGGCTTCGTACTCAACCATATTATTGGTACATTCAAAATCTAGCTTGAAGGATAAAGGAAGAGGTTCACCATGAATGGGGATAAGGATTATGTTAGCTCCCTCACCATGTTAACACTTTCATCCATCAAAGAACATAGACACTTGACAGGTAAATTTTGCTTGAGGGGGCCATGATGGAATCATTTAGAAACTCGAGAGGAGGAGGCTAGTTGTTTGCTAATGGTGCTTCAACCAATTGGTCAGCGATGACTTACCCTATAATTAAGTTTTATTTAATGAACTCAAGGTCAAACTCAGCCAAAATCATGAGCCACTTAGCCAGACATTGGTTTTGGTATGGCTTGGAGTGTATATACTTGAGTGGGTTAGTATTGGTTATGAAATAGGTCTTATGGTTGAGAAGGTAATGGCAAAGTTTGGTGGCCATAAATACCAAGGCTAAGAAACATTTTTTGATATGGGTATACTAAGTCTTTTACTCTATAAACATGCAGCTAATGTAGTAAATGGCTTAATTTTTATGTTATTCATCTTGATGAGCCAGCATTGCCCCTAAGGAGTGGTCAGTGTTGGAGATATAAAGGAAAAATGGTTGATCTTCTTTGGGAGGAATGAGGATGGGTGGAGATAGAAGGTACTCTTTAAGTGAATCAAAATCCTTTTGACAATCATTATTCTAATTAAAAGATACATCCTTATTTAGAAGGTAGTGGAAAGGTTATCATTGATCCAAGACCTCTGAGATGAAATGATGAATGGATTGGAGCTTCCCCTACAAGTTGTGGAGTTGCTTGAGGTGGGTGGGACGAGGCATGTCAAAGATTTTTTTGATTTTGGTAGGATCTACTTCAATTCCCTAAAGGGAAATGATGAAGCCAAGGATTTTTCCTAACAAGACCCTAAAAATACACTTCTTAGGGTTAAGGTAGACATGATAATGGATGAGTCATTCAAAGATAATCTTAAGAACAACTAAATTATCTTTATTACATTTGGATTACCCAAGAAAGTCATTGACATAGTCTTCTATGATTTTGTGAATAAGGTCATGGAAGATGTAGGTCATATCACATTTTGGTAGGTTGTACCAGTGTTATTTAGTCCAAAAGGCATGACCTTATAGCAAAAAGTTCCCCATGTGGTGATAAAGGTATTTTTGTGTTGATATTTAGGGTAAATTAAGATCTGATTATTACCCAAGAATCTATCTATAAGAGATAACATCTCATGGCTAGATGTAAGATCAATAAGCTGGTCAATGCTTGGCAAAGGAAATTCATCCTTTGGGCAAGCAAATTTGAGGTCACAAAAGTCCGAATAAATGTGAAGTCCTCCCATGGATTTGGTGATAGGTACAATGTTTGAGACCCATTGGGGATAATCAATGGGTTCGATGAAATTGACAGATAGGAGATGTTAAAGCTCTTCTTTGATAAGAAGGGCTATACAAGGGTGCATTCATTGAATTTTTTTCCTAACAGGCTTGGCATCACTATTGGTGACTATATTATGGGTATAAATATAGGGTTTGATTCTTGGCATGTCACTATCAGACCAAGTAAATGTTATTTTGTGGTCTTGTATAAAAGAGGGGAAGTTTAGGAGCTCCTCAAAATTTAGTGATTGGCTGATTTTGATAATGTGTGAGTTATCCAGGATAACCAAGTTAATATCCTTGGTGGATTCATTTAACATGGTTGAATTTTAAAGAGGAAGATATTTTTGGATAAAGGAATCTTCTACACTAAGATATGTGAGAATAGAATCATCAGCCTTATATCAAAAAGGATTAATGGTAGGAGAGTCATCTATTACCATCTTAGGATGAGTCAGAGGAATGGTTATGATTGCCCTAAGAATTTTGATAATTTAGGGGTCTGAGGTTGATCATGTTTATGAAAAAAAAATTAGGGGGGATTATGTCAAAATCCTCAGTTGTTGATAATGGAGTGGAAGGTGAGGATGGCATTTCCTCATCAATGACGGTAATGGGAGGCAAGCTGGTTTGTTTTTCAAGTGGTGAAAAACTAAGGCCATAATTTTTGTGAGGTTTTTGGGTCTTTATTAGAAGTAACTCATGCATCCCATGTTCATACTAACCTAGACTAAATCCCTTTCAAGCACACCTATAAAGATATGTCTTGGCAAACTTTGGTTTATATAGATAGGAGAAACTAGAGCTGAATGGTCTTATTTTTCAAAGGAATGGAGAGTGACCCCAGTACCTCAATAAATAGAGGGTAAGGAAAGGTAGTTTCATCAATGGTTTCCTCAATAATGAGTAGACTAATAACTATGTTAACGATATATACTTCATGGTTTTGAGAGGATTCTGCTCTATTGTTTTCATTATTCACAGAAGGGGCATGGTTGGAAAATAGATATCTAAAGATGTCAAGTGATTGATTTGGGAGTCTGTTGGTGTTATCCAACATAATTTCCCCCTTTTCAATGAGATTTTAGATGACATGATTGAAGGTATTACACCTACTAACCTCATGTCTAATGATATGGTGAAAAGCACATAATTTGTTCTCCTTATACCAACCAAATATAGGATGAGAGGAATCAAATTATTGTGGAGGTTTGATCAGAGGAATTTGTATGATATTCACTTTCAATAAATTTTCCAAAACCAAATCATATGACTCCCCTAGTAGAGTGAATTTCTTTTGGTTATTGTGGTTTGGGTTTCTAGTGTTCTTATTAGAGGAACTGAAAGAGTTAGATTGGTTAACAATGGGTAGAGGGGAGATTCTAAGGACAATCACATCCATTGTTCCCTTGTTCTTGGTGTTATAATTGGTTTGATTGTTAGGTTTGGAGGAGGGGTCCTCATTTGATTTGATAGTGGATTTCTTGTTTCTTAATTCTAACTTTTCCTCATCAATGGATCTATTCTCTAATTTTCATGCCATGGTGAAAGCCTCATCAAAGGTCCTAAAAGTCTAAACCTAAAAAATGGAGTAAATGTGTTTGGAAAGATCCCAAGCAAAGATTTCAATTAGCTTAACTTGTGGTAAAGAGAAAGAGAGTTGATTTATCAATCTTCTCCTATGGGCTACAAAGTCAGTTATATACTTGTCATCTAATTATTGAATGGAGTAGACATCGATATGGAAATTTTCTTTGAGATGTTTATGGAAAAGTGATATAATAAAGTCTAAGTGACTTGGGCAAAGGAAAAGAGGGAGTGATTTATAATATCACTATACCAATCTAGTGTCAGACTTGATAGAGACATGGGAAAGGTACAAACAAGGAGAGCATCATCATAGGTAATCAAATAAAAAGAATGCCTAAATGCTCTCAGATGTTGTTGAGGGTATTCTTTGCTCTAAAATTTTGAAGATTTTATAAGGTCCCATTGAAGAGGATAAGGTCGAATGGGGATGGATGGATGATTTGGTTTACTACAAATTTCATCATAAGATAAAAGGTTATGGGTACCAGAGATAGATGAATCCAAAGTAGTTATTTTGTCCATTAACATTTTGACAATATCCATTTGTTGTTATGCACCCCTATAGTTATTAGGTAGATTATGTTGGGTTTTGGTAGGTGCAACATACAGGTAGTTGGTGGGGGTTGAGAAGCTACCACATATTGGTATGTGGGCATGGGTGGTTGGGATGATGCCACATATGAATACATGGAGATAGGTGGTTGGGTGGAAGTTAGAGGCACATACCTTTTTGGGTTATAGATGTAGCTCGATTTTGGTATAATGGGCACCTATTAAGGGATTAATGTAGGTTGGGTAGGAGGTATGGTTGGGTTGGTAGATAGAGAATAAGTGGTAACTTTTATATTAATGGGTGGAAGGGTAAAAGGTATGGGAACCACAAAGATTTGGAATGGAGTGGAGGTAGGTGGATTGGGAACAAGAGGAATGGTGGTGACATTAGTAGAGGGTACTCCCATAGTAAGTGGAGTACTAGTTCCCAAAGGTTGGGCTGCTCTTATACTAGAAGGGTTTTTAATTGTGATAGAAGGTGTTTGGGTGTTGGTTGGTTAGGTGGGTTGGTTTTGGATGGTGGTATTAGTGGTATTATTGGTAGAAGAAGGTGTTTGGGTGTTGGTTGGTTATTTGGGTTGGCTTTGGATGGTGGTATTAGTGGGATTATTGGTAGAATAAGATGCTTGTGTGACCAAGGGTTGGGTGGAAATGGTGGTAATAGGAGTGCCATGCATAAGGTGGGATGGCATACTATAGGCAATGTCAATAAGTGTAAGCAAAGTAGGGTTATGATGAAATGTGGTGTTAAGTTAATGTTGGAGGGCTATGGGGTAGTTATCCAAAAATGTGGCAAAATTTGTATGACCTTGGGAAACCATCTAAGGGATGCTAAGAATTCTAAAAGGAAAATATTTGAAAATCAAGATCTACCTCCTAATCATCCATCTTCCTCTTTTCCCTCATCCAAATAAGGGAAAGGGGAAGATATAAGCAATCTCACAACTAAAATAAAGAGAAGACAAGAAAAATTCAAGAAAACAAAACACACACTAAAACATGTTCAATCCTAAGTTTCTTTTTAGTCTCTCTTATGGCTTATGCCTTAAACTTTTAAAAATTGTGTGACTGAACTTGGCTTGTAGAATGGGTACTAAAAAAGAAGTCTATGGCTAGTTTCAAGTTGTGTTTAGGCTCTCAAAGGGATTTATGTTGTAAAGGGAAGGTGGTTGAGTGATTTTGGGATGTGGCTTTAGGTTGGAGGCTAGTTGCGAGATAGAAACAAAAGAACTAATTATTGAAAATACATACTTAAATCTTTTACATGAAGAATATCAAGGTGGGTGGCTAAAAAAATCATTATGGATCTTGAAGCAACTTTGACAGAGTGATGGTACCTTGACCATGGATTGATGAGCAGTAGCACTTTAGATCTTTGACCTAGTTGTTGGTTTGATGGAAGAATACCTACAAAAAAAGTTTTGATACAAGAAACTCTTATAATTATCAATTATTTTTTATGGTTATTTCCCTCTTTTTCACCTCCTCCTCCTCTCTTTTTATAGAAAGAAGGGAGAGGTGAAATAATAATTTCAAGCAAGGTATTAATAGCTCATCTAATTTTAGTCTTAACATGCACAATTCTACGAGTGGCCAAGAATAAAAAAGTAAGGTGGAGTTGAGTTGGAGCTAACCCTTAAGGTGGTTAAAAGGCTAACCATCAATGGTTAGGTCTAACCATCAATGGTTAGGGGTTGAATGTGGGTGGTCGATAGATCAAAGGTAGAATGGTTAAATTTAGTCATTTTAATTTAGGTTTGGTGGGTAAAATGTGGTGAAGTGATCTCGAGGGGGTCTAAGGGTGGTTTAGGGGTTAGTTCAACATCTAAAACCATCATATATGGTTTTCTAGTGTCTACACTATTGGTGGATACTATGTAATTAGCTATAGAATAGGTAAAGAATACTCTATAAAATGCCCTTGACTATAACCACTTGATTAGCATGTGTATACTTAAGAAATCTATGTAAGGTGTATGGAATGGTTTGAAGATGGTGTATCCAATCCCTACCCAATAACATGTTAAATGTGTTAGCACTACATCCAATTAAGAATCTGGTGGCTACATGTTCAATACATACATGTAATGGAAGTACTATCTCTGTAATAGAGCTCTGAACATGGCTGTTGAAGCCACAAATACTTATATATGTCTAATAAATATCCTACTCTGAATAACCCAAGTGGTGTAGAAGTGTAAAAGTACACATATTAATGCTTGACCCATTATCAACCATGACACTTTGAATAGGATGATGATCAATGTAAGATTGTATAAAGAGTGCATATAAATCTGAGTCATCATCAATGATTTCCTACTATGATAAAGTGATAATAGGTCTAACTAGCATTGTAGTATGATACACACCAATGATATTCTTAAGAGGGTGTGTGTCTATAATATGAGTATGATAATATGTTGGTGGTGGATGTGCCTAATAATCATAATGAACACCTAAAGTGCAACCTATTTCATTAGTTCTATACTATGGAAATATATCAAAAAATATTTTCATTGCTTTCACTTCCATTGGTTCTTCTCTAGGTGCGTCTGTAGGATTGATCAAATCAATGATATTAACATCTATTAAATCATGTATCTTATGTCATTAGTTGATGTATTTATTTATGGTATGGCCTAGTGCCTTGTGTTAATCACAAAATACATTGGAATCATAATTCTTTGAAAGAGGCCTAGTCATATTAATCTCCTTGATGGGAGGGAAAGATATGACATTACATTCTAAGAGTTTATAAAGAACACCTACTGGTAATTCAGGAAGATTTTGAAAGGTCTAATTGGATGAGCTGATAAAGTAATGCGAGAAGATGGATCTAAGGTTGCATTAACTATTGTTTTTTTTTTGGTTATTATTTTTAATGGGCATCACCTTATATGGGGGCTTGTTGGAACTCTTATTAGTTGAATTTAATCAAGTGAATTAATTTAATTTATGACTTCCTATTCTTTCACTTTATGGCATATATATGTGAATGATGTAAAAAATTTGAATAATATAGCTTCATGAAATGTTGATAATAAACTATGCTTGAATATGTCTTGATGTTATCTATTTTCGATGAGCCTAGTCATATTTTCTAATATAGTTTTATATCTCAAGACATATTCAGCTATTGGCTCATTGGATTTTTGATTGAGTTTTGAAAATTGAGTATATGAAACCTTGTCATTGATGTTGATTGAAAAGTGTGCCAAAAACATGTTTTCCAACTAATTAAGAAGATCATAAAACCATTATAATGCATATTATTTTAAGTTGTGGGTAAATAGCTTAGTTGAGAGCCAATAATTAGACCCATAGTTCAAACATTTTACATGAAAATCACGTATATGATATTTTTGTTCACTCTTACCATTATATAAAGTAAGCTTTGGTTGTAAAAATATGGAGGGCAAAAGAGTTGTTGCTATATGTTTTTCCAAAGGTGTATGTAGGAGCATATGAGAGTCCAAGACATAAGATGGTATAGTAGCACCTTGTTGAATATGTAACACCTTGGATTGTATAGAATTAATCTCCTACCTAAGGGATTGTACATCTAAAGAGGATAAATGTGTACTAGTCACAAGAGGTGGTGTCACTGGGGAGAGTTGGATAGTTTTATTATGTTGTTGTAGAATCTGAGTTGCCCTAATAGTAGGTGTAAAAAAATTAACATATGTGGGGTAAGAGGATTAACTTGTAGTGGATTTAAAGAGATATTATTGAAAAATATGGATAAGGTCATCTTTCATATTATAATGTTCAAAAATGAAATATTGCAATTATCTCTTATCGGTCTCATCAAATCGGTTATTGAATTTTATCATTGTAGGTTGGGAATAAGAAAACAAAAAGTTGTATATTTCAAACCTTTTCAGAAATTAAATATATGAAAGATTATATAAATAGTATAATTAATCAAATATGATATTTTAAAATAAATAATTGAGCATATAAAATAAAAGGATACAAACCCTAAGAGTATATAGGGTTAGGGTTTAGACATTATTCAAAGTAAGTCATGTTTGCCAAATGATTTAACTTTTAAGGGAGTTATAGAATGCAAAACACTAGGTTATTAAATTACTAGAATAATAAATTAGGAAATAAATATAGTAATATAAACATCCTCTAATTCATATAATAATTTATTTTTTTGCTTAGCTTATAAATAGAAATGAATTACAACATATGTACTTAGTTATAAATTCACTGAGATGGATAAGTAACAAGTTGGAAACTAATATAGGAATTGTGCAAGGTGTCATAAATAGTAATTAGGAGTAAGAAACCCTCTTGGATAATAGCATGATCATCTAGATAATAGCACACCATGCTAGTGTCTTTTGTGTCCCACTAGTATCCTTTGGTAGTAGGGACAGTGATCTTTTGGGTGGACCTTCACTTGATTCTGAGAAGTTTGTGCCTGTGTGAATGAATTTTTTTCACTATATGTGCCCTATTTTGATTAATTTCAATGTGAAACCATAGGCCTCTATGTTTTTTAGGGTATTTAAGGAGCACAAGTAAAAAAAGAGTGATGTTAGCAGCGTAAGTTGGATGTGACATCAACACCCCATATGGTTAACATTGCCTACATACCAATACCTCAAAAGGGGATCAATCCTAATGTATCTCTCCCAATTTGAGTGTTGGTGAAAGTGCAAGTGAATGCTAGTATGAGTAATAGTTTCAATGTTTTGAGTGTGACTTGAAACTATAAATCTAAGTAATATGAACTTTGGGTTGTTGTAGATGGGTGTATGCAGAAGTAGGGCAGAATGGGGATCAATGACTTTGATTTTCACAATTATTTCTAAGTTTATTTGTGATTATTTGTATCTAAATACCATATAGGGGATAAATAAATGAAAGTGGTAAATATATAACGTTTTGGTGCTTTTCAAGATGTGAAATAAGTCTAGGACAACCTTAAGGTTGATTTGAGAAATGAAAATATATCTCTTAGGAGAATAAAGAGCAAGGGGACATTAGCATTGCCCTTTGGCTAATAGTATAGTGGACAATAGTCCAAAGGATTACACTAATGTCCAAGTGGAAATATCAAGTAAAAAAGAGACTTGGGTGTGTAGGGGGTGGCTTAGTGTTACTTTTGGTATATTAGGTAATGGGTTGGACTTGCATATAAGCAAAAATTATCAAGAGAGGCCTTAAGATAGGTATAGGTCTAAGATAAGGATAAGGTTGTCTCAAGTGACACTCATTGCACTAAAATGACATTTTAGATTACTATGGGCACCTACATATTCTCTTGGATCCTTGGCATCTATGTGTTAGTTCCATGTTGAGGACTAACATATCATTTACTCTTACATACACATACATAGGTATACATAAATACATGATACACTTATGGGTGTTGGGCCTTCCCTCTACTCGCATAACCAAGACATTGGGGGCATCTATATTCTATGATCTTGATACACATATGTTATATGATTTTATGATCACTTTACACTATCATGTTTGAGATTACATATGTACTTATACGTGCCTATTATCTATGATTATACTTACATAGGGTACATGATATGTTATGTATTTGACGTTTCTAGCTAACACATTCGATCCATGGGCCACTATGGTATGTTTATGTTGGTTACTAATGCTTTTACTTTACACACTTCCTTCAGTGTTTTGGCCTTGCTATTGCCTTTATTTTTCAATCATTTACATATACTTCATTGTATGTGATCCCTATGCTTATGTTTACTTTCTTGGACATTGAATATGTTATTGCATTCTTGGACATTTGAATATTTCAATCCTTACTTTTATGGACATTTGACTAAGTCATCTCCATTTGATTTTATGGTATTTGAACATGCCTCTTGTTTTCAATCTTCTTGGACCATTACCTTTTGACTTACTTTTGAGTGCTCCTATGTATGTGTTTATTTACTTGTTAAGCTTGTACTCTAACTATCTAGATGTTTCCATGATCTTTATCATGCATCTTAGGCCTACATATGATCACATTGGATCTATGTGATTCAATGTTACATCTAATTAGACATATTTCTTTTTATATGATACATAGTTACACTCACAGATTTATAATTGTATTACCCTTTTGAGGTGAGCTAACTACTAGGTATTATTTTGCCCTCACCTCAAAGGGGGGAATATTAGTGGGGGCATGTCATGGTGACATGGCTTCCACATTTTTCATAGTTTTTAGATTATAGTGGGGGTATGATTTGTAAGTATGTTCTCCACACTCACATAGTATATGGTACTTACACCAATTTGCAAATTCAATGGAGTCATGTCATGATGACATAGCCTCCACACATTCATAATTTTAGAATTGGTGAGGGCATGCTTGGTAAGCATGTTCTCCACATTCATTTAGTATGGTACTTATAATTCATAGATTTGGTAGGGGTATGTTTTAGAAGCATGTTCTCTACACCTACTCAGTTTTCAACATCTCTAGTTTACTATGGGGGCATGTTTTAGAAACATGTACTCCACATTGGTAGTTATATCATTTTCACATTTATACATATATAATGGGGGCATGCTTTATAAGCATGTCTTCCATACTTACATAGTTTTTTGAATTGGCCAAAACACACAGTTATATGATTCTGATACATATTTGTGGTAGAATTGTATACATGGTACCATTATTACACATAGTTTTAGCATGATACAAATCCAACATGAATATGTTATGCAATATGTGCCTAATATTACAAAATCCAAATCAAATTCAGATTCTAAAAAAAATACACTTACTAATACCCAATAGACTTTTACAGACTTTAGTGAGCCAATCTATTATAGTAGCTATTTTACCCTTTGGCATGGTTGGGGTGATTAAATCACACAATCTTACCAAATTTTTAGTTTAGAATTGATCATCCAAACTCACCAGGTTATAAGTACCATTGGGTTTCATGGTTGAGCTAATCTCAACTACCAAGTGGAAACTCACATTTTCTCAAAGGTTGGGGCATGTGCCTTCCAATATCTCTCTTAATCTAGCTCTATCTCTTGAGATGTGTGCATTTTAAAGAATTATCAATATTTATCCTAATATTAGTTTTATATATTTACGATGATATATCTTTTTCAAAAATAACTTGCCAATAGGTAAGGTGGTTACATCAAGATATAGGTGTACTCCTAAACCTTGCTTTTTTAATTTCAATTACTTTTGACCCAGATTATATGCATTGATTATACATTATAACATGTTCTTAGTTGTAGGTCATTCACTAGTAAAACACTCAAACCCAGCTCTAAAAAAGCACTCAAATTCAACTCAAGTAAAGATAAGGTATGTACACACACTTAGGTACTTATTTATTTCTTTTAAACTTGAAATTTCATTACTAAATTAAAGGGGGGGATATAGATGATATTTTATGATTATGTAGCACCTTAGACTTTTACACTTGGAAAACTCATGACCTTCATTATTCCTCTTAGTTATATGCATGCCTTACTTTTGCAAGCCTTACATTTGCTCTATTTTATGCCCCTTGGCCTATCTCTTAGTCTGATTAGCCTTATATTGATGACATAATTATCCCATTTTACGTAGAATGCTTAAAATTTAATTATCTTATTCCTCTACAAGTTCTGAGCCTATGCCTACTCTCCTACTTCCTACACATTAATGTCTGGGATAGATAGTAGCATCGATTTTACTATCTTACCCTAATGTAAGTGTCTAGTGCACTAAATTCATCTAATTTTCAAATGAAACATATTAAAATGGTTAACCTGAGTGTTTTATTATATTTTATCTCCTAATAAGATTAGTAAAAATATAATATCAACCCTCATTCATTCCTCACCTAGCAGTCAGACCAAAAGAGCACTCAAGTTACCAAAATCCTTCCTATTCTACCCTATTATGACATCAGTCAAAGGAAAAACCTAACTACAAGTGTTAAGTTCTAAAGGAGCAGTCATAAAGTCATATTTTCCAAGTTATAAGTTAGGTCATTGTACTTGTTTTACACATTGCATGATTCACACACAAGCCAACACATAAGAGAGAACTACATGAGCATGAGGCTCTTTTATGGAGTATCATCTATGTAGGCAATTCCCTTTAATAGTGGGGTCATTATGGGTTAGCTTGACATCATGTGCCCACTAACCTATTTTTTTCCAAGGTCACATTAAATATTTAAAGCTAGGGTTTTTCCATTTCACCAAGAGTGATAATCCATGACCCAAATTTGAATTCACTAGAGCGAAGCAAATCCAAACCCATAAGAATCCAATTGGTCACATCCTATTTAGGTTCATATTCCATACAGGACACTAGCATCAAACTCAAACACTAGCATTGATGCAAATGTCCTAGGTTGACACAAGTGTCCAGAGAACTAGAGGCACTAGATCTAGAATTTGATGATTGATCTAAAACTATCTTCCTACCTACTTCCCACTTATACTAGATCCAACATTGTGTGAGCATCAGAAACAATCAAGTACTTTATTTTATGTCATTTATATATCTATCATAATTATAATTTATATTAATATTCTATCTCAAAATTATAAATTCAACATATGGTACATCTAAGTTTATCACATTAATTAGCCTACTATAGATTTAATATTCATCCTTATGCCATATCATTTATATATTTTTAAACCTTATACCCAAGTATGATAGCCTCTTCTCCAAATTAGGGTTAAACAAAAGGATGGCTTGATCAATAGAGAAAGGATATTGAATAAGAAGGAAAATGTTGGTAGTTTAGAAGGAGGATACCATGGAGGGATCAAGACATTGAATCAATGAAAGAGGCTCTCCTAAAATGGTGATAGGAAATTATAATATTTATCTAGGGAAAAGAATATGGAAATATATATTTACTAATTTTTGCATTATCATTCCTTTTAGGGCATTGGTTGCATGGATACATGATAAAAATAAGCTCTAGCTCGTTGGTAGGAAACCTAAGAGTGGGCTTGTTTCTTATTTTTGTTGGGTAGATGAGTCTTAATGATTTTAAATAATAATGAAATTAATTCATGTGTATCTTTGTGTAGACAAAATTATCATATGATATAATATAGGTGATGCAATAATTATATTTGACAACTTGTAAGATAATGCCAACATGCATGGTCACTATTATCAAGGAAGAGGATCAAATTTTTGGGAATAGGTTGTGCCAAAGAATGATATACCATGGGAGATGGACGATGGGTCATGAAATTAAAATCCAATACATCATCAATGGAATCAAATGGCACTAGATATCAGGTTTCATTTATACCTTGCCTCTATGCATAGATAATATAAGGAAACATCCCTATTATTTTTATGAAAATTTTAAATTATAAAATCATTATGATTACACATGTCTACAAAACAAAATTGATTATGAATCTAGAATATGAATTATATTTTAATCAAGACTTATAGATATATGTCCAAATTTCTCCCCAAATTTATCACCTTGCACTTTATTTACACAAAATTAATTTATAGAATAGACCATGGTAAAATATTAAAAGTCTCACAGTTCTAGGCTATCTTGGAAATTCATAACCCTTTATTAACCATAAACTTTCGTAAGACCACTTTTATTTTAAACATGATCTTTTAAGCCATCCATATGCCTTGGTATGCCTCCACATTTTTACACATGTTTTCCAAAGCATTGACAAATGCAACATCTGATAAAATCCCCATTCAACCTGTTTCAAAGTTTTTATGATAACATAATCTATAATATATATATATATATATATATATATATATATATATAATTTAATGCCTAAGCATTACAGGGAATCACTAAATTATATAAAATGTCAACATACATGTCCATATATCAGGAGTAAACATATAGCAAATTACAATGATGAGTAAGCATAAATCTAAATTAGTGAGCTCCTTGGCTAAGTATTCATGATTAAGAGGCATCCACACTATCAAAATCACCCAAGGCAGGCCTTAACCACTTGATTTTTCACGTTGGGTATCTAGAGGGATATATACCTTGGTGGATGGATATAAACAACCAACATCCTCACCAATTGGACTACAACCCTATATATTATTAATCAAGGCTTAAATTTTACACCCAATTCTACCTATTTTGAATTATTTTGATGATGGTTATCTATTACACATTACCCTTAAAATGTAATTATAATTCATGGATGTAAAAGTAAACATTAAATAAACTATATGTATTTATTATAATATCTTATAATTTTGATGGTTTACCTAAAAAGGTTATCTGCATCTAATACAAGCTTCTAAAACAAACTATTTTTACTTTACAAATTTTGAATACACCCATACGACCATCAAATATATCCCTTATCCTTAGGAATGTAAGAATGAATTATATTCATACTTTTGATATGCTCAATTAGAATTTGAATGCATGTGGTGACCATATTATTAATTTTCATCATCAATATTTTACCATGTCAAATATAATGAATTAATAAAGACCATTGTAGTGTCTTAAACCCTTTTATGAAATTTGTGGCTTATCAATTGTGATAGGTGGTTTTACCATTTATATTTATGGCTTAAGTGGTTGTTTCAATTTGACTTTTTATAGTTTGTTATATCATTTTTCTAATATCGATAAATCATTAATTGATAATGGTTATGTCACTTTCTTATATCAATAGCTATATTGATACACCTAATATTGATGCACTATATTTAGAAGGTTGTTATAACTTTGAAATTGTAGTGTAGAACCATACATAAAGTTTTACACGGAACATGATATATTATATTTGGTATATTTAAGCTATGTAGTTTAAATAAAAACCTAATTGTGATGTTACAATGTTAAAAGCAATGTAAACCTAAGAAATGTAAATCCTGATAACACATTTTATTTTATGTATATAATGCAGGACATTAGTATACAAATGAAGGCCTAGAGGTAGGGTAAATTTTAGTGTTGAATATTCACTAATTCATGAATATTCCAAGTTTTGAAATTTATTTTTGGTGATTTTTTAGGGTCACAGGTTTGGATTGCCTAAAAAATTGAAATGTAAATTATTTTGTGGGTCAGCACACTAATTATTTACAATAATTTTTTAGTTAACCATTAAATTCACCATATATATATAGTACATATGATGCCATGGGTAACCATAAAAATATAATTTTGGTAATTTCCTTAGATATCAAATAAGCACCAAATAGGCAACAAGCCAAAATTGAACAACAGCATCCAGACTATAATTAAATAGTTGCAACTAAATGGTAAAATTTAAGATTCTACCAATTGACTCAATTGAATGACAGCATCAATGTTATAACCAAATGGTAACATCTATGTTGAAACTAGTCTATTGAACGAAATAGCATCATCCTCACTACAAACTAACCAGTTGCAATTGGATGGCAACATCTTGGCTACAATTGAATGGTGTGGACATTGGCATTCTAGGATCTAACTAAAACTGAACTATAACATCTTTGTTCATCATATCATCTTATGGAAATGGTAAAATGGCATGCCAATTATCAATAAAATCAAGCATATTACCATATTTTAAAAATCCAATAAAAATCTGACACAACCACAATGCACTCAAAATACCAGTAGATAATATTTTTTTAGTTTGTATTGAATTTGATTTTAACTATTAAATAATATCAAAACACTTTTACATGTAAAAATCCCCATTGATAATGATTGTATATCATAATAAAGAATTAATCAAAATAACATGTCACCCCTTGAAGATTGGGTTATACCCTGAGCATGCCATTATACTTCACACTTTAGCACATGCTCTATGGCATTCTTCACATTGTGATACTCTAAAAATTGCATGGCCATCTCATAATAGATCCATGATAGGGGATAGATAACATCTAATGTGTTTATCCCCTCAGTACTTGTCTTAGTGGTGGTCTTATAATGCCTCTATCCATTGGGTTAGGTATTGGTCGCATTATTACTATAGGCACCATAGATGGCAATGGTATTGTACTATGCACTTGTGGCACTTGGCCACTTCTTGTGGGCTACTACCTAGTCTTCAAAATTGACATTGAATGAGTTGGTATGTTTGCACTCACATTTTATTTTGGTGAGCTAGCACCCAATGGTCTAGAGTTATCCTCACTCAACTCCTCATAAGTAATAACTTGTTCAATTAAAAAATTATACTCCAAGTTTTTTAAATGGTCAAAGTCTATGTTGACAATAGGGTCATTTATCACTCTTCTTTATTTATGTGGGGGATCTAGTGTATGAGCTTATATCATAGGTTTAAAAGGGGTAGGCACTTCTAGTGAATCTTTAGTTACCAAATTCTGTAGGGACCTAATGCATTCTACACCCATAAACTATTGAACTTGATTTATGGTTTCATTATTTCTCTCCTCCTCACACTGTTACAGTTCAAGAGATCCTTCCCCATACCCTTCCCAATTGCTATGGGTTCTCTCAAAACTTACAGGTTCTAGATATTCCATCAGTTTGTGCCTTTTCTTTTTATAAGTTTGTCTCTTGAGCTCTTGGGTCTCAATTTGCTCATCCCCTTCCATTATGCTTCACCTACACATCCCCTTCTTCCCCATTGAGTTGCTCATACGTGAAAGGAATTTAACCTTCTATTCTCAAATTTTCAAATCCATGATCCACCATTAATTTCTTGAGTTCTGCACTAAACTCTCTCACAAATGTGCCTTTAGGTTTGTGCAAAACCTATACTCTACTTCCTTAGGCTAGGAGTATGTGTAAATAGCAAACTCAAGCATGTAACTGTTCATCACTCCTTGCCACCATCTATCTATTATTCTCATCTAAGTGGAATATAGAGTCTCAATTCTCTCTAAGTGATCTTTCATCCACTCAAGGCACTATCCATAACTTTATCTTCTATGGGTCGCATAGGTAGCCAACCATCAATAGACATGCCTAAGTAATTCATAGAATAAGACCTCATAAAAATTAATATACAGGTTATCATGAACCCACTTTCTTAGCTTTTATCCTCTATAGGCTAGATGATTTGGTGCAAATCTATCTTCTACCTATTACAACTAGTACTCAATGTTCTCAAAGGAGAGTTAGAGCATTGTTATATTACACCATTGTAGCTATAAAATTTAACACGAGTCCTAGAAATGGAAACAAAATATTGTATAAAAAGGGTTCAATTCATCATTTATAGATTCAAGTACTTATCTAGTTGTCCAAGTCAATTCTATAGTCATTAAAATTAGGCAAAAACATGTTATGTTCTCATAGTGCTCAACATTTATCACTCTATTGTATTGTCATCAATTCACATAAGGCACAAGCCTTATACACTCAATAAAAGCACAGTAAATAAATAATTGGAGCCTACATTGGGTTAGTTATGCCATGGCACAAGTTTTCACTATGGGACTTGGTTATTCAGAGAAAGCTTGTGGTAGATTTATTGGTGTAACCTTTTTTGGGATAAGCTTGATGGTTCTATAGATTCAAGCCTATTTGGGGGCTTAGTCTAGCCATAAGGTTGAAAACCTTTATCAAGCTATGTCTAACATTATATAGGAACTAGATATGTCAAGGGGATGCTTTAGATCAAGTGATCATGCTTAGGCTAGAACTTTTATCAATGATATCAATGCTTGGTGCATGACCAATTCCATACTTAGACTATTCCTAAAAGACATGTTGATGTCATTAATTTAAAAGGGGATTCCATTGATGTCTTCAACCAATAGCTTAAAAACATCTCACTTAGCATAACTATATGTAAATTATAGCATTATAACCATTTCATATTTAACTAGCAATGCCAAAGATGCATAAACTAGATTAAACATAATTTGAATCAGCATCCATACTCATTAATGAAATTTCAACTTAAACAAAGTTTATGTTTATATAAAAATAGAGAAAATGCTTAGATAAAGCTACTAAATGGCCCAAAGTCTCAATAGAAAGCTTGGGCATGTATAAATAGAGCCTTCATGGCATCTAAGTTGATCCTAATTTTTAATATTAGTCAAAACACTATCTAAAACTAACTCTTTAGAGTTTCACTGTGTTAGGATTGTGGAGCTAAAAGCTTCACTGATGCAAACAGGAGAGGAGGTTGCTGAAGGTTGCTGAGTTGCAGAGAAGTTGGGGTCGGTCTGATCAGCCGACGTCGGCGGGAGAGCATAGAGAAGCAACCGACATCGGTCATATATCGGCCGACGTCGGTCACCTCCAGGCGGACAGGGACCGGCGTCGGTCGCCTGTGTGGTTCGACTGCGAGCTAATTACGGGCAGTTAGCTAACGAACCAAGTGTTTGCATGATCAGGGCTAATTATAGACTGAGAGCTGTGGATCTAATTATTGTAATTAGATGTCTAATCATTGTTTGGATGAGATCTATATAATAGACTCATGGTTGTATTGGAAAAGTGTGCTAGGGAGTAAGAGAGCATAATTATAAGCTCCTTCTGTGTGTGAGGTAGAGCAATGGTGCGTCCCTCCTAGTGCCTCAGTACCAGGTGTGTTGGTGCTGGATTGGAGAGCCAGCTGGGTTCTTCAAGAGTGTAGGATCTTGGTCACAGTTGCATGGCCTATATAGGAGATCTACATGGTAAGTAAGATCATTGATCTGCAGGTGTATGTGTGTGCAAGGTCGAGGTTCACAGGTGAATAGAACCATTGTTTGATTTGCAGGTGTGCAAGGTCATACAGACAGCAACACAACAGGGAGCAGTATCAGGCATGATCTACTTGGAGTACAGGGGTGTACTCGGATAGAGCAAGAGGAAGGCAAGGGAGTTCCTTCCATAAGTATGGTCTGTTGAATTGTAGGTTGTTGCAGATTCATGGGAGATCTACTTGAAGTACCTTGAGTACTTGTGGAGCATGTGGAGTGCTTGTGGAGTGCGTGGAGCACTTGTGGTGTGCGTGGAGCACGGGAGGTGAACACCAACTCTGTCTTTGAGTTGGGTGTTGGGACCTGTGAGAGGGAGAGCTTTGGGGAGAAGAATTACTGTTCACTTGAGGTGTGGGAAACCTCTGTAAGGTGGTGGAGAAGAAGTGGCATCTTCTTTATTGTATTCTTTTCTGTATAAAGTGTTAATACAAGTTGTGTATTGTCTCTCATATCATGTGTTATTCTGAATTCTAGTTACTTGGTGAATCTGGTTAATTTCCGCATATTAAGTTGCTTGGTTTGGTAATCAAATTGTGTGCTTCCGGCTTATTCTCCCAACAAGTGGTATTAGAGCCTTGGTTGTAGGTTCTTGAGCTTGATACCAACAAGTGGTATCAGAGCTAAGGTTGGAGGAAGCAGGTTTTGTGTTTGGTTACAGGGCACTCTCAGGGGTTTCTGATCGAGTGGGAGTAGAGCAACAACAGATCAAAGTAAGCTAAGAATGGAGGAGTTGAAAAGCACAGATGGTCACTCACGGTCCTATGGAAAGAAAGAGCAGGTAAAAGATTATTATTGGTTGGTAACAGATCAGCATGAAGAAACTGAAGATACAGATGTAGCAGGTGTTGTTGCATAGGATGTGTTTGCAGGTTTCTTGGATAAAGTTGAATCTTGGATAAAAGATTCGGTTGCCTCTTTCCATGCAGTTCCAGGTAGAGGAGCTGGTGAGCCTTGCCAAAGAATTGGCAAAGGGGAAGTGAAGCTGAAATTGCAGGCGGCCAACACACAGGTGTTGATGAAGGTCATGCAGGTCCCAGATTTGGAGATATGGCTAATTTCTTCAGAAAGATTGGGTGATGAGAGATGCACAAGAAATCTCACAGCGGATGCACTTGAATTAGCTGGTGGTAAGAAAACAGGTATCCTTTATCTACTTGTTTATATTACTGATTCTTCCTTTGTTGCGGAGACGTGGCTTCGTAGGCTTGGTCACAAGAGCAGGGAGGAGATGCATGTTCTTAAGCGGAAGACAGATATATTTGACAGGCTTAAGAACTGGAAAGCCTTGGTGTTTATGGAGGAGATGGCAGACAGAACCCAGTGGATGTGGTTGGATACTTCTGAGCAGGGCAGTTTGGACATGGGTTTTGATTCAAAGAAGCTCGCGGGTAAAAAGTCATCACTCACAGGTGAACACAGACATCGATGTCGGTCAGGTGGAACCGGCATCGAACAGACAGGTGTCGATGTCGGTCATGTGCAGACCGAAGCCGACGATGTCGGGTAGGGTAAGACCGATGTCGGTCATGGGATCGACGTCGGCAGTATGTAAGACCGATGTCGGTTATGAGGACCGACGTCGGCAGCAGGGACACCAGCGCTGGCAGGTTGGTAGTCAAATACAGACGCATGGAACCGACGTCGGTCGGATGCAGACTGTGGAGTGACCGAGGTCGGTCACTGTAACGAATTTTGGGTGGACAGCAAGCTGTCAAGGAGTCTCAAACACCCATACGGAGGACTGAAGGCGTAAGTAGGCCCTCAAATTCGTTGTTCCTCTTCTTTATACATGTTGCTGATTGTAGAGCAGGAAGGATCCAGGAAACAGGTGTGAGCTTGGCATGGATGAGGATGTGATTCCTTAGAGGAGAACCAGACAGGTGTGTTTTGGTAGAGATGCCAGCAGGTATGAAAGAACAGAGACGAACGGATACCTTAGTAGAAGAATAGAGAGAACGGATACGAGAGACGGAAGATCAGGTATATGGTCTTGTGGAGCTGCAGGACAGTGGTACAAGTTTTGACAGGTGGAGGACGAAGCATGGCTTCAGTCAATGTCAGGGTAACTACTGTGGTTTTGTCTTACCAGGGGATGATGAGTCACGACATCATTCTGTTGCTGTATGTGGATAGTATGTTAGCTAGCAGGGGTGTACATACAGGATTTTGCTGAGCTAAGGGTAAGATTAGTTCAGTGGCATGTCAGGAGGAGTTTGGAGCAGCGGAATTCTTTGACATGGGAGGCATGGAGATCACAGGTTGATTTTGTCTTGAGTGGGAGCTGATGTGAATCAGGTGTTGGCTAGGTTTAGGTTGCAGAGCCGGAGCACACTAAGGGCTGGACAGGTACAGTGTCCAAAATCACATGAGGTCTGGCATAGACCTGAGTATTCCCATGCAGTGGGAGCTGTCAGAGAGTTAAGAGCCAATTCGGGGAAGTGGGTTCTCAGGTTTTCTGAGAGGGACCGACAGCAGGTGTTGCTATGCAGGGTCAGGACTTCACTACATGTATTTGTAGGTTCGGATGTGGCAGGTTACTCGGATGACAGGGGGTACACCACGGGATGTGTGGTGGGTTGTCTTCAGGTGGGAGCTTGAAGAGGGATACAAACCAGGAAACAGATTAGACAGAGTACAGGTACAGGTATAGTGCAGCTGTTTATCTCCAAGTGGGAGATTGTTAGGATTGTGGAGCTAAAAGCTTCACTGATGCAAATAGGAGAAGAGGTTGCTGAAGGTTGCTGAGTTGCAGAGAAGTTGGGGTCGGTCTGATCAGTCGACGTCGGTAGGAGAGCATAGAGAAGCAACCGACGTCGGTCATATATCGGCCGATGTCGGTCACCTCCAGGCGGACAGGGACTGGCGTCGGTTGCCTGTGTGGTTCGACTGCGAGCTAATTATGGGCAGTTAGCTAACGAACCAAGTTTTTGCATGATCAGGGCTAATTATAGACTGAGAGCTGTGGATCTAATTATTGTAATTAGATGTCTAATAATTGTTTGGATGAGATCTATATAATAGACTCATGGTTGTATTGGAAAAGTGTGCTAGGGAGTAAGAGAGCATAATTATAAGCTCCTTCTGTGTGTGAGGTAGAGCAATGGTGCGTCCCTCCTAGTGCCTCAGTACCAGGTGTGTTGGTGCTGGATTGGAGAGCCAGCTGGGTTCTTCAAGAGTGTAGGATCTTGGTCACAGTTGCATGGCCTATATAGGAGATCTACATGGTAAGTAAGATCGTTGATCTGCAGGTGTATGTGTGTGCAAGGTCGAGGTTCACAGGTGAATAGAACCATTGTTTGATTTTCAGGTGTGCAAGGTCATACAGACAGTAACACAACAGGGAGCAGTATCAGGCATGATCTACTTGGAGTACAGGGGTGTACTCGGATAGAGCAAGAGGAAGGCAAGGGAGTTCCTTCCATAAGTATGGTCTGTTGAATTGCAGGTTGTTGCAGATTCATGGGAGATCTACTTGAAGTACCTTGAGTACTTGTGGAGCATGTGGAGTGCTTGTGGAGTGCGTGGAGCACTTGTGGTGTGCGTGGAGCACGGGAGGTGAACACCAACTCTATCTTTGAGTTGGGTGTTGGGACCTGTGAGAGGGAGAGCTTTGGGGAGAAGAATTATTGTTCACTTGAGGTGTGGGAAACCTCTGTAAGGTGGTGGAGAAGAAGTGGCATCTTCTTTATTGTATTCTTTTCTGTATAAAGTGTTAATACAAGTTGTGTATTGTCTCTCATATCATGTGTTATTCTGAATTCTAGTTACTTGGTGAATCTGGTTAATTTCCGCATATTAAGTTGCTTGGTTTGGTAATCAAATTGTGTGCTTCCGGCTTATTCTCCCAACACACTGCCTAAATTGGTGTCTCTCTACTCACTAGTTTGAGCTTAGTTTTATATCACACAGGAGCATCCCTTTGCAAGGGTGGAGAGTGCATGTTGGGTGTTGATTTGGAGCCTTTATTGATCATTATATTATCTCCATCACCTTGTATCCTTTTCATTTTGGTCATCACATGTAGTCACTCTTGAAGATGCCCTAAAAATGTGGGTACCAGTTAACTACCTACTAGCTAGTGTAAGATGTGCATTGATTCCTCTAGTTGGCACAAAAGATACCAAAATAGCAGTCATGCCAAGTGATTTCCTCATGTAAAGATGTCTATAGTATTGGCATGGATCTATACTTAGTCAAAATAGGGGCCCAACCAAATCTAAACTAGTAAAGCTAGAAATGAAAGTATGCATAAACATGTGATACAAATCCATATAAGAGTAAATATTTACATAAGTTGAGCCTATAGCAGTAGTAGTCAAAAAAAAATTATGTAGTATAAGATGATCAATATCAAGATATATTCAATGATAAATCTGGGATGTGTATGATGCCCCCAATGGGTTGATATGTTAATGTTGAATTGTTATATATGTGTATGTGCCCCCAATAGGTAGATAGTAGCAAATATGGATTTGTGAAGAGGAATTGAGTCCTATAATGATTATCAAACACTCCAAGATAAAAACAAGGCATGTATGTATGATAAAATTGAATGTATTAGCATAGATAACATATGTAGTACTTGGAAAATAGAAGCAAGGTAAACATGGAAATACACATGATCTAAAATTAATATTTTTTTAGAAAATATTTGAATGTTTCTATATTTTTTGAGTAATATTATATTATTTTAGTGTTTTCTAAGTATATGTTATGTACAAGCAATATAAAAATGAAACTATGTATAAATAGCAAGGTAATAAAAACTATGTACAAGTAAATTATGAGAACATATTAACCGATTAGTCTCATAAGAGATTCATTATCAAGGTGTCATGTATCAAATAAAGTAAGAGTGATCATACGTGTTGTGTGTGGTGGTATCTGAGATCTGGAAACTAGATGTTTTGAGTAATATGTAGCTAAAATTACTTATGGAGTAGGGCTAAGAATCTATGGAGTTGACTAAATAGGCTTATGAACTTTGTGGTTTTGGGGGAGCCATCTGGTAGAGGAAGCTATGATTGACATTGGTTCTCTATGTTGTAACATTACTCTAAATGATAATGGGGTAGATAGAGGCTCTCTAGAATCCATAACATGTCTTTTATGCATGGGTGTTTCTGATACATGTCTTTATGGGATAGTATATGTATGTGGTAATGTCATATGAGTATACCTCACCTACACTAATGGTTTAACTGATATCAAAGGTGTGTTAATGGAAACTATGTTTGGAAATATTTATTTCATGTAAATTTTGCTTTATTTCTTGGAAGAAAGTTTTAAAACTTGAAAGAAGGATGAGGTTAGTAGAACCTGGACTCGGTTTGCACTCCATAATCTAGATGGTTGTAAATACTCCTCTTTGTCTAGGGAGGAATGACCTATAGATAAGAAAGCACTAAATAAATTGTTTACTAGTTAGATACTAGGGTGCATTGCCTAGCAAGCTAGATCTAAGAAGCACAAGCTTCTTTGGTGGCTGTCAATCCACACTATTAAACAATCAAGTTTTGGAAATGAAAGATAAATTGCTTGAATAAATAATATAAGATACTAAAATCAAATACAAGTACTTGAAAGAGATGAATTTGCCTAATTATAGAAATAAATGATTGAATATTAATGCTATAAAAATTAGACATGGTTCAAAAAATAGGGTGATGTTTTATGATCAGGTAGAAAGTTAGAAAGTGGGAGTTGGTTAGGGTCTGATACATGGAATTAGCTTGTTATTAGAATTATCACATAGTGATCATTGATAGTTGGGTAACCATAAATGGTTGGGTAACCATCAATAGTTAGATGATCATTGGTGTTTGGGGTAGACCATCAATGATTAAGTGACCATCAATGGTTACTATCAAATTTGGCCTAGGTAAGGGTAGGTCTAGCCTAGAAGATGGTTGAGTGATTTTGGGAGGTGGGTTTATGCAAGAGGTTAATTATGAGATAGAAAAAAAAGAAATAATTACTGAAGACATATACTTGAATCTTTTTCATGAATTATGTCATGGTGGGTGGTTGAAAAACTCATTGTGGAGCCTAGAGCAATTCTGGTAGAGTGATGATACCTTGACCATTGATTGATGAGCAACAACACTTTGGATCTCTAACTTAGTTGTTGGTTTGTTATAATAATACCTACAAAATAAGTTATGATATAATAAACTCTGATAATTTTTTATTCTCTTTGATGGTTATTACCCTCTCTTTCACATCCTCCTCTCTTTTTATAGAAGGAAGGGAGAGGTGAAATAATAAGTTTAAATAAGGTCCTAAAAGGTCATCTAATTTTAGTCCAAACATTCATAATTATTCAAGTGGATAAGAATTAAAAATCAAGGTGGAGTTGAGTTAGAGTTAACCCTTAAGGTAATTAAAAGGCTGATAGTTGATGGTTGGATCTAACCATCAGTAATTAGGGGTTGACCATCAATGGTCAATAGGTCAAAGGTAGAATGGTCAAAGTTAGTCATTTTGACTTAGGTTTGGTGGTTAAAATGTTATGAAGGGGTCATAAGGGGGTCTAAGGGTGGTCTAGGGGTTAGTTCAACATTTAGAACCATCATGTATGGTTTTTAAATGTTTACATTTTTCCCCTTTTTATTTTTCAATTTGATTCAATAAGCTAAAAAATAAGAAAATGGAAGGTTGGTTGAAGGTTCAATTACTCTGAGCCTGGGAAGAGGCGTTCTCCCTTAAACTAATATTTAATGAAGTGAAATAAAATCATGTGCAAATTTTAAAAGTGGATAAGTGGGTGATAACATTAGTTGGATTGGGCATCGAGGCATAAACATGCACACATAATGTGATTAAAATGTGGTAGCACATATCACGCATAGACTAGACTGCCATGGTTGAAATAGTCAGTTAAATAGGTGGTACTATAAATACAAGTGATAAGTAGAATAAGTGACTATATTTAGGCATAGTGGTTAGGTTGAACTTATAAACTCAAGTATCTTAGGCAAGGTTAGTGTAATCAAAGGTATTCAATGTAATAAGTACTCCCAAAAAGACACACATGGTTTATACTTAAAATTAGTGTGAGTTTAAGTTATTCAAGATGGCAAAGTAGTCATATAAATCAAAGTAAGGCATATTCATCATAAAACATGTAAAATCTAGGCCAACATGACCAATATTGAGGTTTCATGGTTGGTTATTCAATTGGCAGATAATGGGTACTCCAATGGTAGGTAGTTGGTAATTATTAGGGTATAAGTGGCTAACAAATATTTTGAATATGGTTGAAATGATAAGTTAGGCTGGAAAAGTTTTAAAGATGTCAACTATCAATAGTTAAGGTTGACCATCGATAGTCACCTAATGACCGTCGATGGTTAGACATCAGCCCAAAAAGGGTGAAGTTAAAAGGTCTGTTGAGAGTTTCTTTTTGCTCATTTGCTTTTGTTGACCCATGATGCTTTCAATTTAATCTAGGTGAAAAGAAACAATGATGGTTATGTTATTAGAGAAAGTTCATGTGAAGTGAGTGGAGTGTGTGAATTTGACTGAGATTGACTAGGTGAGGTTTGACCATCAAGGATGTAGAGAGGATGAGGGAGAGCAAGGGGATGAAGGAAAGCACGGTGCACAGTGGCAGTTTTAGAGCTCTTCCATGTCAATAGTCATATAATGAGGTAGGGGGTATAATTAAATTTATAATGTTTATTATTGAAATGTATGTTTATTTGGTGATGGGTGGGTTAGACCTGGGGTTAGGGCTAGGTGTAGGATTAGGTTTGTGAAATTTGGTAGGTGGAGGTATTGGTGATGAAAATGGTAGAGGGTGTGAAATGTGGGAAGGGTAGTGTAAGTAGGGGAGGGTAGAGTGGTTTAGTTAAGTTTTTAATTTATTGTGATTAATGTTTAGATAGTTTTAGGGTGTTAGCATTAGGGTTATTCACCATCAGTTGAAGGTGTGATCGATGATAGTTCAAAAAGGAATCATCGTTAATCAATCATCAACCATTGGTGGTTGATGGTGTGATCAGTGATAGTTCCAAAGGGAACTATTTCTGATCAATAGTTGGCCATTGGTGATCAATGAGAACATGGTAAAGTTAAAATTGTTAAAAATAATGGCTTGGGGACTGGTTAAAGTTAAAGCATGTGTAGGTTGTTTAAGGCTGAATTAGGTAAGGGGTGAGGTTAGTGGGTAAAGGTGTATTTAGGAAAGGGTTAAGGCTAAATGAGTGGATAGATGAGTTATGATAGGTAGAGTCTAAGGTAAGTTTATGGTGTAGTTTCATAGAAGAGGTAAATAGATAAGGCTATAGATAGGGGTAATAGGTAATAGTTCATAGGTGGTGTTTGATGAACTAGGTGAACTAAGGTATTAGTATGACCATGTTGGTGAAGAAGTAGATACAGATGCAAGATCGATTGTCATAGTTGTTATTTGAGGTCCATCGAGCAATGATAGACTAGGAGTGGAACCACTTGTCAATAGTGGGCTTGGGTGGGATTAGGTATTTTCAATGTGTGCCTAGGGATATAGTGATTTTAGTGGTACTCATTGAGAGATGGGATTTGGCCACTAACACATTCCTACTTCCTAATGAAGAGATGATGATATTATCAAAGGACATTCATTAGATCATGCGACTACCACTATGAGGTGAGTCGATAGAGCACATTGTTGGTGAAGAGTAAAACCAGCTCATGGGTGTGTTATATGGTGATGATGTAGCACATGTGAGGTGGTATGTTGGAGGCCTACATTATACACCCTTGTATCACATGGATAGGGGCATGAGATGGGTCATCACTATGATGATGATGGTGGTGGTGACTTGTTACAAATTATCAGACTCAAGTAGTGGTCTATTTCTTGCATTGTTATTAGGTGTTTTATTTGGCATGGTGATGGATCAGATAGTGTATGTTTGGGGACTGATCTTGCTAGTGCAGATATATCAAAAGATTTAGGGATTTAGGGCACATAGGAGGTATGGTATTAGTGTTGGGTTTATGTTACACTATTGGGCTTATGAGCACATCAAAGTTCTTTGACTAAGTGGGTTGTCATGGCATGACTTTATTTAGATGGACTTCAAGGTGGGGTTTATGTGATGGCAGTATGATTATTCACTCACAAGACCAAGAGGAAGGACATGATCTGGAGTGGTATAGGGATTGATTGGATACACTAGTGGTTGGTGACATGATTTGGTGATTTTATATCTAATTTCTTGCATGGGTCAGTCATATAAGGCAAATTCTATCACTATAGAGTTATAGGTGGATCTACAATAGGTGATATTCAGAGGTAGATTTGATCCCATTCATTAGGGTGAGGAGCTAGTTCAGCCTTATTTAGGATATCCTTAGGGAGTTCCCAAGGTATCAGAGGGAGGATGCAAATTTCCCATTGCCTTCCCCAGAGCTAGAGGATGTATTTATTGATCATGAGGAGTTGTTAGTGATGGCTAAGATTGATGACATAGGCATTATTAATGGGTACCCTACATGGTTCTAGGTAAATTATGATGCAGTCATTTTTGGAGGTGATGAGGGCTTGTAGGACATGGATGTGGATGTAGTGTTGGGGGTGGTGATCAGATGGGTAAGGATACCCTAAACAGATAGGCACTAACTGCCAAGAGGGATCAAGCATTGGTGGTACTAGCCATAGTTTAGGCATCTTTATTATCAGTTACCTAGGAGGATATGGAATAGGGCCAAGTAGCCACACTAACTATGGAGAGGGATTAGGATAGGGCTCATCTAGCTATGGTGACTTAAGAGAGATTATCTAAGGTAGTTAAGAGGAGTATCAGTAGTTATGGGACCACCAGGGACTATCTCGATGGTGAGATACGTATTGACAGTCGAAGAGCTCAGTACTATGATGCCTTGGTTTTTAGATGTTTACTAGATGAGCCTAAATGGGATAAGTATAGATTTGAGATCACTAGAGGGGCCAGTAGTGAGACACTAGGTCAGTGGGCCACATTTATAGGGGGATAGGTAGGCTCAGGAGGGTAGGCTCCAGGAGGTAGTAGTGCTGCATGGGCTTAGATTGTTATGAAACATTGTATTTTTTATGTATCATATGATTTTGATATTGGCATATGAGTTGATGTAATGAGATGTATATACATGTTTGAGACACATCTGCATTATTGTATATATGACCATTATTTTGATTATGAGCCTATGATATATATTTATGTGAAGATGTTTTATGGTTTATGCTTATGTATATGAAGTTGTTTATTTATGATATGATGTTATGATGATTAGCATGTTATGGTTTAAGGTATTCACCTAGCAAGGCATGTGATGATTTGGCTATTTAATTTATGCTCATGATGATATTTGATATTGGTAGATGTTGTTTATGATATGGTAATGTTTATGCTTTATTGGACATGACTATGATGTTTGTGATTATTGTTATAGTTATGGATGACTATGATGTAATTTATGTCCATGACATGGTTATGGGTTAATGGACCATAGTTCCATGGATGTGATAGATGGTGGGATGATTATGATGTTATGATTAGGTGATGGGATGCACATGATGTTATGATGAGATGTTTTGTTTGAACATGTGGATGAATCTTTGCTTTCTTACCTAGATAGGCATGTGATGGATAGCTTATGTGGATGATGTATGATTTCACAGTGATAGACATTTTATGAATAGTTATTATTGTTGTTTATTTATATGAGATGATTATGATGTGATGATGTTATCTATGATTAGATATATTTTGAAGTAGGATGACATGTGATGACTTATTGATTTATGATGTGATAAAAGGTAATGTTTTGATGATCATATGTTTTTTTTATGATGGCTAAGATGTTATTTTGATTAAAAACACAACACATAATTGGTTTTTAAATGTTTTTAATGAGTTGTATATGATTAGTGAAGGTAGTTGACACATAAACTAAGTTGGATTAGAAAACTAAATGTGAAGGAGATAGGTTAATCAAGAGACAAACACCATACAGATGTATCAATAAGTAGATATGAGAGAATAAGAAGAAGGCACTTTGATTCTTCTTTGGAAAAGACTAAAACAAATTGAAGTATGATTAGCTTATAATATAAATCCTTCAAATTCTTCACATTAGCATATGTTAGTTGGTTAAAAGGGTGTCTTGATCACATGATGTCAAGTAAGCTCAAAATCCCTTATTTATAGAGTGTATAAAGGGGAGATGGATGAAAATGGAACCTTCTTGTGAGACTAGCATGCCTCTTTGGTAAGTTACCAAAGATCCATTATAAATAAATCCATGTCATATAAAGTGTAGACTGATCAATGCAGGAAGTCTACTTATGAAAGTCGATTATGGCTATAGCCACTAGAAAACTATGCACTTGCAATTTTCAATGACTAAATACCTTGAGACCCCACCTAAAGACCCCTTAAACCTTATTAAACCTTAAAAAACCCCTCTTAACTAACCAAATCACTATTATTATAGTCACATAATATTATTCAAAAATACTATTTGAAATTACTATTCAAAAGTACTATTCGTTATGGGACCCACTACCACTATTCATGATGACATGGTAAGTGGCATGGCATGTGACATGGAAAATGACATGGCATGTGACATGGAAAGTGACATGGCATGTGACATGGCATGTGACATGTCAAGTGACATGAAAGGTGATTTGGGAGGTGATATGGCAAGTGACATGGCTTAAAAGTGAGGTGGCTTAATGTGGGACATCATACCCCACTTGGGACCCTTCCCAAAGTGTTTGATGACCTCATTTAAGCATCACAAGGGGGGACCCTTGAAATATGGTGAATTTACCCTCAAGGTACCATTATTCAACATGTATTTTACCTTCACACATGAAATTAACCTCTAAAATAAGATACTTACCTCTTTAAGACAAAGGGCACCCATTTTTTACTTCTTAACCCAAATGGGACACTCACCAACCCAAATGGGAATCCCCAACCAACTCATTTTGACTAATTCATCCACCACATATAAAATGGTGTCATACCTCTATTATTCCTCTTTTGGCATGACTCTTCACAACATATGCTATAAATACCCCCCTTTCCTTCACCCAGGGTTAAGTTGGAAAGTGGTAAATTAGTATTTTTTGTTATTAACATTTTGTGGTAGGTTTTTGGAGGAGGTTATCCACTTGAGAAGGAGGTCATCCTCATCTTGGAGGATAAAATATTCAAAGCATCAAATCTCTACCAGAATCACTCCAGGATTTCATCAACAACACCATCATCGACAACCATCTCAAAGGTAACCTTGTTTGTTTATTTCATTTCAACTTATTATCTCCTTTGGCCTCTTCTCTCTTGAATTCTAAACCCCATCCTTGGCCTATTATTTCTTTAATTATAAACTATAACCCATTTACATCTTCTTTTTATCCCTTTATCCCATTTATCCCATTTACTTCATTTTCACCTTCATCCCATTTATCCTTTTCCCCCTTTACCCATTTGCCCCTTTTGCCATATTTGTTCTCTTGACCATTTACCTATTTTAAACCCTTACCATTTTAAAATTTAAACCACTTAACAAACTCAAATAAACCATCCTTTTTACCCTTACCAAATTACCAAACCAAAATCATAACCCTTAACTTGGCCAATTTTTAGCATTAGCATTATTCAAACTACTTGTTTAAGTATAATCATCTTAGCAAAGTATTTTGGTTTCTTAATTAATTTGTTGTTTTTAGTCTCATTTTTATATTATTTTATGCTAACCTTAATTCAATTTATCAAACTTAACTTTTTTTTAATTAGTTGGATTGGCAGCCTTCTAGAAAGATTTCACTTCTAGGATCTAGCTTACGCTAGGCAATCCACCCATCTCCTTGTCTAACAAATAAGTGTGTGGTAGTATTTTCTTATTTATAGGTATTATTCCCTAGATAAATAATATTTATCCACAATCATTTGGATTAAATGCATGCACTTTTAATAGGTTTTTCTACACACCCCTTATCACTAGTTTCTTTCTTCCAAAACTAAGAAAAAGAAAAAAAATAGAGAGAAACAGTGGCATCCAAAATTATCTTATTTTTTGTGATTTTGTTAATGGGTCTTTTTTTATTTTTTTATTTCTTAGAGGGATAGGGGAATTTTATCGATGCGAAAAGCTTCCAATAAATTACTAAGCTTTGACAAATGCTTTACCTAGCCATCCTTCAAGGGAGTGGTCTAAGTTTGTGAGTTTTGTTTAAGGCTTTTGATAGTTGTCCTCCAAGGAAGCAGTCTACCTTATATCAAGCAATTTTGATATGTTTTGGTAGTTTTCTTTCAAGGGAGTAGTCTTTGAATGATTTATTTTGATTACTATTTTAATTTTTATTGTTAATTTGTGATTTTTATGACATAAACTTGTGCATATAAGCTTAGAGGTTTACCTTTATGAAGGCAAAACTAAAACACCAAAATGTGGATGGTATGTAAAAGAGGCTTAAGGGATAATTACCATGGGAATATGTCCTATAAAAGGGGTGGAAATTACCATGATAATCAATCCATGGGTATATTCATGGTACTCATGTTCAATATTAGGCTTTGATTATGATGGGTAATCACATGATTCAATTTTAATTGGTTGTCCTTAAAATAAAGGATGATCTTAAGTTAAACAAAAAGTGAGTTTGATCTTGTTTTAAAAAAAATCACATAGATGCAAAGCATTAAGGGGCTTAGGTTTCAGTTTCCCTTCAAGAGAGGATAATCAATAAGCTCCTGATCTATACTTGTATGTTATAATATAAGGTCCAAGCTAATTGAAATCAAACTTGCCCCATTTGCTTTTCTCCATATTAGTGACATGTTGATTTTCCTTTAGGATGAGGTCTTTGATATTTAATTCTCTCACTTTGAGGTTTTTTTTATAAGTATAGTTGATTCACTCTTGATAGACACAGAGGTGGGTGAGCACAGCTAAACAACATTCATAAAGTAGCTTAATCTGGAATAAATTCTTGAAGATAATTGTTCTCAAAAATGATATCTTGTATGGATATGCAAAGAGAGGGAATTTGGACTTCGAGAGGTAAGGCAGCCTTGGCTCCAAACATAAGAGAGAAAGGGGTATCACTCATATGGGTTTGAATGCTAGTGTGATATGCCCATAAGGCGAAAGGGATGTAAAAATGCCAATCCCGATTAGATACATTAACCATTTTAGTTAGCATGTTGTTGAGAGTTTTGTTAGAGGCTTCTACCTGTCCATTAGCTTATGAAAAATAAGGTGATGATAAAATTAACTTGATATAGAATGCATCAAAAAAACCTTGAATTTATTTATTTTTTAAAGATTTACCATTATTGGTGATAATTTTATGAGGAACATTGAAATGATAGATAATGTGATGGTTGTGTTTCTATGCAAAATTGCTTTCTACATTCAAAGAAGAAATAAGAAACTAAAAGAAATGGTCAAGGCTAGAAGATACCTGATAAGTTATGCACACCGAAATCAGACGTTTGAAGATTCGGGATGACAGAAATAATGAACAAAGAATAATTAGAAAGAAATGAAAATAAACAGAGAAAATACTTACCTGTCAGAAGACATGATGAAAGCCATAGTTGAAGTTGTCTGTGCAGTGCCGGATTGAAGCGAATGCAGATTGGTTGATGCCGGAGTTGGTTGATCACGAGAGTGTTGATTGCCAGAGTCTATGAATGTCGGAGTTCGGAGGTCGATTGATTGATTGATCGGTTGATTTTTCGAATGGTTGGCGGATGCTGATGAAGGTGAGGGACGGTTCGAGATACCGTTCGATAACCGTTCGGGAAACCAAATGATAACTGATAACGGATAACGGTAAGGTGATCGACGTTGGCAGGATTGTCGATGTCGGCCGATAAGTGATCAACGTCGGTGACATCGGCCAGGAAAAGACCGTCGTCGGCAGATGCACAATGGGGATAGAGTCTAGCTTTAGCTCTGTGCTCATTTTTACATGCTGCCAGGGTCAAGGCTAATGGAAAAAGTGATCGACAAGGGTTAAATAGGCGCAGAAGAATAAGACGGGGAAGGACCAGGGGAGTCGACACGATTTCGGTGTCTACAGGTTGATAAAGTCAACAATCTTTTTAGCTTTTGTTGAGATGAGAGGAATAGCCTCTACCTATTTGGTGAAATATTATGTTGTAGTGATAATAGAATGATGTCATTATGAAGAATGGGGGTTAATTTATCCAATAAGATCCATACCCCATTGTAAGAAGGGCCAGAGATCCTTGGATACTAAGAGACTATGGCTAGGTGTGTGATGTAAATTGGCATATTGTTGGCATTTGACACACCTTTTCACATAATCATAGCAATATTAGTTAAGGTTGGGCCAATAATAGTCAAGGTGAAGGATGTGATTAGTGATGGCTAGACCACTAAAGCATCCTTCATAAATCCCATGATGTATTTCTTTGATATCATGAGAGGCTTCATGATGACATAAATAAAGAAAGAGGAGACCATCAAAGCCACATTTATAAATAATTCCCCTATTATGGTATAACATGAGGTGCTAGAGATGAACTCTCTTTCAGCATTCCTAGAAAGGTTAGAAGGGATGATGGTAAGGTTGAGATAGTCAAAGATCTACTAGTACCAAAGGTCAGATTGGGTCTCCTCCACATTGAAAATGGTAGGAGAGTCTGATTTGATATAATAAGGCATGGTAATTTTATGGATAATGATAGATAACTTACATTCAAAAGGTGCAGATGGGATTTGGGAAGTGAGAGAAGCCATTGTTTTAGCAAATTTATTCATATATCATGAAGTGGTTTGGATATGGTAGTGTTCAAATGATACTAAGTGTACATTAGCTAGTTGTTTGTACTATTTCAAAACATCATTCTTGTATTGATATGAGCCATTTATTTTATTGACCTTAATCTGAGAGTCACCAAAAATGTTGATCATTTTGAGTCCCAAGGCTAATGCAGTCTAGTGACCTATCACTAGGGCTTTATACTCAGCTATATTATTGGTACATTCAAAATCTATCTTGAAGGATAAAGGAAGAGGGATGATGTTATCTCTCCTACCACGTTAACACTTTGATCCATCGAAGAACATAGTCACTTGATAGGTGAAGTTTTCTTGAGACAGGGCCATGATGGACTCATTTGGAAACTCCAGAGGAAGAGGCTAGTTGTTTGCTAATGGTGCTTTGGCTAATTGGTCAATAATGAATTGCCCTTTAATTGACTTTTGATTAATTAACTCAAGGTCAAACTCAACCAAAATCATGGGCCACTTAGCCATATGTTGGTTTTGGTATGGCTTGGTTTGCATATACTTGAGTGGGTCAGTATTGGTTATGACATAGGTCTTGTGGTTGAAAAGGTAATGGAAAAGTTTGGTGGCCATAAATACAAAGGCTAGGTAAAAAAATTTGGTATGGGTATACCACATCTCATACTTTATAAACATGTAACTAATGTAGAAGACAGCTTGCTTTTTATGTTATTCATCCTGATGAGCCAGCATTGCCCTTAAGGAGTGGTCGATAGCAGAGATATAAAGGAAAAAAGGTTGATATTCCTTGGGAGGAATGAGTATGAGTGGAGATAGAAGGTACTCTTTAAATGATTCAAATGCCTTTTGATAATCATTTTTCCAATTAAAAGATACATCCTTCTTCAGAAGATGGTGGAAAGGTTGGAAACAATCTGAGAGCAATGAGATGAAGTGATGAATGGATTGGAGCTTCCCATATACACTATGGATTTGCTTGAGGTGTATGGGAGGAGGCATGTTAAGGATTTATTTTATTTTGGTAGGATAAACTTTAATTCCCCAAAGGAAGATGATGAAGCCAAGGAGTTTTCCTGATAAGACCCCAAAAATACACTTTTTGGGGTTAAGGCAAACATGGTAATGGATGAGTCATTAAAAGATAATCTTAAGAACATCCAAATGATCTTTACAAGATTTGGATTTCCCAAGAAAGTCATTGACATAGTCTTCTATGATTTTATGTATAAAGTCATGAAAGATGTAGGTCATAGTATGTTGGTAGGTTGCACTAGTCTTATTTAGTCTAAAAGGCATGACCTTATAACATAAATTTCCCCATGGGGTGATAAAGGTGGTTTTGTGTTGATCTTTAGGGGAAATTAAGATCTAATTTTAACCTAATAATATATATATAAGAGATAACATCTCATGCCTAGCTGTAAGATCAATAAATTGATCAATGCTTAGCAAAAAAAAGTCATCCTTTGGGAAAGCAAGGTTGAGGTCACAAAAGTCCACATAAATGTGAATTCCCCCTATGGCTTTGGTAATAAGTAAAAAATTTAAGACCCATTGGGGATAATCAATGGGTTGGATAAAATTAATGAATATGAGATGTTAAAGTTCTTCTTTGATGAGAAGGGCTATGCGAGGGTACAATCATCAAATTTTTTGCCTAACAAACTTGGAATCATGGTTGGTGACTATATTATGGGTAGAAATGGAGGGTTTGATTCTTATCATGTCACTATAATACCAAGCAAATGCTATTTTATGGTCTTATATAAAGGAGGGTAAGTCTCGAAGCTCCTCAAAATTTAGCGATTGGTTAATTTTGATAATGTCTAGGTTATTTGAGGTACCCAAGTTGATATCCATGGTAGATTCATTAAACATGGTTAAAGTCTTAGGAGGAATATATTTGTGGATAAAGAATCTTCTACACCAAGATGGGTGAGAATAGAATCATCATCCTGACATCAAATGGTATTAATGTTAGGAGAGTCATCTACTACCATCTCAGGATGAGTTAAAGGAATGGTTATGATTGCCCCATCATTTTGATAAGTTAGGGGTCTAAGGCTAATCATGCTAATGAAAAAATAAACTTAAGGGGAATGATGTTAGAATTATCAATTTTTGATAATGGAGTGGAAGGTGAGGATGGGATTTCCTCATAAATGATGATGATGGGAGGTAGGTTGGTTTGCTTTTTAGGTGGTGAAAATTTGAGACCATGATTTTTGTGAGATTTTTAGGTCTTTATTAGAAGTAATTCATGCATCCCATGTTCATACCAACCTAGACTAAATCCCTTTCAAGCACACCTATAAAGATATGTCTTGGCAAACTTTGGTTTATCCAGATAGGAGAAACTGGAGGTGAATGGTCAAGGTGAAAAAGAGTTAGTATAAGTGTCAAGGGGTTTATGAATTCCCCCATAAATGAAATTAATTTGAAATTTTGAGGGACTGAAAGGAATAATAACTCTAATATTGGGGTCATAATTGGGTTGTTGGTCAAGATTCCCATACTCTTAAAGAGTAGTAAAAGTGTCTAGTGTCAAAAGGTGATACTCCCATAACAAAATATATCACAAGGTCGATTACAAAGGGTCTATTGTGGGGATTCAGGTGGAAGGGATGGATGAAATAGTGGATGCTTCATTGGTATAAGAAGATGGGGCTTCATATTTTATTGATGGATACTTATTGGATGGAGGAAGGAGAGATTCATTGGGTTAGTACATCATGTTGCATGATGTAAAAGGACTCAAGTTAGTTTCTACAATAATAAGTTGACCCTCAGGTTCAAACTAATGTATGAGTGTAGGGTGGATAGCACACAACCCATGGAATGACTACAAGGTAATCCTAGCAAAAAAATTTACTAAAACTCACCTTATTCTACATAGAATAGCTCATGAAGCATGCAGGGTCCTAAGCGAATGTGAAGTTCAACATTTCCTAAAGTTGCGGCCATGGTATCATTGAATGATCAGAGTAATACTAAGGTTTCTAACATAATGTTCTTAGCTAATTTGTTATAGTTGTATACATGGGAGGAGATAATGTTGATGTTATCTCCCCCATCAATCATAACCCTCTTGATGTGGGTTTGGTTAATGTACACAGTAATGAAGAGGGGGATATCTAGATCATCTTGATGAATGGAGGGTATTTTTGAATCCTTAAAGGTAACAAGGTTGGAAATTTTAAGATCTTAGATAAAGGTTACTAGAGATCATGGGTCTTCTGGTTAAACCTCTATTGATTGTTGAGCCTCTATCATCACATAATGGTGATGGGGTGAGGTCTTGATCAGTTCATACAAACTCATCTTCACCAATGTTTGGTTAAGTTATTTCAAGACTACTCATTAGATTTATTTAGATGGATTGGATTTAGGGGGACCCAAGATGGACACCTTGGATTTTTTTGAAGGTAAAGGTGTTTGGTATTGGTTGGGTGATTGGGTGGTGGAAGAGGTATATATCCATGGAATGGACACCTTTGCCTTTCCCTTATCATTTGGTTGAGCCTATGATCCTGTGACCACATGGATGGTATGGATTTCTGAAAGAATCAAGTTATAGGATTGATTCAATTTCTCTTTACTCTAAGATGAGAGTGTGGGAGTAGGTAAGTGTTGGCTTATGGCTCCTTGTTCTTGGGTTAGTATTGGGCTCATAAGAGGCTCATCTAAAAATAAGTCATCATCGATAAACAACTGATGGATTAATACTTAGAGAGCTTTAAAGTTCTCAATATAATTCCTAAGTGTTCTATGGTATGAGCATACCACTTTATCATTATACCAGGATGGTTTAGGACTATGTGGGTCAAATGGTTTGATAGGTGGTAAGGTTAAGAAATATGTTTGTAATAACCTATGCAAGATGGTTGAGTAAGACTCAAGCAAAGGTGGTAAAGGCATAGAGGTCTTAGGTTTGGTAGTTGAGGTGGAATTCCTTTTAGGAATGGGTTTTATGGTAAGAGATTTGGGTGAAGGAGCATTCTTGGTGGATGGTTTTGGTATGGAAGGATTGGGGGTGAAATTTGTTGGGGTAGATGCCTAAGAAGTAGGTGGTTTGGTTATAGAATGTTTGGTAAAAATAGGTGAGGATGAAAGTAGGAGTGATGTTGTAACCAAAAGTGGTGCTTATATGTGGGCTTTGTCTAGGATGGTCAGTTTCCTTACTAAGATAGAAGGGTGAGGTCCCAAAATAGAAGGAAAAGTATAAAAGGGAAGCAGAGTTTTGGTTTATGGAATCTTGGGTGGTTTCAACTTTTTTATTGGCTTGGTTTGGGGTTTCTTTGATAGGTTTGGTTAAGTTAATTCCAATTTTAATGAAGGGTGAGTAAGGTTTTGAATAGGGAAGATATCAAATTTTGTTGTGGGCTTGGTTGGAATGGTAGAGGGTGACTTGGTTATTTTAGGTGGAGTTAGTTCAAATGGTTTGGTTATGGTTTGATTGGTAGAGGTTTCTAAAAACTTGATTGTGGTGATAGTGGGTTTGATAGTGAAAATGAGAGGTTGAGATGATAGTGGCATGGTTAGAGGCTCTTTTTTAGTTGGGTAAGGAAGCCCAAGATGGTGGCAAAATTTGGCATGATCTACATTGTATTGAGATAAGTACTCTAAGTTTTCAACTAGTCTAGAGAAAGGTTTATAGATGGGTTTGATCCCTTTGATATTGAGCTCAAATTTTAAACCCATGGGTGGAGAGAGATAAGTGGTTACCTCATCCTTTTCCTCAATCAAAGGCTCCAAGGTTTGGGAATATGAGTCTCCTATGGGAAAGGTAGGTAGATTGATCTCTTCCTTAGGGATGCCTTCCAAAGGAAGAGTGGATTATTTCATGATGGAGGAGAAGGATATAGTGGTAATGGATACCTCTTTTGGTATGCCTTCCAAAGGATAGGTTGGTAGCTCAAATACCTCAATGAGTGGAGAAAGTAGAGGGGTTGTTTCCTTGGTCTCATTATTTGAAGGAATGGCGAGTGACCCCACTACCTCAATAAATAGAGGGTAAGAAAATGGTAGTTTCATCAATGGTTTCCTTAGTAATGAGTTGACTAAAAATTGTGTTAATGATATGAACTTTATGGTTTTGAGAGGATCCCTCTCTATATTTTCATTATTCATAGAAGGGGCATGGCTAGAAAATGGCTATCTTAAGATGTCAAGTGATTTATTTAGTTGTGCATTGGGCTTATCCAACACAAGTTCTCGCTTATCAATGAGATTTTAGATGAAATTCTTGAAGGTATTACACCTACTAATGTCATGTCCAATGACATGGTGGAAGGTGCATAATTCATTCTCCTTATACCAACCAAGTATAGGATGAGAGGAATCAAATTATTATGGAGGTTTGATTAGAGGAAGTTATATGATATTCACTTTCAACAAATTTTCCAAGACCGAATCATATGATTCCCCTAGTGGAGTGAATTATTTTGGGTTATTGTGGTTTGGGTTTCTAGTATTCTTATTAGATGAAATGGAAGATTTGGATTGGTTAACAATGGGTAGAAGGGTGATTCTAAGGATAATTGCATTCATGGTTCCCTTGTTCTTGGTGTTAGCATTGGTTTGATTTTTAGTTTTGGAGGAGGGGGACTCATTTGATTTGAAGGTGAAATTATTGTTTCTCAATTTTAACTTCTCCTCATCAATGGATCTATTATCTAATTTTTGTGTCATGGTGAAATCCTCATCAAAGGTCCTGAAAGTTTGAACCTAAAAAGTGGAGAAAATGTGTCTGGCACAAGCTTGAGTAAAGAGTTCAATCAGCTAGGGTTGGGGAAAAGAGAAAGAGAGTTGATTTATCAAGCTTCTCCAATGGGGTACAAAGTCAGCTATGGACTTGTCATAAAATTATTGAATGGAGTAGGGATTGGTAATGGAAACCTTCTTAGATATTTTTATGGAAAAGTGATATAAGAAAGTCTAAGCTAGTTGGGAAAAGGAAAAGAGGGAGTGCTTTATAATAGCACTGTACCAATCTAGTGTCAGACCTTATAAAGATATGGGAAAGGTATGAAGAAGGAGAACATCGTCATAGGAAATCAAATAGAAAGAATGCCTAAAAGCTCTTAGATGTTGATAAGGGTCTTCCTTGCTCTCAAATTTTGACAATTTTCAAAGTTCCCATTGAGGAGGATAAGGTTGAATGGGCACAGATGGATGAATTGGATCATTATAGATTTGGTCATAAGATAAGAGGTTATGGGCACCAGAGATAGATGACTCCAAATTAGTCATTTTGTCCATTAACATTTTGACAAGATCCATTTGTGGTTATGCACCCCCATAGTCTTAGGGTAGATTATGTTGGGTTTGGGTAGGTGTAACATATGGGTAGTTAGTGGGGGGTTGAGAAGCTACCACATATTGGTATGTGGACATGGGTGGTTTGGATGATGCCACATATGAATACATGGAGATAGGTGGATGGGTGGAAGGTAGAGGCACATACATTTGTGGGTTATGGATGTAGTTTGAGTTTGGTGCAATACGCACCTGTTGATGGATTAACATAAGTTGGGTAGGATGTATGGTTGGGCTAGTAGATAGAGAATAGGTGGTAACTTTGGTATTGATGGTTGGAAGGGTAGAAGGTATGGGAACCAACAAGATCTGGAATGAAGTGGAGGTAGGTGGATTGGGAATAAGAGGAATGGTGGTGACACTAGTAGAGGGTACTCCCATAGTAAGTGAACTACCAATGCCCAAAGGTTGGGATGTTCCTATACTAGAAGGATTTTTAGTTGGGGTAGAAGGTGTTTGGGTGTCAATTGGTTGGGTGGGTGGGTTTTGAATGGTGATATTAGTGGGATTATTGGTAGAAGAGAATACTTGTGTGACCAAGGGTTGGGTGGAAATGGTAGAAATAGAAGTGCCACCCATAAGGTGTGATGGCATACCATAGGGCAAGTCAATAGGTGGAAGTGAAACAGGGGTACAATGAGATATGGTGTTAAGGTAATGTTGGAGGGCTATGGGGTTGTTATCCATAAAAGTGTAAAAATATGCATCACCTTAGGCAACCATCTGAGGGATGCTAGGAATTCTAGAAGGATGGGGAGAACTCTTTGCATCTGAGATTTACTCCATGGGTGAGGGAGAAGAGGAAGATGGATGATTAGGAGGTGGATCTTGATTTTCTTGGTTTCTTAGTTGTTGCCTAGTTAAAACCATGCAAATAAGGGAAAGGGGAAGATACAATCAATCTCACAACTCAAATAAATAGAAGACAAGAAAAATTCAAGGAAATAAAACACACACTAAAGCATGTTAAATCCTAAATTTCTTTTTAGTCTCTTTTACAGCTTATGCCTTAAGCTCTTAAGAATTGTGTGACTCAACTTGGCTCATAGAGCGGGTACTAGAAAAGAAGTCTATGGTTGGTTTTAGGTTGTGTTTAAGCTCTCAAAGGGATCTATCTTGTAAATTAGTACATGGCTTGATATTGGGGCCTACCCCCTCACTTCACATACTATAGTGATGAGGGTGTCAGGTACTTATCTAAGATACACTGATTGCTAGATATTATACTTAGCTAGTAAAATGAGTTGGTTCTCTACTTGGTGATGAAATCTAAGTAGGATAGCTAAGAAAGGTGATTTCTAGGTGATGTAATCTCAGACAGGCCTTATATGAATTTTGTTATTTTTGATTAGGTGTAAGTGGTTTGGTCTTGTGTGTGTGATAAGAGTGAAGCTAAAATTAATTCACTCAATCAATTAAGCTATGTGAGCAAAAATAAGCAAGCAAACAATGTATGCAATTAATTTTAATCCCAAAATGAAATTTTGATTTCATTATATGATCATAAGACAAGAAGAAGCACCTAGATGCAACTATGAACCCAAGAAAAGACTCAAGGGTCCCACAAGGCATGCCAAAATGTTTCATGTAAATTTTGCTTTATTTCTTGGATGAAAGTCATAAATCTTGAAAGAAGGGTGAGGTTATTAGAACCTAGATTTGGTTTGCATTTTGTAATCCATATGGTTGTAGATACTCCTCCTTGTCTAGGGAGGAATGACGTGTAGATAATAAATAACTAAATAAATGGTTGATTAGTTAGATAGTAGAGTGGATTACCTAGCAAGCTAGATCCAAGAAGCATAAGCTTCCTTCAAGGCTGTCAATCCACACTTTTAAATAATCAAGTTTTGGAAATGAAAGATAAATTACTTGCATAAATAATAGAAGATATTGAAATCAAATACAAAAAGTGATTAAAAAAGATGAATTTTCCTATTATATCAATAAATGATTGAATATTAATTCTAAATTAATCAAACATGGTTCAAAAAATAGGGTGATGTTCTATGATCAAGCAAAAATTCAAAAAATAGGATTTGGTTAGTGTCTAATAGGTGAAATTAGCTTGCTATTGGAATTGTCACATAGTGTCCATCAGTAGTTGGGTAACCATCAGTGGTTGGATGACTATCAATGGTTGGTGTAGAGTCTTGGTAGTTATGTGATTATCGACAATTACTATCATATTTAGCTAAGGTAAGGGCAAGTCTTACTTGGAAGGTGGTTGAGTGATTTTGGGAGGTGGGTTTAAGTTAGAGGTTGGTTGTGAGATAGAAACAAAATAACTAATTTTTTAAAATAGATACTTAACTCTTTTGCATGAAGAATATCAAAATGGGTGGTTAAAAAACTCATTTTGGAGCCTAGAGTAACTCTGACAGAGTGACAGTACCTTGACCATTGATTGATGAGTAGCAGCACTTTAGACTCTAACCTAGTTATTGGCTTGATGGAAGAATACCTGTAAAATATGTTTTGATACAAGAAACTTTAATAATTGTTGATTCTCTCTAATGGTTATTTCCCTCTCTTTCACCTCCTCCTCCTATCTTTTTATAGAAATAAGGGAGAGGTGAAGAAATAAGTTCAAACAAGGCCTTAATATGTCATCTAATTTTAGTCTTAATATGCATAATTCTATGAGTGGATAAGAATAAAAAATCAAGGTAAAGTTGAGTTAGAGCTAACACTTAAGGTAGTTAAAAGGCTGACCATCATTAGTTGGGTCTCACCAGCAGTGGTGAGGGGTTGATCATCGACAATCGATAGGTCAAAGGTAGAATGGTCAAAGTTAGTCATTTTGACTTAGGTTTGGCAGTTAAAATGTTGTAAAGTGGTCTCAAGGGGTCTAAGGGTGGTCTATGGGTTAGTTCGACATCTAGAACCATTGTGTATTGTTTTTTAGTGTCTACACTATTGGTGGCTACCATGTAATTAGCTAAAAAATAGGTAAAGGATACTCTATAGAATATCCTTGACTATAACCACTTGATTAGCATGTGTATACTTAAGAAATCTATGTACAGTGAATGGAATGGTTTGAAGATGGTGTGTCCAAGGCCTACCTAATAACATGTTAAATGTGTCAACACTACATCCAACTATAAATATAGTGGCCACATGTGCAAGACCTATATGTAATGGAAGTAATATCTCCATAATAGAGCTCTAAACATGGCCACTAAAGCCCCAAATAATTATATCTATCTAACAAATATCTTATTCTGAATAACCCAAGTGGTGTATAAGTGTAATAGTACACATATTAATTCTTGACCCATTATCAACCATGACACTTTGAATAGGATGATGATCAATGTAAGCTTGTAGAAAGAGTGCATATAAATCTGAGTCATCATCGATGATCTCCTACTCTGACAAAGTGATAATAGGTCTACCTGTCATTGTATTATTATACACACCAGTGATATTATTTAGAGGGTGTGTGTCCATCATATGAATATGATAAGATGTTGGTGGTGGATGTGCCTGATAAGTATAATGAATACCTAAAGTGCTTACTATTTCATTAGTTGTATACAATGGAAATATATCAAAAAATATTTTCATTATTTTCACTTCTATTAGTTCTTCTCTACGTGGCTATGTAGGAGTGATCACATTAGTGATATTAGCATCTATTAAATCTTGTATCTTATGTCATCAGTTGATGCATCTATTTTTAGTATGACTTGCTACCTTGTGTTAATCACAAAATACATTACAATCATAATTCCATGAAAGAGGCCTAGTCATATTAATATCTTTGATGGGAGGGAAAGATATGACATTACATTCCAAGAGATGCTAAAGAACACGTGTTGGTGATTCAGGAAGATTTTTGAAAGGTCTCCTTAGAGGAGCTGATAAGGCAATGCGAGTAAATAGCTCAAAGGTTGCATTAACTATGATCTTTTGCTTATTATTATTTTTAGTTAGCATCACCTTATATGGGGGCTTATTACAAATATTATTAATTGAATTTAATCTAGTCATGTACTTTAGTTTACAACTTCCTATTCTTTCACTTTATGGCATAGATATGTGAATGATGTAAAATTTTTGAATAGTATAGCTTCATGCAATGTTGATAATAAAATATGCTTTAATATGTCCTGACATTCTCTATTTTCCATGGGCCTAGTCATATTTTCTAATATAGTTTTATATCTCAAGACATATTTAGCTATTGGCTCATTAGAGTTTTGCTTGAGTTGTGAAAATTGAGCATATGAAACCTTGTCATTGATGTTGATTGAAAAGTGTGCCAAAAACATGTTTTCCAATGGATTAAATTTTATGATGGACTGATTAAGAAGATCATAAAACCATTGTAATGCATATTCTTTTAATTTGTGGAGAAATAACTTAGTCAGGGGCCAATCATTAAACATGTAGTCCAAACATGTTGCATGAAAATCACATAGATGATGTTTTGGGTCACCCTTACCATTATACAAAGTAAGCTTTGGTTATACAAATCTAGAGGGCAAAGGATTTGTTTCTATATGTTTTGCCAAAGATGTATGTAGGAGTATATGAGAGTCTAAGGCATAAGATGGTCTAGTATCACCCTGTTGAATATGTAATACCTTGGATTGTATAGAATTGATCTCCTACCTAAGGGATTTTACATCTGAAGAGGATGGATGTGTACTAGTCATACAAGGTGTTGCCACTGGTGAGAGTTAACTAGTTGTAGCATGTTGTTGTATAATCTGAGTTGCCCCAATTGTAGGTGTAACAAAATTAACATATTTGGGATAAGAGGATTAACCTATAGTGGATTTAAAGATATCTTACTGAACAATATAGATAAGGTCATCTTGCATATTATAATGTTTAAAAATGAAATATTGCAATTGTCTCTTACCAATCTCATCAAATCAGTTATTGAATTCTGTCATTGTAGGTTGGGAATAGGAAAATAAAAAAGCTGTATATCTCAAACCTTTTAAGAAATTAAATCTATGAAAGATTGTATAAATAGGATAATTAATCAAATATGAGATTTTGAAATTAATTATTGAGCATAGAAAATAAAAGGATACAAACCCTAAGAGTATCTAAGGCTAGGGTTCAAACATTATTCAAAGTAAGTCATGTTCACCAAATGATTTAACTTTTAAGGGAGTTATGGAATGTAAAACACTAGGTTGTCAAAGTACTAGAATAATAAATATATATATATATATATATATATATATATATATATATATATATATATATTAATATCAACATCCTCTGATTCATATAATAATTTGTTTGTTTGCTAAGCCTATAAATAGAAATGAATTACAACAAATGTACTTAGATGGAAATTGACTAAGATGCATAAGTAACAAGTTAGAAACTAATACAGGAACTATGCAAGGTGTCATAAATAGTAATTAGGAGTAATAAACACTCTTGGATAATAGCATGATCATCTATATTGTAGCAAACCATGATAGTGTCTTTAATGTCCCACTAGTGTCCTTTAGTAGTAGGGATAGTGAGCTTTTGGGTGGACCTTCACTTGATTTTGAGAAGTTTATGCTTGTGTGAATGAATTTGGTTCACTATTTGTTCCCTATTTTGATGAATTTCAATGCAAAACCCTATGCCTCTATGTTTTTTAGGGTATTTAATGATCACAAGTAAAAAAAGAGTGATGTTAATAGGGCAAGTTGGATGTGACATCAACACCCCATGTGGTGAGTATTGCCTACATACCAATAACTTAAAAGGGGATTAAAGGGGGGGATATATATGATATTTTATGATTGTGTCACCTTATACTTTTACACTTGGCAAACTCATGATCCTTGTTGTTCCTCTTAGTTATACACATGCCTTACTTCTGTAAGCCTTACATCTACTCTATTTTGTGCCCTTTGGCCTATCTCTTAATCTAATTAGCCTTATATTGATGACACAAACATCCCATCTTTCCCAGAATACTTAAAATTTAATTATCTTATACCTTTACAAGTTTTGAGCTTGTGACTACTCTCCTACTTTTTAAACACTAACACATGGGATAGATAATAGCATCGATGTTACTATCCTACCCTAACATAAGTGTCTAGTACCCTAAATTCATCTAATTTTCAAATGAAACATATTATAATGGTTGACCTAAGTGTTTTATTATTAATTATCTCCTAATAGGATTTGTATAAATATAATATCAAACATCATTCATTCCTCACCTAGCAGTCAAACCAAAAGAGCACTCAATAAGTACTCAAGTTACCAAAATATTTCTTATTCTACCCTATTCTAACATCAGTCAAAGGAACAACCTAGATACAAGTCTTAATTACTAACAGAGCAGTCATAAAGTCATATTTTCCAAGTTACAAGTTAGGTCATTATTGTATTTGTTTTACACATTGCATGATTCACACACAAACCAACACATAGAGGAGAACTACATGAGCATGAGGCACTTTTCTAGAGTATTGTCTATGTAGGAAATGCCCTTTGGTAGTGGGTCATTGTGCATCATCTCGACATCATGTGCCCACTAACCCAATTTTCTCTGAGATCACATTAAATATGCAAAGCTAGAGTTTTGCCATGTCACCAGGAGCAAAAATCCATGACCTAGATTTTAATTCACTAGAGTGAAGGTCGAGAAAAAACCATAAGAATCCAATTGGTTACATCTTGTTTGGGTGCATATTCCATATATTACACTAGCATCAAACTCAAACACTAGCTTTGATGCAACTATCCTAGGTTGACACAAGTGTCTAGAGAGCTAGAGGCACTAGATCTAGAATCTGATTGATCCAAAACTGTCTTCCTGCCTACTTCCCAACTATACTAGATCCAACATTATGTGAGCATCAAAAATAACCAAGTAATTTATTTTATTTCATTTATATATCTATCATAATTTTAATTTATATTTATATCCTATCTCAATTTTATAAATTCAACATATGGCACATCTAAGTTTATCACATTAATTAGCCTACTATAGATCTAACATTCACCCTTGTGCCCTATAATTTATATATTCTTAAACCTTATACCTAAGTATGATATCCTCTTATCCAAATTATGGTTAAATACAAGGATGGCTTGATCAATATAGAAATGATATTAAATAAGAAGGAAAATGTTGCCAGTTTAGGAGGATGCCATGGAGGGATCAAGACAT
>JARHVA010008579.1:0-287500 GCA_037957365.1 Torreya grandis | reverse complement strand
ATTATGAAATAACTATAAAGATGGTGTGTGTTAGGACTAATGGTACATTCATAAGTCAAGTGCATATAAATAGTCTATGTGTTTGAATACAAACAACAGTTTCCCCATATATGATTCTAATTCATTGTATGGCTCATAAGATGAATCTTGCATACAAATTAGTTAGCAAATTTTCTAATGTCACAAAAGTGGAAGAGCTCATTCATGACTTACATACTTATATGTCAAGTAGATAAAATTTACAATAGGAGTTGTTAATATTTTTGAGCCAAAAATGTCAAAACATCTTGTACCCTAAGGGAGACCCATTAATTTTTTTGGAAAAAAGCTTCAAGTAACCTAGGAAAACCCTTTTTTTTAACACATGGTAGAAACCAAATATTTGGGTGTAATTTAAAACATGAAAATTATAAAATGTACCCCAACCTCCGCTTCTTTCTTTTCACATACCTAGCAGAAATCAAAGATTCGATTGTAATTTATAATTTTCAAAGTTGAAAAATGCACCCCAACCTCTACTTCGTGCTCCCCAAACACCCAATGAAAACTGAAACTCTAATTACAAGTTAAAACTTTGTAAGTTACGAATTTCAAGTTGCAACTTTGTAAGTTGCAAATTGAAAGTGGAACCCCGCTTTCCACCATTCATTACCACTATGAAAACTAAAACTACGGATACACTTTGTAACTTAAAAAGCTACAAAGTGCCACTCAATTCCTACTCTCCACTATTAACTAAACCTATGGAAACTAGAACTCCAATTGCACATTGTAAATTTCAAATTTAAAAAGTAAAATCTAAGTTCCACTTTTTATCATTTAACCTACCTGTAAAAATCAAAACTCCAGGTACAAAGTTGCAAAGTGCAATCAAAGTTCCACTTTTTGTCATCTAGCCTACCTACAAAAACTATAACTCTAGTTGCACATTACAACTTCTAAAGATGCAAATTTCACCCAGAGTTTCACTTTCCCACTTCCATTACACCAATTCATGTAGCAAAAAGTGGAGGTTAAAATGAAAAGTGTAAGTTTGCAAACTTGAAAAATTGCACCACGATTCCAAAACTCTACTTCTCCCATTATTTTCCCAACCACTAACCTAATTATAATTTATTTCAAGATTATAATAATAAAATTAGGTTTTTTTGAAGTCATTATTTAACATAGAAAAATCAAATTTGGATCTCTGCTTATCAATAAATTTTTTGAGCCATACCAAACAAATGCCTCTTGATGCTCAATAACACCATGATTATCACTGTCATCCTTTACAAGCACAGTATTCCTCTATTTTTCCTACATTTTATATCAAAACATCATTATATTTTTGTAAAAATCATAGATTTCCATTTTCACACAAGGATTTAGCTATGTAAGTAGGATTTTTTCCATTCACTTTCCTTCAATTTTTCCTTATCTACATTCTAAAAGATTTTTAAAAAAGATCTTCCAATCAGTTACCAATCTTTATAAGAAATATAGGGTTTAAGAAAATTGATTGAAATCTAGAATATTGCCCAAATATTTTCTACACATACCTCACAAAAATCCCCATTGCAATTACAACTCCAGACCCTGCATAAATCTGACTTGCAAAAAACAACTCCAAATCCCTGTTAAAGATTTTACCTGTAATAGTAAGCTTAAACCCTGCTATAACTTTCATCAAACTTTACAAGTTCATTTTTCGATTCCAAAACCCACCATACTTTTTAGTTGTAAATACACAGTATAAACCCTGCTAGAATTTTTACCTATAATTACAAGTCCAAAACCCACCAACTCTATAGTTGGTTTTCCCTCTCCAATTTTCCCAAAACTTATATCTAGAAAGGAAATGAATTTCAATTCAAAGGGATGTGGCATCCCACTTAGCTTGGACTCTAATGCAAATGATATCATAGACACATATCTAGGTTATACAAACCTAGCTTATTCCTGGAATAAAGTAAACATTGAATTCAATAATGATTGGATTCAATGTATTTATGATAGTGGATTGCCCTAAGCAACATCGTTTTCACTATCAGTGCAGATCCCTAAATTTATGCTCACATTAGAAAAGCACTATGATTTAGAAAAGAGGGAAGTAGTGAATAACAAAGAGGAAAATATTTTGAAACTTGACCCTGATAACATAGATACCATGTTATTCATTATAGAATATGAGAGATTTCTAGATATAACCCCTGACTCTTTAAATAAGTTTTATCAAGATAAAAATATTATATGTCTATGAGTTATAAACAAGTAATGGATAAAAAACTCTAGGCCCACATCTACAAGACTACCTAAAAATCTAGAAAGAATAGACTTCAAGCATGAAGTAGGTGATATTATCATACTTTTGCATAGATTTATTGCAAACCTAGATGCCAAGAACTATCAGGATTAGATGTACCAATACATCTGGGTGATCTACCAAAATAAATAGTATATCTACTGAGCCTAATTTATTTATAACTCCATTCAAAAATAATTGATGGAATTCCAAACTATAGACAAGTTTTACATGACCTCATACTTGGTATACATATTAGCAAAGGGAAGGACATTCCTAAGATTGAACATAGTGATTGATCCAGTCAATAAGGTTTTTAACTACCATCTAAACCTCACCCTTGAAGCTAGAAAGCAACATTTATTAAGGGTCAATGATGCTTTCATATATTTCATCATAATTATGTTTGACAAAGAGCTATAAAAGAGAAGATTCTCTGATGTTGTAACTTTTGAGATCATAAATTAGGGATCATATTTCATTCAATTCCCAACATATGCATACATCAGAGTGAGAGGTTTCAATAGTTGTCCTTACACCCTTCCAAGGTATGTAAGTGATTTATGGGCCCTAATGGAACTTTTGAGGTAGCTTGTAAAAACCCACAAGTTGTCATCAAGTAAACATAAGTCAAGGATCCACTTCCACATCAATATAGAGATGTATACATGCACTTCCCTATCAAAATCCAAATGTTTAGATGGTGAGATGACTCAAATGACCTTAAAATATCTTGATGGAAGGCCATTTTATGATATGACTAGCCACATTACCATTATATTTGGTATCACCACATATTCCCATGTTCTTGTTTACAAAGATTACTAGGAGGACATACAAGATGAAGAGGAAGTGAGATTGAGAGATTATTCCAAGATGACCTTGGAATAAATCAAAACTTATAACATGGCACCAATCCCCAAGGACCTAAAATATGATTAATCTTTATTTTATAGGGTATATTATGATAATAAGATCTATTCCCAACCTCTTCCACTAGTCAGGTGGTCCATACTTGAATCCTTCTCATTTATGTATAGGACCACTCATGTAATAAATAGAACAATCAACTAGCTAAGGAGCAAAGGGGTAAAGGTTACTAAGGAGACCTTAATTATCAGTGATAAGTTGAAATAAGTGAAAGATAAGGGTGTGGAAATGATAGCAAAGGGATCTAGTAGTGTAACCCTAGTAGATCAAGTATATAGGCCAATTATATCACACAAGTAGAAGTAGAAACAAAAGGCTAAAAGAGGTCCATCCAGAAGACAAAAATAGGTAGCACAACAAATGGATCAACCAATGTCAACTTCTTGAAAGGACATAGCCACTACTCAATAGGAAAAAATAGTTATCCCTCTTGTCTCTATTGTTTAACCAACTATAGTACTCCCTCATCCTATTTTCACTATCTAATTATCTTAAATAACTACTTCTATTTCCACTAGTCCTCTAATGCAAGTGATTGCACCTTCACCCAACCCACCTGTGCAATTTACTTCCTTGTTAGAGACCCAATCAACACAAGTGGACACTTAGACTCCACTTTTTCCTCCCTCTTCCATAATCACTTCCACCTCACCCCCCATATCCACTACTGCATTGTTAATCACTAATACCACCCAACAGTACATAGCTATAAATTTAGTCATTTTGAATACAATCCCACTAACCATCCGAACCACTAGGGTAGTTACTACTTCATTTTCATTTCCCATCACATTCCCCATTTCATCAACTTTGAGAGTTCCTACCATATTGATTGACTCATTTGTTGCTTTGGATTTCACACTTTCATAGGTTCCTCTTTCTCAACTACCCATACCTATCCCTCCACTCATGTCACTCACATCTCCCACACCACTGATAATCATATCAATACCCACTTTACCTATTCAAATACCCATTTCTTCCATTACATTGGTAACCCAATCCCCCACCCAAGAGGTGGAGATATAAGGACCCATTGATACAACTATGGCTACTCAACCCATAGATGGGAAATAGATAACAAAATCATTAGCCAAGGATTTAATGATAACATCATTGATGAATAAAACACTTATCATGGTAACCACCAGTGTATCAACTTTAGCTATAAATTCATAGATGATAGTGTCAGACTCACAAGCTACCACCCCAAGCTGGCTAGCATAATCAGTGATAAAAAAGTGGAAGCAAATCATGTCACTTAGAATAATGGACTTTGGTCTATTGGAGGCATCCAAAATATCAAAGTAAGGCCCCCAAAAATATATCCAATATATTATGTGATTTAGTAGGGGAGAGATATCTGGAAATTGTAGTCCCCCAACCAGACAAACAAAAAGATCTAGTGGTGGGGGATTATCAAATATCTAAAGTTTACCTAGGTCATCTTATAAGAGAGATACTAAAACATGATGTTTAGTCAAGTATTATCTCTCTTTATGAGAATATGGATAGTGAGAAGGTCATATAGGATGAATTGAAGAAAAAAATTGACCAATTGATAACTACTTTGAAGAAGTTTATAGAGCCAATAGCCCAACTAACTTAGTCTCTTTCTCAATTCCCTAACAAAAAAACACTTGAAGCGGTGGTAGAGATTATAATTATGGGGAGAGATATGAAGGAATTGGATAAGGAGCTTATCATGAAATTAAATACAGTAATTGAGATAATAATGGTATATTATAAGACTCTAAAGGATGATCGGGCATATTTAAAAGTAGAAATAAGTAAATACAAGGAAGAGATTAAAAGGTTGAACCTATTCTTCCCAAAATTATAGGTTATTGATTTTATTAAGATTGATACACTCATTTTAGATAATATATTGAAAATTGATGCAAAACATGAAGAGTTGGATAGGGGAGCCCATTTCAGAATCAAGATACTCATTGAGAGTATTAATAAGGCCAAGGCTACATGTGATAAGTCCATGGATATAATCTATGACATTGAGGATTTTATTTGTAAATTTTCATGTGAACTAATGAATTATCAAGATCAAATCCTTTCATTTCAAGAGGTTTAGGACAAATTCAAATGAGTAGTCAAGAGAGAGTCAGCATGGGATCTAACATTCAACTTGAGTTCCATCCACCAATTCATCAAGTTTCATAATACACTAGATCAGATAGGGAAAGACACTCAAGTATATAGGGTTTCATCTAGATAACTCTCTAATATAATGGTATAATGTGAGATAAGTAACCTTTATTCACTTGGTCTTGATGAAGATCACCTCCCAGAGATATTTAGAAGCTTTGATGCTTACATTGCAAAAATACAAGCAAAGGACAATGAACCTTTAGAGGTCATGGTTGTAAAGTAATTCTTTCAATTAATTGTAAAAATACATTTTCTAAATTACATTTTCTTGTTTTAGGAGACATTATAAAACTATAGGTTGAAAATTACAACTCATTTTGGCAACTCTTTTAGAAAAAGAGCCAATTATAATTTTCAAGTATCTTTTTGACAGGCTTTAAACTGTAAAAGTGAAACTTGTAATTTACACTTTTCTTTCCTACAAATTTTGACTTGATTAACTTGAAAAAAATCATGTCATAATTTATACTTCCCTTTTTGTCAAAGTTGGATGACTTAAAAATTTGTAAAAGTCTCAACTAAAAAATACAAATTAGGTTTTTCAAGTTATAACTTAAAATACCTAAAAGCATTCAACTTAGCTAAGTGCGAGTTAATTTTGGTGTCTAATTCCTTGGAAAAAATAAAATTAGTTAAACTCAAACAAAGGGGATGTTTGCATTAACTTTTCAATGGATTTCTCCACTCCTCTATCACTTTTTGAAGTGCCCAGCAATTGCAAGTTTCTTGTTTCAGTCATCTACCTCACTAATAATGCCATTCTAAACTAAAGAGGATGTCATTTGCATAAATTTCCTATATTTTAGTACCCTTCAACTAGGAGTAAGGTTTTTATAACTCCCTCTCTTTCAAGATAATTTTATATATAAATATGGGTACCTCAGCATAGCCCATCTATCTTTTTATTGTTGGAGAAATCATTCTGCATTTTGAACAATTAATCTACATGTTGTAACTTAGAGAATGATAATAGATTGAAATTTTACCTTCTTTATATGTGTTATTTTTGTGTATTCACTACTATTTTTCAATTTTTTGAATTATTTTAGTCTTGTTTCAATCACATAAATTCATTTGTGGTATTATTTATTCCCTTTTGAAAAGTTGTTGATTACAATAAAGAATTTTGTTCTTTATATGATAACTGCCCAAAATAACCTTAAGTTTCATATTTGTATAAGTTTGTGCTCCAATATATTTTAGTATATTTATTATTCTATTATGTTTATATAAATCAAGCATTAATTTAAACTATAATTATTTGATACAATCACCATTTTCCAATTTTACAAATTCATTCTAAAATTGTTTTCCTCACAAGTCAAACCCTAGTTAAGAGAAAGATCACTAAGTAGTATTTTAATGTGAACTAGTAATGCATAAGTTACACTAGACTTAGTGAAACAATGCTAACCTTCTCTATAGTTTTACCTCAATTCATTAAGGTCCCACATCTTGGAAGTGATCCCATTATATCATTAGATTTCCCATAGTTTGTAATTCATACTATACAACATACTACCACACAAAGATGGGTACAAAATCTAAGTGATAATAGTTTTTGGCATGCCCGAGAGACACAAAGATCATAAATAAAATATTGGTGTTATTCTAAACAAGTGATGTACAAGCCTCTTACACATTTTAAAATCACGTAGCAACTCTACTAGCTTACGAATTTAGGAAATCTAAGCTTACATATGCCAAAGATACAAACAAGATCATCTACTAAAGGTAAGAAAACTGACTTGTAAGAATTTTAATTTCCATATAAAAAAAAAACAAAGATAAAATATAATTTATACTAGAGTATATCCAACAATTTTTTTTGCATTTTCTACAAATACCCATAGTTATTTCATACTTTCTATTATGGCCTTCAGAAATTAAAATTTTGTAGCCTTCAATGGAGTCAGCCCACTTCAGTTGGCCTAGTATGATGATATACCCACCTCAATTCTAAAATTTTTTCCATATTTTATTCATGAAACTTCCACTAATCCCATTTAACACATACAAGACATTACAAAAATTTACACAATTCATAATATAACACAAGAAAATGTTGTAATCAAACTTATTGCCCCTTCATTCAAGGATAAAGCCTTACAGTGGTATATAAATTTGGTTCCCAATTCCATCTATGTATGGGATGATCTAGGATCTTCCCTATGTATGAAATTTGAAGATAAGAGTGACCGCCTCTCCATGGTTGAATAACTAACCACTATTCAATGGGATCCTCATGAGTTCATGAGTGATTTCAATTTCCATTTTCAAAAGACATGGAATATAATCCTAGTTTTGTTCAAGCCAACCCCAAATAATGCTTTCGTATATTAATTTAGAGCTTTAAATAGTGATATAGTTATCGTGATTTAGACAATGGGTGTCACCAAACTCCCCAATGCATATGAAATTATAATAAGAGTAGAAAATTGCCTAATTTAAGATGGAAAAATTACTCCACTACCTCTAATGCCTCTATTTCCAAAAGTGACTTCTATGTAACCTATTTTTTCCCTAATTCCCACCATAATAAATGCACTAGCTTTAATTCCTACCCCTAATGATGATGTATATGAGGTTAAGTCACTACTTAAAAGCTTTGGTAATGAGTTGGTAGCTATGAAAAGGTAGTAATCCCAAAACTATAGGCCTTATCAAGAAGCTAACCAAATATACCAACCCAATAGGAAGCCATACCAAGGTAGTTCACACCCTTAAAGTCAAAACATGCAAGTAAAACCTTTGAACATTCATGATCTACCTACACTAAGTACTTCTTAAGTTATTGTACCTATTCAGAATAGCCTGACTCAATAATATGAGTGGTGTTATCCATGTGTTCAATTAAATAATCAGAATGATTATCCCAATGGTGTCCTCAATTAAGCCTTGATGTTTTAAATCATATCAAACACTGAAGGGTAGTAAAAATAAGTTACTTCCCTGTAGGAAGATACACAAGAGCCTACTCAGAATGAAGCTACTCTTTTAAACTAGCAAGAGGAAGATTGTGGTGGTGTAAATTAGGAGGAAGCACTAATCAATGGTGATATTTTAGTGGTAGTAAATACACGCTCTAAGGTAAATAGAAAGTGATCAACCTCCCAGGGTTGATCAGGCTAAAACTTCTAAAGTTGTATAAGAGTCTATAAAATGCAACACAATTTAAAGACCACCCAAGGTGCCAATAAGGTAGTCAAAGTCAAAATTACCAACCCCAAATCTCATGAAAGAAGATATAGCTCCCATAAAGGCACCAGTAAAGTTTGGTAACATTCCTTTCAGTATTGTAAAATAAATGAAGAAGACTAACTTGAATGTCACCATACGGGAATCAGTATCTATTCCAACATAGAGGGACCTATTTTAGGAACCTTTAAAAAACTTCATAATAATAGATAAAGTCCCAACTAAGGGACACACTATTGTGGTTAATTTTTGTTAGCCTCAAACAGACACAAAATCAAGTAAAAATGGCAAGCCTCCCCTTTTTTACCTTTCACTCATAGTTGGGAAAAATCTTGTACATAACTACATGGTAGACTTAGGGGCTACCAATTTTGTTATGCCCAAGAAAATATTTGATGCTCTTGGTATTAAATATACACCTATCATTAAAGGTGTGGTTCAATTGGATGGGACTAGTGTTTAAATAGTCAAGACTATAAAAGGTTTAATCCTTACCATTCATGTATGTCCAAGATTATCAATATCCCAAGATATCTTAGTTATTAACCTACACCCTATTTTACTATATGCCATTCCTGAGACTTCACTACAAAAATGGAAGGGTATTATCTACCAATTAGACCCATATTTTGCTCAGAACAAGATATGGAACCAAGTGACAATAAGAGCTGAGATAATTGCTAAAGACCACATTGAGCCATACACTCATATCCCTAAGGATCTGAATTGCACATTGCAAGATCAAGAGGAAAAACTTGACCATGAGGTTACAACACTCATGAAAGAAATCCTAGACACTTCTATGGATGAATAGGGATCAACTCTCTAATTTGGTCCTTATGATGATGTAAAATAAACTAGATTGGGTACATATTACATTCATGAAAATGATGCAATCATCCCAAATCTTATGAAACTAGCTAAAGATCTCCAAGGAATGTGGAAACTGTTCTTTGATGGCTCAAGAAGTAGGAATGGTGTAGGTGTAGGAATTTTTTTGATCTCTCCCCAAAAGGATATTTATTTCTATTCTTTTAGACTTCAATTTAGTTGTACTAACAATTTAGCTGAATATGAAGCATTGATAAGAGGCCTACAGTTGGACAAAGAAAGGGGAATAAAGTACTTACAATTTTTTGGTGATAGTGAATTGATCATTTACCAAGCAATATCTAAAATTACAACCAAAAATAACCTGCTTAGATCTTACAAACATAGGGTTTGGGGTCTATTACAGGATTTTACCACTTTAAACATTCAAGCAGTACCAAGAGCATAGAATAAGGATGTTAATTATATGGCCTAATTAGGTTCCCAATATAATGCTTGAAGAGATTAAGAATAAAAATAGCTGGCATGTAAAATTGATAGTGAAACCATCTATTCTTGGCAATGCAACCAACTAGTAATTTCTTGATAGTGATCATCAAATTATTATATTGATAGGGAATGGGACAAGATGGATATGTTTCACCAACTTGTAGAGGATAAAACTCAAATCCAAGGTTATTCATGAATCTTAATTGAAATCAAGAACATAAAGAAATATGTTACCATCAATATTTAAAGGATAATTCTGGATGCTTGACCAGTTGATATATCTTTTGAGCCACCATTGACGCTTGAAAATATGCCTCCAAAGACTGATGTGTTGAAGGACAACACCAAAAATCCTCCAACTATTGGAACAAGAGTCCCACTAGGCATGCCAAAAATTGTTTTCACTTAGATTTACACCCTTTGAGGAGATGCAAATCTCTCCTCATCCAAGTGGCACAATGGAATCACCTCTAGGCTTGTGGGTAGCCTAAAGAATGAGGTGAGTCTCTAGATAGGGCTAGCTCCCTTGATGTACCACTTGAATACTACTACTACTAACTTTGGGGGGTGAAAAGGGTGAGAGATAACTGAAATCAAATCCAAACTAAGGATATTATACACCAAATCAATTTCATGACATCCAACCAATTGCATCCTACACTTAAGACCAAAAGACAAACCAAACTTACACTCCTTCATTCTTCATCTTCTCACATCAATGTTACATTGTGAGGTCATGGGTGGATGTGCAAAGCTAAGAGGACTAGATAAGAGGACCTGAATAGAACTAATGAAAATAATAACTCACTCAACATTTGACATCTTGTAAAACACTTCACATGCCCTACAAAAGATGTTTTCCAGTTGCAAACAAGGTAAAAGAATGAAACCACATGTTAGGAATCCATAGTCTTCACTAATCAAGATTCATCATCCATGTATAACACACTTTTAAATAGTCATGAAGAGGTGACACTTAGTCATCTTATTGATCAAAGGGTATACAAATGAGTAGGGCTTTGCCATACTCAGGTGGATCATCCAATACAATGCCAAAATGGCCAACTCTTATAGGGTTTGAGATAAAGAGAAGTTCAAGGGTCACAAGGACACATGTCAAGCTGATACAAGGATTTAATTGTGAATGTGAGAAGTAAATGTTATTAACCATGCAATTTTTGGAATTCTAAATGTCCATACAAGTCATCAAAGTAATGCAAAGTAGCCTAAAACTCCTTTTCTTGCACAGAAAAACTACCTTCATGATTAGGCTTGTTTAAACATCTTGTAACTAATAAGAAGTAGTCAAAATTATTGGAGTGGAAGGTAATTCTCTCATACATGCCTCTCAATGTGTTGGTTGTATACTTGGTCTTCTACAATCACCTAAAAGATAGCCTTCATCATATGTTATCCTAAAATCTGCCTTTCCATGTACCTTATACATTTGGATTCCAAATTGGATTTATTTTTCCATTAAAATCCATTGGATGGAGTTAATTACAAGTTTCAAGACCATCCATGGCCTTGGAAGCATCAGACAAGCTTTAAAATTAGTTTAAGTGAAGCTTTTCACCCCTCTCTCTAGCTTGCCTAATATGCCAAATTTGACTGGCCAAGTTCAAAGATCTATTTGGTGAACTAAATTTTCAAGGAATTAAACTCACATGGGTAGTTATATTAATTCTCAATCTTTCCATCCATGTGTCTTGTATCTCTTGTAACTTCCCATAACCTACAAAACACATAAAATAGTGAAAAAAAACTTATTTTTTCCTCCATTAATAAAGTTTTGTACATATCATTTTCATGTGTGAGATATTGAATGAGTCATCTCCATGATATAATAGGTTTCCTTGCCAAACTATGCCGTTATGGTGGCTCTCCAAACTCATTTTCCTCATTGGGTCATAACCAGGGTTTTCGTAGTTCTAGGTCTTAAGCTTTATTTATAAAAATTAAACATTGAACCAACCTAAAAATTCCACAAAATTGATTCCAAGGGACCCTAATAACTTCCCTCAATACCTCTAGTTCCCATGTAAATCCTTAGAAAAGATATGAGTACTTGGAAACACCCATCAAGCTTGTTTTCCTCTCATTTTACATGGACTGTGTCAAGGCTAGAAATTGCTCTCTTTTAGGTCTATTTGCACTCAAAAATATAAAACATGTCTATTTACACCTTATAATCATGTTTCAATCAACCATATATATTTCCAATAGATATACATGGAGGTAAACCTCAAAATGATTATAGGTCTCTTGAAGGTTTAGTGGGTTTAGCATACCCTATGCAAGTTTGGCTCATTTTGGATACTATAACATGATTAGGATGGATTATTACATATTTTCAAACTTAATTCATACTTAAAAATACATAGCATAACATCTCCAACACTCCTTTCATCACTTTTCCTCTTTTTTGCCAACTTGGCCTAGTGGAACCCTACCAAATTAGACTATATGCATGCACATTTAGGTCACTCTGAGGGGTTTGAGCTTGTGTGATTGTTATTAAAAATACTTAAACATTCCATACACATATTAAAATTTTAATTTAATATCCCATGGCCTCATCTTAGGTCATTCACTCATTTTTCCTTCTTTTGCGTGGTAGACCAAAGTTCTAGTTTTCATGAGTGGCTGATCTCTAAGACAAAATAGAGAAATATAAAACTTATCCCCATGAAAAAATGAGAGTTTTATGAGTTTTATAAGGTCATAATTATTATTTTTACCAAATTTAAAGGACATATTCCCTCATTTATGTACCTAACCAACTTAAAATGCCTAAAAAAGGGGTTAAAACCCCTATTTTCTTGCATTTTTATCCAAATCCCCTTATAGGCAACCTTACCAAACCAATTTAATGTTTATAATATTCTTATACATGTTACCTCCCTTTAATTAATTCTTATTTATCTTTAGGAAGCATCCAAAACATCTTCACCATTAGATTTCCCATACTTACCTAGTGAACCAAAGGGTTTCCAAGCTTCCTTATATGGACTGTTGTCAATTTTCCAAATGATAAAGATGTTTGAGAATATTTTGAGGGTCTTATACATTATATTACATCCATTTTTTCATTATTAGTCTTTTTTAAGTCACTCACACCTTTATTTCACTCTTAGAGGGTGCATGATCCATTTAGCCCTCCATTTTCCTAAACCCTACCTTGATTGTAATAGTCCTGCCTATAGGTGTTTATCACCTCTTGTAAATCCTCTCAATATGATTCTTAGACATATTTTAACCTTCCATTACCTGTATAATATCTTATTTAACCCATTTATTCCTTTATATAACTCAATGAAACCAAAACACATGTCAATACCATAGTTTATATCAAATCCCACCTAAATGACCTATAGGTGAGCTCTTAGGCATGAGAGGGGGTATAAACCTATTCATTAGGAGTATATAGGGTATTTATGAGTATTATTTCCTTTTATAATTTATTATCTCAAATCAAAAATTTTCATTCCTAACCTCAAGGTCCTCTTAACCCTTATGGACTGAGTATGATTCCTTTGACTGGGACAGTGTTATTTTATCCCTACCTGTAGATGAAAATAGGGTCTAAGTATGGGATTGAGATGTTCATGATAAATTTTTAAAAATTATCTTTGATAATATGGGATTTAATTCATTTTATTTCCATGATCTAGCTCCTTTTTTTCCCAAAACACTTCCCTCAACCATGACTGAGACACTCTCTTAACAAACCCTATTGTAGGTTATTATTACCAGTAAAAAGTGACCTGTAGGTGAACATGAGGGTGGTTTGATTCTTCTCTAACCTCCCCTTTATGGTCCCTGATCTCCTTTGACCTCTTTAAACTATTCTAGTTACTCAACCCATCAATTAATGCATGAGAAATCTCTCAAGATGGCAAACAGTCTCTTTGTTGTCACAGGCCTATAGACATTACTGAGCCTTCCTCAATGTGTTTTCAAGCACCTTTAGGGTTCTAAACAACCTGATTTACATCATTTATTACCCTTAAAACTTATCATGGTTGATTTAAATACTAGAGGCTATGTTCATGCTAAAATTTAGGCCTTGAAACTAAACCTAAACAAATAGTTAGGAAGCTCACCAAAACCCCCTAGAACTCTATTTTGCTTTTTTGGGGATTCCATTCCCAAATTTAGCCTTTGAGCTCTTCAGCATGATTCATGATTTCATTGTCCTTTAGGTGTCTCCTATGATCCTATCAAGGACTTCTTGTCATGAAAATTAAATAAAATAATATGAACATGCTCTATCCCTTCCATACACACTTGTACTCATGCTCAGCCACCTATGGAAAGGTTATCTTTAGAAGCAAATAGTGAGCTGAGGTATGGTCTACTAAGAACCATAAATACAAAATAGATTCATATTCATTTAATGGATTTAAAAATTCATTCCAAGTAAAAATTTATAAAAATTTGACATCATATCCTTCTTCCCTTACACTAGCCTGATGTCATCAAGGCTATAGATGCATGTTTTGGACTGAAAATGTGAGTAAAGTATTGGTTTGGGGTGAACATGATGGTCAACTAACTCAATACCACCCAAATTTCATTTTTTTTCCTAGAATAAGTTATTTTCATTGTTTTAAGCTTAAAACCATCTTCAAAACCTCTATCATAACCTTAAGATCACATGTATTCACATGGAATTCAACTGAAACTAGGTATGAAGTTGGCAAATCAAGAAATAAGAGCTTGTAAACTACTGAAAGAATACCAAGGTGAGATAAAACATTATAGGAGGTATTAAAGTGACTAAATTACTTATTTAACACTTTTTTCCAATTGTATGGAGATTCTACAGGGGAAAAAACCTAGCAAGCAAGAGACATCTCAGCTGGAATTACACCTGGTGGTACCTCCTTGAAATATGCACTAAAGAACATGTATGAACACTATGAAACTTCAAACCAAGAGCTTATACCATGTGATAAGTAATTATACATCCTATGGAACCCACATTGCTAAATTGTTTGTACATATTTGGCATAAATGGAGCAAAACCTATAGGGTTCACCAAATAAATGGCAAATTTACATAGTCCACTTTAAATGGATGGTTAATGAATAAAAATTAGCCATTTATAAAAATTATTATATGTATTTTAATGTATTTTATTATTTAATCATCTCCCAAAATAATTTTGTTTGGAACCCTTTCTGCTGTCCATACCAAGTGGAAACCTGTAAGTCATTTCTTTATGCCAAGAAGGATGAAAAAGAGATAGACCGGTTTTGGCTTCAAATTGGATTTTCTATATCAACAAAATAGTTTATGTGAGATTTATTAATATTTTTATATATGTTCCATGGCCTCCTCACATGTTTCACACTTCCCAAGGATCCATATGTGTGTCATTTTCTTCTTTTTCTTTAAGAAAATTAACTTTATTTTGATTAAACTACAAATTGTTAGTTTTTTAATTTAATTAATACATTTTTGGACACATTTTTAATTGCATCACCCATTTACACTTGCATATTTCCTAATAAATATGTACAAATCATTAAATACACCATTTTTGACCCTTAAAATGACTTAAAATGATAAATAGACCTAGAAAACAAATGACCAAAGATATTAAAATATTAATTGATATCAAATGACCTATAAAACACCTTATTAAAATATATTATACCCCCTTATATACCTAAAAATGAAGTTTTTTACTAGGGGTACCCTATTTTGACCTAAAAGTCAAAATTGGTCAACAAATTGGTGACTCATAGGGGTAGTATGCCTGCTATACTAACTAAACCAGTAGCTTTATCAGTCCATTTATATTAAGGAGTCATATAATTACTGAAACAAATAAATAAACATTAACCATTGACTCAAATTTGATCAATACAAGACAACTAGTGACTACCTCAACCACACAAAGGAAAAGGACACACACAACCAAAAAAGCAAACACACAAGACATGTGTAAGCACTTAGGGGAATTATGAAATAACCTATTATTAATAACTAAAAAATAAACATACCTCCTTTCCTGGATCAAAATGAAAACTTCTTAAATCATCTTCATGGTGAAATGAAATAAAGTGTCAAGCATGCTTCTCTTTGGATTGAGTGCTTTGTGGACCAGACCTCTTCCTTGGCACTTCACTTAGTCTGATCTAAAATAGATCATAATAAAATAGGTCTCCAATTAATACATATTCCTCTTGAAAATTTTCACACACTTTATACTTCTACCCACTCTTCATCTCATGCTCAACTTGCATCTCTTTAGTAGGCATGTCTCCAAGAGGATTGGTTTCATGTTCTTTAGAAGATTGAGGCCAATAAGAGTTTGATCCATATCTAACTAATTGAGAAGATGATATCCCATCTTGATGCCTTCAAACATGCCATCATCAAATGCATATGCCTCTTAAAAATATATATTTGACAGAATGTTTTTCCTTTGCATACTTACTTGTGTACCAATTTTTCCTTCTCCATCTTTAACCATCTTATATCCTCCTTGAAGAGTAGCATAACCTACCCCAATTACTTCAAACATGACATCTAAATACTGATCAAGAACTTTTCCATGTTCCTCCATGATGTCTTGCAAAGTGAGAAAATAATTAATGATCATTTCTTCCTCATCAAATATGGAGGTAAAATCTTGTGAATTGTTTGTTTGTTCACCAAATGGAATCTTTATGGTGATTTATTCCTCATAAACACTCATGAGGTATTATTTATCAACCATGAATTTAACATGTTCCTCTTCATTTTCCTCTCTCAAGATAGGTTCTTCAACACAAAAAAAACAATCCTCATCATCAACCAAGCAAAGAGATTTAACATAAGGACTTACCTTCTCTTCATCACTTAAGACCTCTTAAGGGCTTTCAAAATGAGATTCAGCTATCATAATTTGATCTCTTTTGTTAAGGGCTATAATATTTTCAACCTCCTTCATTCTGATTCCAAGATTAGGCATCTTGAAATCGTGTGATCTAGCCCAATGAAGCTGCCAAGGAGGTAGGTTTTCTTCAAGAAAATGTTCTCTTTCTTTATCAGCTTGATGATCCTCCTTCAATTCCCACACCATAGGTCTATCAAGGAGAAGGGTGATAAGATGAAGATAATATGAACTAGTTGGTGGAGGTTAAATATAGAGCTCAAGGTTATATTGAGAATGTAAGGTAAGATACTTTTTGGAAGCTCTTGAGGAAGGGGAGATGGGGTGTGTTTAGGAATAATATCTTCTTTTGGGTCTAAACCTTCCACCTCACCTTGACTAATAAATCTCATCTTTGCTTCTAATTCATCTATTTTCTTGGCTAGGTTCTCTTGGAAAAACTTCTCTTGAAGTTGATAGGAATCATCATGGGGATAAGGATTGCATGAAGGCTACCATGGAATTGAGGAAGCTTCTTGAGGAAGGGTGAGAGGGAATTGCAAAGGATTAACTCTACTTTCCACTTCACACTCTTGGAAAATGTTCCCATATTCTTTCTTACCCCATGACTCTAATATCTTTCTCCAACTTAGGATGTTAGGATTAGATGTCTTCTCAATTTCACACTCTTGGTCAAGACTTTTCTCCTCCCTCTTTCCCCATGATTCTGCTATTTTGTTCCAACTTAGGACACTGGGATTGTGAGTCTCTTTTTTAGGTAGTGGGATTGGTATGTGAGAGGAAAAAGTAGGCTTGAACTCCACTTCCTTTACTACCAACATAGAATTTTGCATATGCATGTTAGCTAACTCAATCTACCTATCAATATTGGCCTCAAACATAAGACTTTTTGTTTCATTACTCTCCTCCAACTGACTAGGAAGAAGATGACCTTGATAGGCTTGGTTTGACTAATTAGGAGGGATCATATATGGCTTATATGTAACTTGGGAAAGTGGGTACAAAGGTTGATAGGTTTGGTGAGGCTATTTTTCATAAACTTCTATCATATCCTCTAAAGAAGAGACTAAACCATTCACATTAAACATCTCACTTGTGAGCCTTTGCCAATTGGCTCTCTTAATAGGTGCCCACTCCTTCTTGACTAACTATAATGCATTTCTCACTTGATATATGGAATGATTAAGAATCCTCTGACCACTTCCCCTTTAAGTATCAATCTATTACATATACCTTTCATATCCCAAATGTGTTTGTTTGAAGGTGAAAATGGGTTTATTGGAGAAAGGATTAGGTTGACTAGGAATAATACATTGATAAGGTTGGTTATAGGACTGATATAACTCATGACAGGGCTAAATATGATCATATTGGGACTGATAATTATCATAACAAGCTTGACCAAGAAATTTTTCATATTTTTAGGTAATGGGACAAGATGGATATGTTTCAACAACTTATAGGGGATAAAACTCAAATCCAAGGTCAACCATGAATCTTCATTGAAGTCAAGAACATAAAGAAATATGTTACCATCAATATTCAAAGGATAACTTGGTCTACTTGACCAACTGATATATCTTCAAAGTCACCATTGATGCTTGAAAATATGCCTCTAAAGGTTGATGTGTTGAAGGAAAACACCAAAAATCCTCCAACTCTTAGAACAAGAGTCCCACTGGGCATGCCAAAAACTATTATCACTTGGATTTGCACCCTTTGACGAGATGAAAATCTCTCCTCATCTAAGTAGCATAATAGAATCACCTCTAGGCTTGTGGGTATCCTAAGTAATGAGGTGAGTCTCTAGATAGGGATATCTCCCTTGTTGTATCACTTGACTACTACTACTACTACTACTACTACTACTACTACTACTACTACTACTACTACTACTACTACTACTACTACTACTACTACTACTACTACTACTACTACTACTACTACTACTACTACTACTACTACTACTACTACTACTACTACTACTACTACTAACTTTGGGGGGTGAAAAGGGTGAAAGCTAATTGAAAGCAAATCTAAACTAAGGAGGTGATACACCAAATAAATTTGATGACTTACAACCAATTGCATCCTACAATTAAGACCAAAATACAAACCAAACTTACACTCCTTCAATCTTCATCTTCTCAAATCAATGTTACATTGTGAGGTCATTGGGTGGATGTGCAAAGCTAGGAGGACTAGACAAGAGGCCTTGAATGGCACTAATGAAAATAATGAGACCACATGTTAGGAATCCATAGTATTCACTAAGAAATATTCATCATCCATGTATAACACACTTTTAAATAGTCATGAAGAGGTAAAACTTAGTCATTTTATTGATCAAAAGGTATACAAATGAGTAGGGCTTCACCATACTCAGGTGGAGCATCCAATACAATGCCAAAATGGACAACTCTTATAGAGTTTGAGAGAGAGAGAGAGATAAAGAGAAAGAGATTTCTAAGGACACGGATAGTTTTTAAGCTGATCCAAGGAGTTACTTGTTCATTTGATAAGTAAATGGGATGAAACATGCAAGGTCCTAAAGTCCAAGTGTCCATACAAGTCATCAAAGTTATGTGAAGTGGCCTAAAACTCCTTTTCTTACAAAAAAAAATTGCCTTCATGATTAGTCCTATTTGAACATCTTGTAACTAATGAGGATCAATATAAATTATTGTAGTGGAAGGTAAGTCTCTCATACATGCCTCTCCATGCATTTTTTGCATGCCTAGTCTCTTAGAATCACCTAAAGAGAGCCATCATCATTTGTTGTCTTGAAAACTACCCTTCTATGCACCTTGCACATTTGGCTTCAAAATTGGCTTCAATTTTCCATGCAAATCCATGTGATGGAGTGAATGACAAGTTTAAATACCCTCTATGGCCTTAGAAGCATCAGATAATCTCTAAAATTAGTTCAAGTGAATCTTTTCACCCCTCTCTCTAGCTTGCCCAATATTATAAATTTGAATGGCCAAGTTTAAGGACCTATTTCAGGCACTTCATAACATTTTCAAGGAATTAAACTCGCATGGAGAGTTATCTTAAGTCTCAATCTTTCCATTCATATGTTTTGCATCTCTTAGAACTTCATAAAACTTGAAAAACACACAAAATAGTGAGAAAAAGCCTATTTTTATTCCATATATACAATTCCATACATCTCATTTGCATGTGTGAGATAATTATTTAGTCCTCTTCATGATCCAATAGGTTTCCTTTCCAAACTATGCCAGTAGGGTGGCTCTCCAAGCTCATTTTCCTCATCAGGTCATAACCAGGGTTTTAGGTAGTTCTAGGTCTTAATCTTATTTAATAAAAATTGAAAATTGAACCTACCTCTAAATTCCACAAAATTTATTCCAATGGACCCTACTAACTTCCCTAAATACCTTTGGTTCCCATGAAAATCCTTAGAAAATATATGAGTACTTGAAAACACCCATCGAGCTTATTTTCCTCTCATTTTGCATGCTTGGACTATGTCAAGGATATAAATTGCTCTCATATAGGTCTCTTTGCTCTAAAAAATCTCAAAAATGTCTATTTACACCTTATAATCATGTTTCAATCAACCATATATCTTTCCAAGAGTTAGACATGGAGGTAGACCTCAAAATGGTTTTAGGTCTCTTGAAGGTTTAGTGGGATTAGCATACCCTCTGCAAGTTTGGCTCATTTGGGCTGATATAACATGATTATTATGTATTATTACACATTTTCACACTTCATTCATACTTAAAAATCCATAACATAACCTCTCCAACACTCCTTTCATCACTTTTCCTCTCTTTTGCCAACTTGGCCTAGTGGAACCCTACCAAATTGGACTATATGCATGCATAATCAGGTCACTCTGAGGGATTGGATCCTATGTGAGTGTTCAAAATAATCCTTACACCTTCTATACACATCACCAAATTTTCCTTAAATATCCCAAGGACTCATCTTAGGTCATTCAATCATTTTTCCATCTTTTGCTTGGTAGACCAAAGTCTAGTTTTCATGAGTGGTTGATCTCTGAGACAAATTAGAGAGATATATCCCTTATACCAATATAAAAATGATAGTTTTTAGAGTTTTATAATTTCATAATTAATATTTTTACCAAATTTTAAGGTCATACTCCTTTATTTAGGTACCTAACCAACTCAAAATACCTTAAAAGGGGGCTAAAAATGATGTTTTCTTGCATTTTTGTCCAAATCCCCTATAGGTAACCTTTCCAAACCAATTTAATTTTTGTAATCTGCCTATAAATTCTCCCACCTTTCATTCATTATTATTTATCTTTTGGAACCATCCAAAACACCTTCTCCATTAGCTTTTCCATGCTTGCCTAGTGAACCAAAGGGTTTCCAAGCTTCCTTGTACGAACTATTGTCAATTTTCTAAATGAGAAAAATGTTTGGGAATATTGGGAGGATCTTAGGAATGATATTGAATCCATTTGTTAATTATGAATATTTTTTCATTCACTCACACCTTCCTTTCACTCCTAAAGGGTTCATGATCCATTTAGCCCTCCATTTTCTTAAACCCTACCTTGACTGTAACAGTCCTACCTATAGGTGTTTTTCACCTCTTGAAAATACTCTTAAGATGATTCTTATACATATTTTAACCTTCCCCTACCTGTATACTATATAGTTTAACCCATTTCTCCCTTTATATAACTCAAGGAAACCAAAACCCATGTCAATACCATAATTTATATCAAATCCCACCTAAATGACCTGTAGATGAGCTCTTAGGCATGAGAGGGGGGTATGAACCTGGTAATTAGGAGTATATAGGGTTTTTAGGATTATTATTTCATTTTATACGTTGTCATCTCAAATCAAAAATGTTCATTCCTAACCTCAAGTTCCTTTTAACCCTGTGGTCTGAGTATGCTTCCTTTGACTGGGACAGTGCTATTTGATCCCTGCCTTTAGATGAAAATAGGGTCTAGGTATGGGATTGAGATGTTCATGATCCTTTTGAAATACTTAAATTTTCTCATATGGTATTTAATTAATTTTATTCCCATGAGATATCTCCTTTTGTTCCCAAAACACTACCCTCAACCATGACTAAGACACTCTCTTAACAAACCCTATTATAGGTTGTTATTCCCAACCAAACGGGATCTATAGGTGAGCATGAGGGTAGTTTGATTCTTCTCTGACCTCCATTTGATGGTACCTAATATCCTTTGACCTCTTCAAACTATTATAATTTCTTAACCCATTAAGTCGTGCTTGAGAAAGCTCTCAAGATGGCAAAATATCTCTTTTTTGTCATAGGCCTGTAGACATTACTAAGCCTTCCTAAGTGTGTTTTCAAGCACCTTTTGGGTTATAAATAACCTACTTAACCTCATTTTATACCCTTATAATGTGTCATGGTTTATTTCCATTCTATATTTTATGTTCATTCCAAAATTTAGGCCTTGAAACCAAACCTTAGGAAGCTTGCCAAAACCCCCTAGAGCTTTGTTTTGCTCTTTTAGGGATTCCATTTCCAAACTCACCCTTTGACCTCTTCAACATGATTCGTGCTTAAATTTTCCTCCAAGTGTCTCCTATTAGCTTTTCGATGCCTTCTTATCATGAAAATAGAACAAAGGAATATGAACATGCTCTATCCCTTCCATACACACCTGTACTCATGCTCAACCACTTATGCAAAGGTTATCTTGAGAAGTAAACAGTGAGTTGGGGTATGGTCTACTAAGAACCATAAGTGAAAAAGAGATTCATATGCCTTGAATGGATTTAAAAATCATTCCAAGTAAAAACAAGAAAAATATGACATCATATCCTTCTTCCCTTACACTAGCATGATGTCATCAAGGTTGTAGATGCATGTTTTGGACTGAAAATGTGAGTAGAGTATTGGTTTATGGTGAACATGATCATTAACTAACTCAAAACCATAAAAATTTCATTTTTCACTCCTAAAATAAGTGATTTCCATAATTTTGATCTTAAAACCATCTTCAAAACCACGATCACAACCTAAAGATCACATGTATGCACATGCAATTCAACTAAAACTAGGCATGAAGTTGGCAAATGAAGCAATAAGAGCTTGAAAACTACTCAAAGAATACCAAGGTGATATCAAACATTAAATGAGGTATTTAAGTGACTCAAAGACTTATGTAACACTTTTTTCTAGTTTTATGGAGCTTTTATAGGGGAAAAACCTAGCAATCAAGAGACATCTCAATTGGAACTACACCTGGTGGTATCTCCTTGTAATATGCACTAAAGCACATTTCTAAACACTATGAAACTTCAAACCAAGATTGGATACCATGTGAGAAGTAATTATACATCCTATTGAGCCTACATCACTAATTGGTTCATATGGATTTCATAGAAATGGAGCAAAACCTATAGGGTTCACCAAATAGCTGGCAAATTTGTATAGTCCACTTCAAATGGATGGTTAATGAAGAATAGTTGGCCACTTATCAAACTTATATATGGATTTTAAGGTATCTTATTGTATAATCATCTCCCAAAATCATTTTATCTGAAACTCTTTTTGCTATTTGTACCAAGTGGAAGCCTGCAAGTCACTTCTTTATGCCAATAAAGATAAAAAAGAGATAGAATGGTTTTGGCTTCAAATTGGAATTTATATATCAAAAAAATCATGGATATGATCTTTATTAATATTTAGATATGTTTCATCTCCTCCTCGCATGTGTGCACACTTCTTAAAAATCCATATGTGTCATTTTCTTCCTTCTCTTTAGAAAATTGACTTTCTTCTGATTAACTTACAAATTTTTAGTTTTTTCGGTTACTTAAGACCATTGTGGACACATGTATCATGAAATCACCCATTGAAACTTGTACATTTCCTAAGAAACATGTATAAATCATTAAATACACCATTTTTATCCCTTTAAATGATAAATAGACCTAGAAAACAAATGACCAAAGCTAGTACAAGATTAATTGACATCAAATGACCTATAAAACACCTTATGACAATATATTATACCCCATTATATGCCTAAAAATGAATTTTTTTACTACGGGTGCCCTATTTTGTCCTAAAAGTCAAAATTGGTCAACAATTATTTCTCAATCTCTTACCCTTATCAACCTCAACTACGAGAATGATTTCATTCTCTATGATTTTAGAGGGGAAGGTAATGTATCAGATATTCTAACCCAAAAAAATAAAGAACAATTGGAGTATCCTATATCTTTTTTAGTTAATCATTGAATGATTATGATAAAAAGTACAATTTTGTTAAAAAGCAAGTATATGCCATAATAAAAGCTATGAAAAAGTTCAAGCATATGCTCTCTAATAATAAAATTCATTTGATGGTAAGTCACAAAAGTGTCAAGGAGTTATTGTTGAGTCAAGAAATAAATGAAAAGAGAGTAGGATGGATCATAAAAGTCATGGCATATGACATGAACATCAAAATTACAAAACCTATAAGAGGAAATGGCTTATGTAAATAGCTTGGTTCTGATATAAATACTGTTGAGGTATTATATGATGTAGTATATGCTCAACATGCATTCCAACCAACCACTCCACATATAGTCAACAGTTGGGTCAATGAGATGACCATCTTCCTATAGACTGGTGAGTACCTGGATGATTTATAGCAATCTAAGAAGAGGTATTTCAGACTCCAATCTATTCTTTATGTTCTTGTTGATGGAGTATTGTTTAGGAAAGATATGAATGGAGTCATGTTGAGGTGCATCAATCATGATCAAATTTACAAGGTGATCGAGGAGTTTCATGATGGTCCATCAAGTGGACATTTATCTGCAAGAACCACAACCATCAAAATAATGAGGGAAGGCTATTATTGTCCTAACCTATTCAAATATGCCCATCAATGGGTATATAACTATGGTAAATTTACGTACTTTACAGGCAAGAAAATATTAGTATCTCTTCCTCTAAAACTAATCTAAGCTGACCAACCATTTACCCAATAGGGATTATATTTCATTAGCATGATCAATCCACCATCGAGTGCAGGCCATAAATGGGTCCTTATAGCAACTGATAATTTCACTATATGGATTGAAGTGATTACTTTGAAAGATGCCACAGAGGCATATATCCTAGAATTCATAGATGGTATTGTCATGAGATTTGGTGTTTCTTACACCATTATCTCAAACAATATGAAAGCTTTTATGGGCACTCAAGTGAGTGAATGGGTTATAAGGCACAATGTATACCTGAAAACTTCATCCAATTATTACCCACAAGGTAATGGCTTGGTCGAGTCTACCAACAAAAATTTCATAAATATTATTAAAAGGATAATGGAGGATAACCAAAGGACATGGCACACAAAGTTAAAAACAACACTTTGGGCTGACATGATCACTCATAAGAGAGAAATTAGAAATTCTCTATTTATGTTGGTATATGGAAGGGAAGTTGTAGTTCCATTATCTATTGAGTTACCATCTTGAGAACTCAATCATTATTTAGAATTTATTGAAAATGATAAAATTACAGTACGGTTGGAAAAACTCATGGAGTTAGAAGAATTTAAGAACCAGTCAATGAAAATTCTAGAAGCAAATCAGGCTCAAACAAAGAGAATTTTTGACAAAAAATCATCTGACAAGAGCTTCAACGAAGGAGATATGGTTCTAAAATGGGATGATAAAAGAGCCAAACCAAGCAAGCATATAAATTTTTATGTAATGTGGAGTGGTCCATACATCATAACTCAGTGGAAAGGATCAAATTCATTCCATCTATCCAACCTTGATGGATCAGATCTACCTATCCTAGTCAATGGGATATACCTCAAAGCTTTCTTTTGAGGTTGGAATTCTTTCCAAAACATTGTATATATTAGGTTTAGTTATTTTCCCTAAATAAGTGCTTTCATATAGGTTAACTCATTAGGAGTCTTTTTCTTCCTTAGTTTGTTTCTTTTTTTCCCTATTTTGTTCTTATTTAGGCAAAATCTCAATTTTGTTCTTCTCCACTTAAAATGTGTTAAGCTTAAAATGACTCCATGCCTAATGAACTAAAAGGATACTAAAAATAAATTGATTATTAGATAAATCACCCCATGGAGGTCACCAAAAATGTTGATATTTTTGAGTCAAAAATGTCAAAATATTTACCCTTTGGAAGACCCATTAATTTTTTTGGAAAAAAGCTTCAAGTGACCTAGGAAAACCTTTTTTCAATACCTAGAAGAAACTAGAGATTTGGGTGCAATTTGAAACTTTCAAAATTCAAAATGTACCCCAACCTTTGCTTTCCAATTTTGACATACCTAGTGGAAACCATAGGTTCGATTATAATTTCAACTTGAAAAGTTGTAAAATGTATCCCAACCTCTGCTTCCTACTCACACAACACCTAGTGGAAACTAGAACTCTAGTTACCCACTTTCTATCATTCATTACCACTATGAAAATCAAAAATCTAGTTACCCTTTACAACTTGAAAAGTTATAAATATCCAATTGAGTCCCACTCTCTACCATTAACTAAACCTGTGAAAACCAAAACTCCAGTTGCACATTACAACTTACAAAGTCATAAAGTGCAATCAAAGTTTTGTTTTTAATCATCTACCTTACCCATGAAAACTATAACTCTAGATGCACATTATAACTTGTAAAATTTGAAAGTACACCTAAAGTTTTGTTTTCCCACTTCTATTGCACCAATTCATGTGGTAGAAAGTGGAGGTCAAAATGCAAAGTGCAAGTTTGCAAACTTGAAAAATTGCACCATGACTTTGAAACTCTACTTCTCCTACCATTTTCCCAACCACTAACTTAACTAGCATTTATTCTAGGGCTATATTAATAAAATTAAGTGTTTTTAAAGTCATTATTTAACATAGTAAAACTGGATTTGGAGCTCTGCATATCAATAAGTCTTTTGAGCCATGCTAAATAAATGCCTCCTGATGCCCAAAAATGCAATGACCACCATTTTCATCCCTTACAAGCATGGTATTCTTCTATTTTTCTCACTTTTTCCATCAAAACATTATTATCTTTCTATAAAAAGCATAGATTTCCATTTTTGTGCAAGGATTTAGCTATGAAACAAGGGTTTTTTCCATTCTCTTTCCTTCAAGTTTTCCTTATTTGCATTCTAAAAGCTTATTAAAAAAGATCATCTAATCAATTACCAATCTTGGTAATAAATATAGAGTTTGAAAAAATTGATTAAAATGTAGAATATTCCCTTGAGATTCTCTACACAGACCCCAAAAATCCCTATTACAATTACAATTCCAGACCCCACAAAAATCCCTATTACAATTACAATTCCAGACCCCATAGAAATCTAACCTATAAAAATAACTCCAAATCCCCATTGGAGATTTAAACTGGAATAGAAAGCTTAAACCCCACTAGAACTTTCATCAAACTTGTAGGTGTATTTTGCAATTCAAAAACCCCCTAGATTTTTAAATTGCAAATACATAGTATAAATCTCATTGGACTTTTTACCTTTAATTGCAAGTCCAAAACCCACCAACTTTGTCGTTGGTTTTCCCACACTAATTTTCCTAAAACCTATGTCTAGAAAGGAAATAAAGTTCAAGTCAAAGGGACCTAGTGTCCCACTCAGCCTAAAATCAAATATAAATGAGATCATAGACACAAATTTAGGTCACATATACCTATTTGATTTTTCAAATAGAGTAAATGTTGAATTCAAAAATGATTAGATTCAAAATATTTATGATAGTAGATTACCCCAGGTAGTAGCCTTCCCACTATCAGTGTAGAGACCTAAACTTGTGCTCACATTGGTAAAGTAATATGATATAAAAAAGAGGGAAGTAGTGAATGACAAATGGGAAAAGATTCTGAACCTTGACTCTGATTTCATAGATACCATGTTCCTAATTCTAGAATACAAGATTTATCTAGATATAAACCCTAACTCTTCAAACAAGTTTTATCAATATAATAATATTGTATGTCTACGGGTTCTAAACAAGCAATGGCTAAAAATAGCTAGACCCACATCTACAAGACTGCCTAAAACCTTAGTAATAATAGACTTCAAGATGAAGTAGGTGACATTATCATACTCTTACATAGAGTTATTAGGGACTCAGATGCCAAGAACTATCAAGATTGGATGTACCAATACATCTAGGTGATCCACTAAAACAAATAGTATATCTATTAGGCCCAATTTATTTTTGACTCCATCCACAAATAATTGATGAAAGTCCAAACTAGAGGCAAGTTTTACATGACCTCATACTTTTTATACATATTAGCAAAGGGAAGGGCATTCCCAAGATTGAACATAGTGCTTGATCAGGTTATTAAGGTTTTTAACTACTATCTTGACCTTACCCTTAAGGCTAGCAAGCAACATTTCATAAGGGTCAATGATGCTTTCATATATTGCGTCATAATTATGTTTGACAAGGAGCTAGAAAAGAGAAAATTCTCTAATGTCATAAATTTTGAGATTACAAATTGGGGATCATATTTCAATAAATTCCAAATATATTCATACATCAGAGTGGGAGGTTTCATTGGTTGTCCTTACACACTTCCAAGGTATGTAAGTGACAAATGAACCCTAATTGAACTTGTGAGGTAGCTTGTAGAAACCCACAAGTTGTCATCAAGTAAACATAAGTTAGGGATCCACTTTCCCATCACCATAGAGATGTATGCATGCACTTCCCTATCAAAATCAAAATGTGCAGATGTCATGAGATGACACAAATGACCTTAAGATCTCTCAATGTAAGGCCATTTTATGATGTGATTGGCCACATTAACAGTATATTGGAATCACCACATATTCCCACATTCTTTTTTACAAATATTACTAAGAAAACATGCAAGATGAAGAGGAAGTGAGATTGAGAGATTATTCTAAGATGACCCTAGAATAAATCAAAACTTACATCATGGCACCAGTCCCTAAGGACCTAAAAGATGATTAATCTCCAGTTAATAGGGTATAGTATGATAATAAGATCTATTCCCAACCTCTTTCACTAGTCAAGTGGTCCATACCTAAATCCTTCTCATTGATGGATAGGACCACTCATATAATAAATATAAAAATCAATTGGCTAAGAAGTAAAAGGGTCAAGGTTACCAAAGAGAACCTGAGTATCAGTGATAAGTTGAAATAAGTGAAAGAGAAGGGTGTGCAAATAATATCAGAGGGATCTAGTAGTGTAATCCCAGCATATCAGGCAGACAAGCTATTTATATCACATAAGAAGTAGAAGCAAATGGCTAAAATAGGTCCATCCAATAGCCAAAAATTAGTAGTATAACAAATGGATTAGCCAATGCCAACTTCTTCAGAGGACATAACCATTACTCAATAGGCAAAAACATATATCCCTCTTATCTTTATTATTTAACTAATTATAGTACTCCCTCCTATTTTCATTACCCAATCAACCTTTAAAATTAGTCCTCTTATTTTTGCCAGTCCTCCAATATAAGTGATTGCACCTTCACCTAACCCACCTATGCAAGTTACTTCCTTTATAGAGAACCAATCAATAGAAGTGGACACTCAAACTCCACCTTCACCTCCCTCTTCCATAATCACATCCACGTTATCCCCCATATCCACTACTACTATGTTAATCACTAACACCACCCAATAGTGCATAGCTACAAATTTAGTCATTTTAACTGCAATCCCACTAACCATCCCAACCATTGGGGTATTTATTTCTTCATTTTCATCTCCCATCACATTCCCCATTTCATCAACTATGAGTGTTCCTACCACATTGATTAACTCATTCACTACTTTGGATTCCACACTTCCACATGTTCCTCTTTCTTAACTACCTACGCCTACCCCTCCACTCATACCACTCCCAGATCCCACACCCTTGATAAGCACATCAATACCCATTTGACCAATTCAAATCCCATTTATTCCATTCCATCAGTAACCCAATCCCCCACCCAAGAGGTGGAAATAGAAGGACCCATTGATATAACTATGGCTTCTCAACCCATAGATGGGAAAGAGATAGCAAAATCATCAGCCAAAGATTCAATAGTAACATCAGTGATGAATACAACAATACCCATGGTAACCACTAGTGTATTAACTTTAGCTACAAATTCATAAATGATAGTGCCAAACTCATAGGATACCACCCCAAGCTGGCTAGCATAATCAGTGATAAAGACATGGAAGCAAATGGTGTCACCCAGTAAACTAGACTTTGGTTTATTAGAGACATCCAAAAGATAAAAAGAATGCCCCAAAACCATATCAAAGATATCATGTGATTTAACAGGGGAGAGATATGTGGAAATTTTAGTCCCCCCACTAGACAAATAAAAATAATATTTAGTGGTGGGGGATTATCAAATATCTAAAGTGCACCTGGGTCATCTTATAAGAGAGGGACTAAAACATGATGTTCAATTAAGCATTAGCTCTCTTTTTGAGAATATGGATAGTGACAAGGTCACAAAGGATGAATTGAAGAATAAAGTTGAGTAATTGAAAACTACTCTAAAGAAGTTTATTGAGCTAATATCCTAACCAACTTAGTCTCTTACTCAATTTCCAAACAAAGATACACTTGAAGTAGTGACAGAGATGAGTAGTATGGGGAGAGATATGAAGGACTAGGTTGAGGAGCTTATCATGAAAGGAAATATATTAATTAAGCTAACAATGGAATATTACAAGACTCTAAAGGATAATCGAGCATTCTTGAAAGTAGAAATAAGTAAATACTAGGAAGAGATTGAAAGGTTTAACCTACTCTTCCCAAAATTGTAGGCTATTGACCTGATTGAGACTAATACCCTCATTTTAGAGGAGATATTGAAAATTGATGTAGAACATGAGGAGTTAGATAGGGCATCCCATTTTAGAATCATTATATTCATTTAGAGTATTAATAAGTCCAAGGCTACATGTGATAAGGCCACGAATACAATCTATGACATTGAGGATTTACTTAGTAAATTATCATGTGAAGTAATGGATTATCAAGATCAAATCCTTTTAGTTCAAAAGGTTCAAGACAAATTTAAAGGAGTATTCAAGAGAGATTCAGCATGAAATATAATGTTTAACTTAATTTCTATCCATCGATTCATCAAGTATCACAATACACTAGATCAGATGGGGAAATACACTTAAGCATACAGAGATACATCTAGAGAACTCTCTAAAATAATGGTAGAATGTGAGATAAGAAACCTTTATTCACTTGGTCCTAACAAAGATTGCCTCCAAAATATCTTCATAAGCTTTGATGCTTATATTATAAAAATACAAGAAAATAAGGGCAATGAATCTTCAGAGGTCATGGTTTTAGATTAATTAATTTTAAAAATGCATTCTATAAATTCTATTTTTTTGTTATAAGAGACATTGTAAAACTACAAGTTGTAAATTTCAACTATCATTTTGGCATCTCTTTTAGAGAAAAATCCACTTGTAATTTTCAAGTATCTTTTTGATAGGCTTTAAGTTGTAAAAGTGAAACTTATAATTTGCACTTTTCTTTCTATAAAGTTTCTGTCATTTAACTTGTAAATACTCATGTTGTAATTTACACTTCTCTTTTTGTCAAATTTGGATGACTTAAAAAGTTGTAAAAGTCTCAATTGAAAAATATAAATTAGGTTTTGCAAGTTATAACCTAAAATACCTAAAAACATTCAACTTAGCTAAGACATAGCTCATTTTGGTACCTCATTCTTTAGAAAACATAACATTAGCTAAACTCAAATAAAGAAGATGTTTTCATGAAGTTTTCAATTGATTTCTCCACTCCTTTAGCACTTGTTAAAATGCCCAAAAGTTGTACGTTTCTTGTTTCAGTCGTCTACCTCACTAAGGATGCCATTCCAAACTAAAGAGGATGTCATTTGCATGAAGATCCTAAATTTTCTTGCTCTTCAACTGTGTGTAAGGTTTTGATAACTCCTTCTCTTTCAAGAAAGTATTTTTTATAAATATGGGTACCTTAGCATAGCCCATTTATCTTTTTGTTGTTGGAGAAATTATTCTACATCTTGAATAATTAAACTACGTGTTGTAACCTAGAGAATGATAATAGATTGAAGTTTTTCCTTCTTTATCTATGTTATCTTTGTGTATGCATGGCTATTTTTCAAGTTTGTGAATGCTTTGATTCTTGTTTCAATCACATAAATTCATATATGGTATTATTTGTGCCCTTTTGAAAAGTTGTTGATTAAAATAAAGAATCTTGTTCCTTATATTATAAGTGCCCAATGTTACCTTTGGTTTCATATTTGTATAAGTTTGTGTTCCAATATATTTATTGTTCTACTATGTTCATACAAATCAAGCATTAATTTCCACTATAATTATTCAATGCAATCACCATTTTCTAGTTTTACAAATTCATTCTAAAACTCTTTTCCTCACAAGTTAAACCTTAGTTAGGATCAAGATCACTAAGAAGTAGTATTTTAACGTGAACTGGTAATGCATTAGTTACGCTATACTTAGTGAAAGGAAGTTGGCCTTCTCTAGAAGTTCACCTCAATTCATCAAGTTCCCACAACTTGGAGGTGATCCCACTTTATCATTAATTTTTTTATAATTTACAACTCATACAATACAACATACTACCACATAAATATGGGTACAAATTGTGACTAATGGTAAAATATTACTAAAATATGTTGATACAAGATGGATTTCTATATATGAACCTTCATGCAAAAATTTTGAAGAATATCCATCATTAGTAAGTTTTATGTATAAATATCATAGGGAAGTTGACAAGGTAAAAGATTTGTTGTAATATTTAACTGATTTGAAAACATTACTGACATTATGTGGAATTTTTCCAATGTTTAAGGAAATGAATTATTTAATGAAACATGCTTAGGATAGATCCATTTATATTTTTGACTTTATACAGTTTAAAAAATAAGTATGTCAATCTCTAGATATATTATACACTTCGAATGAAAAGCTTTAGGGACCTATTTTTAGTAGTTGGCAAATTTTGATAGATTTTAAGAAATTGAAAGCTATTTGAAACTGAATATCAATGATCATATTTATGTTTTTGTTAATGAAAAGGAGATACCAATGCACGCTTTCTATAGAAGACATGATCTTGTGAGAGCAAAAATTGAAGAACTATTTACAACACATATTCTATACGATATTGTTATATCTAAAACACAAATGAAATTGAGTATAATTTCACAAAAATTATGTTATAATATCAGAGATTATTTTTAAAGGGATGATGTGTTAGATGCCATGGCAGTTGTGAATCCCATATTTTGGAACAATGATAACGGTCAAAAGTTGATTAGTAATTTTTTTCACAAATACATGGGTTCTCTTATTAAGCATTTCAATAAATATGTGCAGGTCAATGGAGTTGAAATTAGAGGTAATTTGGCAAAGGATTTATTGACATCTCATTCAACACATTTTAAAATTACAATGTTTGAATAATATCATTATATAAGTGAACCAATAGAAAATGGGGCAGGTACACAGCTATGGAAAAAACTTTATCCTAGTAGCATCCTGTAAGAAGGCATTAGTGAATATTTTTTATTATATGAACTTTATTAAATAATTATTTTGGGCTTAGTGGAATATGAAATAGTATTTAGTGCATTATCTTTCATTAAGCCAAAACTTCAAAACAAATTGGATAAAAATTTAGAAACATGTTTGAGATTGTATGTTTTACGTTATGTTGTGGACATGTTTCCTTATGAAAGAGCTCTAAAAATTTAGATTTTTTTAACTGAAAGAAGATACATCATTAATACAATGACCTTTAGAGAGGATGTAAATATTGACACTGAATATGCCACTAACATGGCAGATGTTATTGACACTTGTGATGAGTAGGTTTATGTAGGATTATTTTAACTACTTGAGTTTTAGTTGTATATTTATTGCAATTATCATATTCTGAAATCTAAGTTCATATCAATTTTGATATTATAAAATATTTAATTCATTAAAAATTTTGATAGCATTGTCATTTGAAATATTTATTCCATTTATCATGCAACTTTCCCTTTATTTAATTGGTTCTTCAAAATTTCAAATGGGTCATAATATTTTTTTATTTTTCTAAGATTGTATTGTTAAATAATTATTTTTATTATTTTTTAAAAAACATAAATTTGATATTGTAACTCCATGTTAATAATTTTAACCTTAAATTTTAACTTAGAAATATGAATATTGAAGTCATATACCAAGGCAATAGAAGATGACAAACCTATTGAACAACATGACCAAATTGAAAAGAAAAAATAATTTAAACTCATGAAGATTCAAGTGTAAAACAACCACCTAGGAAATACCTTCATCATTGAATTTGATTAAATTATCATGCAAAAAAATAAATGTTTTAATTAATTGTTGTTAAATAGACCAATGAAGTTTCCATTGACCAAAAATAAACCATAATATTTTCTGGACTTCACATCCATAATAACTATAGCTTTTCCATTATCTACAACAATGATAATTTGATGAAAACAAATCAAATTCAAATCCATAGAAAAAAAAATTGTAGTCCACACCACCATGTTGTTTGAACTACATCAACTTAGAATATGCATGTAAGATGATAAATGAACCATAACTCAATAAAACAAGAGTAATTGAAACTTAACAAACTGATCTTTGAAAATTTAAACTTAATATTGTTATTTCAAATTATTTTTTAAAAACATAACATTGTATTTTGAAAAATAATAATGAGTTTGCAACATCATAAAATTCAAATTCAAATTCATGCTTAGTCTAAATCCATAAAAAAACAATTGCAGTCCACATCATCATGTTGTTTGAACTACATCAACTCAAAATATGCATGTAAGATGATAAATGAACCATAACTCAATAAAATAAGAGTAATTAAAATTTAATAAATTGTTCTTTACAAATTCAACTTAACATTGTTTTAAATTATTTTTTAAATAACATAACATTATTTTTTCAAATATAATAATGAGTTCATGTTTTAACCTTTTAAGGTTTAGTTAATGTAAATCCTATATTTGATTAAAGGGTTGAGTTGTATAAATCAATGAAATAATATTAAATAAATAACCACTAATTTGTTACATAATTTGACTTGCTTTGAATTTCTAAAAATAGTATAAATATGTGCAAATAAAGACTTATATGAAAAACACCTGACACGAAATATCTGAGTGCTGAAAACTAAGATACAAACAAGTCTAAGTGTCATCAACTAGATCCTTATGTCATATCATCTCATGGATAGTAGTGCTACACTTGGACAATAGCTACATGTGGCTCTAATATCTTGAAAATGGTGCCAGTGTCCTCTGTGTAGGATTGTTCCTAAATTTTGGGTGCACTTGTGCCTATGTTTATGGGTTCTATTCCTATGTGCATGAAGTCTGAAACTCTATAGTGTGCTTATAATAGCTTATTGATGATGCAAACTCTAATCTTCCTTATATATAAGGTATAAGTTGAAAATATGTGTCCATTAGTAGGATAGGCTAGACATATTTAACACCTCATTATGAGGAGAGTTGCTTATATACCAATACTTCAAGGAGGGATCAAGCCCAATGTAGTTTTCCCCACCTAAGTGTTATTGTAAGTGTAAGTGATTATATAATGATAGTGGTCTTGAATGCCTTGAGTTTGCTTGATATTGGAAATTTAGAAAATTTGGGCTTAGGGTAATTGTAGATGGTAATATGTAGAAGTAGAACAAAATAGAGATTAAAAACCTTGAATTTTCTCAAATTGTTTCATGTTTGAATAGGTATTTTGTATCTATATTCCATCTAGTTGATAGAAGTCTAAAATTCATATATTTATAGTGTTTTATAGCTTATGTGAATAATAAAATATGCTTAGGCTAACCTTAATAGGGTTTAACTTTTGAAAATGTATATGTTCAAGAAATTTAGGGTAATGAACATTAGCACCATGATGGGGACACTAGTGCCTTGTGGATCTAGTGTCCTTAATGTGGCACCAATGTCCAGTTGACAAGTTGTTAGGCACAAGGGGCTAGGATCTAGGAATGAAGGTCCGAGACTATGTTTTAACTATATAGGGATGCTTGTGGTCTACACAAAGGATAAAAAGCTAGGATAAAAGGATCTGGGGCTAAGCTAGGAATAATTTGTCTCAAGTAGCACTCTTAACACTCAAATACCAATTTTAAGTGATTAAAATTGTCCCTCTTTATTCTAGAAATGTAATAAAGTGAAATGACTAGTATAAAGGAAAAAGAAGCATACTTGGACTTACCTAAGAAGTGAAGCCCGTGTAGCTAAGTCTGAGTATGTGAAGTTGGGTTTGTGTATGTGAATCATGATGCAAAGCATGACCTATAATAAAACATGTATAAATTAATCCTTACTTTAGAGATATCAAAATCAAAATATTGTGTTGAATAAAGAATTAACTAAGTAAAGAGATGGGAAAGAGGAAAAGAATGAATAGACCTCATTGGGTATGAAAACCAATGCATGAACCTAATGATAACCTATGTGTGTGCATGTATATAGTGATCAAATCATTTAATATCTTGGACTAAGTTGATATCTTACTCAATCCTCATGTGTGGGTGGCTCAAGAACTCAATCTAGTTTTGATTCCATCATTGCCCACCCTACTTGGTGGATCAATCTTAGATTGGACTGATAGTATGTCCAACCCTCTCATGTGGATGGATCAAGAACTCAAGTAGGACATGACTCCATTATTTCCCACCTGTGTATAGTAGATGCATCTAAAATTAAACTATGTAAATTATTATAAATATTTAACTGGGTATAGCTAACTATGTATGTCAGCTTCATAGCCACTCAGGTACATTAAGTGGCTCTGGGCTACTTGATAATGTCAACCATTGCATATGGAGTAAGGCATGAAACTGGTGATAACTTAAAATCTGATATCAATTATATATAGTGTAGATAATGACTTAGAATTTTCCATTCCATCTAATCAACCTATGTGTAACCGAGCATATGAAAATAATGTGTCATACACATGCCCCCAATTTGATATCTAAGTATATTAATTCTAAATTGATTTTTAATAATTATATCTAAGTATTTGAACTAAATATGGGGATGATCATATCATTCATGATGCCCCTAATTTGAGCAATTGATATGAATCTAAGCTGAACTAGTGTGAATGAGTAATATATGAGCATAATTGTCAAACCTATAACTATATCTATGTAAACTTGTATTGTACCTAGTGTACTATTTTGGATAATCTAAATTGACCTAAAACTAAGGTTATTAGATAGTAGTGTCATGCCTTAGACAATAGCACCATGTGGTGCTAGTGTCCTTAAATAAGCATTAATTTTTATTTGGTCTAAAATCTGAGTCACTGTACTAATTTTTGATTCCTTATTTTTTCCTTCATTTTGCTTATGTCTAATTTTCTAAGACTGAGCCTATGTGCTGAAAAATATTTTATGAATGCAATAAATGATTCTAATCTCTATCATAAACCCCTATAAATGCCCCCTCTATTGAGGGTAGTTATTGAAGCTATGCAAGAATAGTCCTCAAAATAAATAGCTCTATACAATGTGTTAGCCTAAGCATATATGATAGTTATGTGATAATCCAATACAATGTGCAAACATAACATTAGAGTGTAAAAGAATCTGAGCATAGTTATGTAATGTAAGATGTATATTGTGTCTAGTATTACACAAGGGCATCAAGATAGATGTAATCAATGTGTATAATATAAAATATGAGTAGATACCTAGGGGATGGGGCATGATGTCCATCACAACACCCAAGTAGGAAGGGTAGATGCATGAGGTCCCTAATGGCATCGAGAATCGGTGTGTGTAATAAATAAATACAAGTGTCATAGCCATGATGCGTATAAGAAAGCATATATATATAACACATGAGGCATGTGAAATAGGCCAAGGGGACATAATACAAGGGACATGGGAACATGTCACTAAATTTGAAAAAAGAAGACATATAAGGACATGTTCAAATGTCCACATACACAAGAAATAATCAAGTTGGCTTAGAGCCACATAAATGTACATGTTCAAATGTATGCATACATAATCAAGAAATCACACACAAGTTACATGGTAACATGTCCAAAGTATACTTGAATAGAAGTGGCATACATCCAAAGAACAATAGCATATTTAAATGCCCTCGAATAGAAGAAGCATAGAGAATACAATCAAGTCTAAACTAGGAAAACTAGAAATGAAAGCATGCATGAATGTAGTAGAAATCTATGTAAGAGTGAGGATGTATATATGATGAGTCCAAACTAGTGATAGTCAGCAAAACAATTGTGTATGAGTAGCAATGATCAATATCAAGATATACTAAAATGTAAGGATAGAACCTAGGAATATAAATTATGTATAAGATGTACCCAAGTGAGCGAATGTGTCAAATGAATAACCTTGAATTGGTGTATATGCCCCCAGTGGGTAGATGATAACAAGTCTGGATCAGTGTGGTAGACCTGAGTCCTATAATTAATTTGCAAGCACTTGAAAAGAACAAGTGAAACATGTATGTATAATAAATAGTTAGCGTATGTAGTGTCTATAAAATATAAGAAGTGTAAACATATTAATGCATAAAATCTATAATTTTTTTAATTTTTTGTGTAATATTTGATTGGTTTTATGTTTTGGCATGTTATATTATTTTTTTATTTTCTAGATATAAGTTATTTACAAACAAATGAAAATAAACTATGTATAAGGAGCAAGAGACAAGAAAATATCTACAATAGGGTAGGAACCATAGTGTTTGATGAGTCTCATGGGAGACTCACTATCACTATGACCTGTGTTAAAAATAGGAATGGTGATCTCTCATACAGTGTGAATGCTATGTTGTAGTTGAATGTTGTTACAGTAGGAATCTGAGTAATGTTCATCATCAGAATCATAATATTATTCAACATCAGAATCATGATAACCTATAATGCTAGAGAAAATTGGTCATATTATGGATTTGACCTTATTAAATTGTGATTTGGAATATTGATTATAATTTTTCCCTTTAAAATTGTGCTTATTATCGGCATATGGTGTTGTGGAGACTCTTTTGATACAAATCCTTGTTTAAGAATGTTTGTTGGCTTAGCATGATTTTGACTTTGTAACTTAAGTTCTTATTCTTTCAATAATAATTCCTATGTATCTAGATGTTTTGTCTTAATAAACTATATCTATGAATGATGTGCCTAAATATTTTCAATAAATCCCAAACCTTGTTGACCAACATTATCAACTGCTAGAATAGAAGTGATGCCTTGGTCTTGTTTGCCCAAACATTAGCCATGATCATCAAACTGTTGTAGATATTTGTGACCAAAATCATACCATTTTAAAAGTTGAACCTCATTTTGGAGAGGTATCTTTTCATGTTTTACATGCTTGACTTATGTTTATTGTAATGTTTCTTGTTCTTATTGTGCTTTTGGAACCTTTTGTTATTTTGAGTTATGTTTTGGTAACCATTTTTGTATTGTTTCTGAATTTGATCCTTTTTGTATTTTTAGATGTTTTATTGTATGTTTTTTGTATGATGTATCATTGTTTGGGTCATATGTATCCATTATCTATTGTATGTTCTTTTTCAACACTAAACATGAATCGATGTGGTGCCCATGAATTTTATGATATGCATAATAATATTTGGATCTTCTTACTGGGTGTAAAGGGGGTATGTTGATCAACTTAGCTTTAATCATTTCCCTTAGTATCTCACTTGAAATATTATTTTACCTTTGAATGATTTTTGAATCACTAGTTTTAGATGTACTTTGTTGAGATTTATGATTTGGATACGTAACATTGTTTTCCATAAATTAACTAGGCAAAGATGCATACATGATTTACACTATTGTACCCTAGAGACATTTATCTTGTAAATTGATTTTCAAATGTTATAATATTTTCATGTAATAGTTGATTCTAATTTTTTAATCTTTTAATTATCTTGCTCATAATGATAATTTGATCACATAGAGTCTCACAAGTGCAAACCCTAGTTGTTTTTTATTGAACATGTAAGCACACACCCTATAGGGAAGAGGTGTGAATAGCCTGATTATGGGGAATGGTGACATTGGTATAGGATACTTCATCTCATGGAAGAATTATAACATATACATGGTTAGAGGGAGAGTAGCTATGACCCTCATGAATATGAGGAGGAGAAGGAGATTCTTGCCTGTGCATAAGATATGACATAGAAACTTGAAACATTATTATTAGCTTATGTACTAAATCCTTCATGTGTGTATGGTTTTGATTGTCAATGTAATTCCACATAGGATAAGGATAACATGCTATGAGAGATGACATATATTTCAATTGACATAAAGCATCATTTATACATGTGTTTATGTCTTTTTTGAGTTCATTACAAATTAAAGGGAACAAGCATGCAAATGAAAGTATTAATGTATTCTATCATTGTGATCATGATTATATGAAATAAAAATCAGAATATATGTTGATATAAAATCTAAATTGTAGAAATTTAAAACCTAGGGTTAGGGTTTTGAATTAGGGTTGCTTTGTAAAAATTTAAATTACATTAAATAAGTGAAACCCTAATGTAGGATTGATTAAATGAGTTGGGTTATGCCAAAAAATCATAAAAATAAAAGTTTGTAACCCTAATTTAGTGCATAAAATTTAGGAAAAGGTAAACCTTATATAAAACTAGGATTTTAAGTAATATTCGAAGTAAGTCAGGTTCACCAAATGTTTTAACCTTTTAAGGTTTAGCTAATGTAAATCCTATGTTTGATTAAAGAGTTGATTAGTCTAAATTAATGAAATAATATGCAATAAATAACCACTAATTTTTTATAGAATTTGACCAATTTTGACTTTCTAAAAATAATAATAAATATGTGTAAATAATGACTTATCTAGAAAACACCTGATGTGGAAGATCTATGTGCTAAAAATTGAGATAAAAATAGGTATGAGTGTTGTCAACTAGATCCTTATGTCATATCCTCTCCTAGATAGTAGTGTCACACTTGGATAGTAGCGCCATATGGCTCTAGTGTCCTAAAAAATGAACTAATATTCTCTGTGTAGGACTGTTCCTAAATTTTAGGTGCACATACACCTATGTTTTTAGGTTCTATTATTGTACACATGAATTTTGAAACTCTATATTGTGCCTATAATAGTTGATTTATGATGTAAATCCTAATATTCCTTACAATAAGGGAATGAATAGAAAATGTGTGTTGGTTAGTAGGATAGGTTAGACATCCTCAACACCCCACTATGAAGAGAGTTGCCTACATACCAATACTCTAAGGAGGGATAAATCTTGATGTAGTTCTCCCCACCTAAGTGTTGGTACAAGTTTAAGTGATGTTATAATGATAGTGGTATTAAATGCCTTGAGTGTGCTTAAGATTGGAAATTTGGAAAATCTAGGCTTAGTGCAGTTATAGATGGTAGTATGCAAAAGTAAGGTAAAATAGGGATTAATAACCTTGATTTTGCTTAACTTGTTTCATGTTTGAATGTCTTTTACATCAATTTTCCATCTAGTGGATAGAGGTCTAAAAGTCATGTATTTATAGTATTTTGTAGCTTGTGCAGATAATAAAGTATGCTTAGGCCAACCTTAAGAGGGTTTAACTTTTGAAAATATATTCATTTAGGAAAGTTAGGGTGAACAACATTATTACCATGTTGGGGACACTAGCGCCATTTGGCTCTAGTGTCCTTAATTTGGTGTTAATGTCTAGCTAGTAAGTTACTGGGTATGAGGGGCTAGAATTTAGGAATGAAGGTCTAAGACTATGTTTTAGCTATCTAGGGATGTATGTCGTCTGTATAAAGGCTAGAAAAGTGTGATAAAAGGCTATAGGATAGGTCTAGGGCTAAGTTAGGAATAGTTTGTCTCAAGTAGCACTCTTAGTACTCAAATACCATTTTTAGGTGATTACAGTTTGCAATATCAGAAAATATTAATTTTTTTATAAAGACACCTTAGACACTTTGTCATTGACATCATCTAATTTATTACTTCCATCCTTATAAATCCCTGCCTGCCCATCCTCTATGTCATCCTTCAATATCCTTACCCTTTAAAGATCTTCTGTAGAAGAATTAATATGAGAAAGATTTTATTTTTCTTCTTTCATATCATCTTCTACTAAAAGTAGACTTAGATCGGCATCTATTTTCTACTTCGATAAAACATCAGGGTCCCATCCTTTCTCCTTAATTATTTTCCTAAGTGTATTATTCTATTTATTTAACATAACAAGCTTCTCTTTGAATTGAATGGCAAAATATAAAATTTTTTGTACATTTTTCAAATGCACATTGAGAACCTCAGATTTCTTTTTTAGATTCACATATTTTACATACAATTAAAAATGAAATCTAATTAGATACAAACTACAATAACTATGACATATTTGATAAATATGATGATAAATTACCAAAGATTTTTCCTTCTCAACATTTACGATAATGACAAGGCTTATGTATTTTATGTATTTATTAAATTATGCTTGGGCTTCAGCATTTAAATTCTCCAACTTGTTTAACATAATACTAAAAACATTGTCATTGTAATTATTAGAAATAGATACAAACCCAGATTTAGCTTGACTGAACAAAACATTAATCTTTGTGGGTTCATGTTGAGCTAATGAAAACAAATTATCTCTTTGGGAGTGGTTGTGATAATGGGAATTTATTTTTTTTATCAATGCTTTCACCTGAAAATCCCAAACTAATACATTTTTCAACTCATCTACAACTCCCTCATTAATATTTGAAACAATAATTTTTTACAATAAATTATTTAATGGAAAATTAATCATGCCATCATTTTAAAAGTCAACATTAGATGGTGGGGTGGGTGTGAAGAGTATAAGTTTCCTCTAGATCAGTTACATTTGTAACTTGAATAAAATCATAGGGATTGAAAGCACTACCACCAAGTTATCCATTTTCAATCCCCAAAAATTCCTCATCAATATCACTTTGTGGCAAACATGTTAATCCTTATATGTTGGAGAGACCTCCAATAAAGAAATTAGGGAAGTCAGAACCTGACAATTATAGTTTTCCTCTACTAAGTGATGGAAATGAAATATCTTCCCCTTAGTGTGAACTAGGTTCGATGGTGGTGGTGGTGGCATAGTTTTCCTCAGAGATTGAGGGTGTCTCATAAAAAATAAATTATATTAGAAAAATGGTAAATTTAAAAAATAAAAATCAATGCTAATTTGAAATTAAACATTTGGTACTTGTAGTTGGAGAGAGTATGTCCTCCAATCTATGTGTCATATTCAGAGTGATAGGGGTCATTTGAGTTGTAATAAGAAATCACCCAATCAATAAAATCTACAATCTAATAAACTTAAACTAAAAAAACAAAACATGGTGTGTAAAAAAACATTTAATAGATGGTCGAGAAGAAACTAACAAATGAAATGTTGGGGTTTGTTGAGGTTGTTAAAATCAACCTCAATCAATTTTGATTATTGAAATTTATAAATATAAAAACCTACATGTGGAGATAGTCTAGAAGAAACTCTTGGATGTTTAGAAATATGAAATTAATATATCAATGATTCTGTAGACTTAGAATCTCCAGAACCTTCAAGGGCATGCACTTTTGAAGCAACTTATTTCATAACTACACAAAATCTTACTTGTAACAAGAAAATAAATATTAAGATTTAAATTTGTAATAGTTTATAAACTAAACCATTCAGGTGATTCATTTTAATGCTAAACTAACCTCCTGCTCATCAATAGACAAAGAATTTGTGCTCATTTTTGGATGAAGCATAGTTGGAATTGATGTTTTTTGAAGTTCATATAAGGCCTCATAGTATAGGGCTAGAAAAAATTTGGAATAGAAAATTGTAGGACTCATATTGGTATAAGCATAATTCAATTATAACCTAATCCTAGAAGAAATAAATGTACACCAGTCATATCTCAAACCCAAAAGAGTATGAATAATCTAAATAAAATCCCAAAAGGGAATGTCTGCTAGTCTTTCCTGTAACACTATTCTTGCAAGGAAAAATTAAACCATTGATTTCAAAAATGAGTCATATATGTTATCAACATGGAGACCCCTTTTCTGACTATATACTATGAAAGCGAAAAAATATGAATGAGTGAAACAAATAAAAAATTAAAAAAAGGTTAAATTTGAATAAATTAGTGAAACCTATGAAGAATTACAAAAACTTGAATTTCAAATATGAAAAATAGATATGCATACTAGTTTGATCAATCTATAAGTTGAAAGCAGACTCTAAATATTTCTTGTCTTCATCAGTCAACATTGATTTTAGGGTTATAGGGTTAGCATTATGGAATAGAATCCCTATTAAATTATAGATGTTTGTAATTAAGGTACCAAATGAGACTAATATATAATTAATGTTGACTTTGAACCTCATCTTGATAGTTTCATAGTAAGACATTAGTGATTTTCATAATGTAGTGTCGATCTCGTATTGTGGTATGTACACTAGGACACCGAAGTTACATTTGGATATCCAATTATTAAAGACATTTAGATATTTTAGTATGTAAAAAATATTAATATATAATAAATTCTTGAAAATGTATTTTTGTGTGGAATCCATGGCATTAGAGTAGGTGAATTTGTCTGGTTGTTGGAGTAGGTGAATCATTATGTGTGGTTGGTGTGGTAGGTTAATCATTGTATAAAACATGAGGGGGGATGATAAAATGATATTATAAAATGTTTTAAATGAGTAAAAAGTGGGGTATTTATAAGTGGAGGGTGGAAACCAAGGCTATTTATTCGAATGGCTTACCAGCTAACATACTGGAAGCATGGGTTATCTAGTTGTACTAAATAAGCAACATGCATCTAAATGACATCTATGATGACTGACCACACTGACTAATAGCTCCAGCATGACAACACCATCTGATAACATTTTTTAGGTGTATCATTTGGTAGCACCATTCGATAACACCATTTGATGTTACTATTCAATAACTTGTTTGATACCATCATTCAATAATACTATTCAGTATTGTCATTCACTAGCACCATTTGATGGTGTTTTCATGGTGTCACTAAATGGTAGTATGTAAAAACAAAAAAATTAAACACTTACCTCTTAAGACTCCTCCTGGTGGATTCACCACCATGCATATCAAATACACCATACTTGTGAAATAATTTTCCATATAGTCACCAACAAATTCGAAGGGGTTTTTCAATAGGGTATCTTAAAATTTACCCTACCTAGAGGACTAAAATCTATAAATGAGCTAGATCTAATGATGGAGGACCTAGATGTTAAGTTATTAAAATATAAATTATAATTTAGATCTTCTGCTAGATGAAAAAATAAGCATTAGAACCATATGTAAGGCCTAGGAAATGTGACCTTTAATATAATAAACCTATTATATGCCTATCATCATTTAATTAAGTAGGGAATTAAAAATACCATTTGATTTTCTTCTCAATATTTCAAATAGCATGACTATGAAATAATAAATTAAGTCCCTTGAATTTGAAATATTAAATGGGAAGGGATGAGGGTTCCTTAATGTCTCTCCTTTTGATGTTTTCTATATGGATGGTATCATTGTTTTATTATTTTGTATGATGTGTTAGGGGTTATTTTGCCTATTAATATGAAGGGTGATCTAGACAAAATGTTACAATCTCACAAATTTGCTCCTAGTCAAGCTTGTACCAGGAAAGCATATGCCTCATATATGTTAAATCACATAAACTCTAAGTGTTTGGATTATCTTCACTAGATAGTTTTAGATGTGATATTAACATAGTATGATTTCCCCCTCACCTAAAATATTATCGTAGATTGAATACATTTCCTTGAACTCGGGACTATGAAAAATCCCAAACCTTGCTATTAATAATCTAAAGATCACAAGTAGACTTGAGTCATGAATTGAAGTCTTTGGGATAATTATAAATTTGGGGGATAAATTCATTTAAACTTTGTCACCACCTTTTGAACTTTGAAATCTTGGGAAAATATAGGGATGTGAATTATTAGTACTTATTATAAGCTTTTGCAATCTCATTTGGGATGCACGATCAATATTTACATTAATAAGTTGTGATATTCATTTTTGTAAGTAGGGTGGAAAAATTATGAATAATATTATCATTTGATCAAAGAACACCCCTTTTTGCTTATTTTCCCTAACTAACTAAGGAAACCTTAATATTGGTCATAAATATCCCAATGCATTTGAATGAATTAATAATAATAATTGGGTATCATTAAATGTATAGAGGATTATTGACTCTTGTTTGGGTATTAAACTCACATCAAGAATTTTAAGACTTCAACCAACTATCATAATCATGGTTTTGGGTTGATGATTCCTAAAATAACTTAACTATGATTTTGGATATTAGACCTTATGGTAGATATGGATACTCATTAATATGATATTTGTCTTTGATTTTATACATTTAAATTATGATTTGGATTAGACATAATTTACCTTTTTTTGGTTGATCCATAAGCATGGTATCTTTGGCAATATGATTTATTGTCATTAAATGGAAAATCATAATGAGACACATTAGGAGTTTTGTGTTTGGGGATATTTAAGATAGATCATAAGATAACTATGGAAGTTGATCAATTAATGAAAATACACCTTGGAAGATAATTACTCAAAAATTGGAAACCTATATCACACCTTTGTATGTTAATCTCAACTTAGGATAATAAAAGATTAGAAAATAAAAGTTGAACCTATGTTAAATAATTGAATACCTTTTGAAACATATTACTTCATAGATGTTAAACTTGTTATTATCATTTATTTGGATATGAAACTAATTTATAAGGTTAGTAATTTTGATAAAACATGGTTATGATCATATACTTGGATTATGCATTGTATTGGCAACATGGTATATGCTTGGCATACATAGAACCCTTAGAATTTGCCTTAGGTCCTAATTTGGATTCAATTTTTTTTTTAAAGTAGCATTATTCTATGTATTTGAAATGTATAGTGTAGACATATAAAATTTTCCTCTTCTCTTTTATTATTAATTATATCATCACTTGACATTAATTACACCTAATAATACCATATTCCCTAATTTCTTAATTTCACCCTAACAACAACCCTAGTAACAATATCCCAAAACCCCTTTGATATTTCCTACACATTAATAAACCTTAATCCTCATCACATTATTATTTTATCCTAATTAATCACCTACTTATCACCCACATTAATCATTTATAAGATTCTCATAATTTTTAAGGATTTCTATATTCCTTCCTAACTACCTCCTCTAACATTCCTAGCAAATCCCACCACTAATCCCCATCAAATCTCCCATTAAATACAATATCCTCCTCTAGAATCCACTAATATCCTCCTTGAGATCCACACCATGCCTTGAGCTTCTCACAATCCTCTCTATAATTGTCCATGTGATTTTTAATTCCTAAAATCCCAACTACCCAATCTTATCATCAATTCTCCACTCTTAATCAAGATCCACCATGGCACAAACCTAGCCATCAACTTATCCATGCGGGTCCTATAAATAGAGATACACCCCCATGCAAACTAATTAATAATTTTAGAATGCAATAGTGTCATAACCTTTTCAATCAAATCATTCATCTATAAGCCAAGTGTTATCAAATTTTTGAGCTATCAAGGAGAAATCATACATCAAGATCAATCATCCACTCAACTTCAAGCTTCAAGCACATATACAACAATAAGAAGTAAATATTCAAGAGTGAATTCAATTTATAAATATTGTTTTTTGTTCCTTATTTATTTCACATTTTAAAAGTATTTTCCTCATGCTTAATCTAAGGTAGTTTATTTCAGTTTAGACAAACATTTTGATATTATTCTTGGTTTTTATTAACTCTTAGATTTTAAAAAGTCTATAAATAGATAAGATTATAATTCTATGAGGTGACTTGGTTAATCATATAATTATGAATGAACAATGGAAACTTGGTATGTATGGGTTTTAGGAAATCTGCAACATCACAAGAAGTAATCCATGATTTTAGTCATAGACATACTTTAATACCAGAGTTAGAATACATTTAAAGGTCACTTAATATTTTCCCAAATTCATGCCATATTATGTTTATGCCTTAGTGAATATTAGGAATTTTATATCATTTTATACCACATTATAGTGGGGCGATACATGTAAAATTGTTCTATTTGTCAGGATTCTCTCTACTCTATCAATTATCCACATTTAACACCTTCATGGAAGGGTAGGGCCATTCTTAATAGACAATAAGAGTGGATGGGATTTGAAAGGTTTTATTGTTTTAGGAAAAACCCTCCAATAATGTTCTTCCTCTTTGGGTACCTATATGGTCTTTTAGTGATAATGATAGTCTACAGAGTTTTGGTGGATTTTTCTTATGAAGACTTTTTTATTAATGATTATTGTTGATATTTTTGAACCAAAAATGTCAAAACATCTAGTACCATAAATGAGAAACATCAATTTTTTGGAAAAAGGGCCTTAAAGTGACCTAGGATGCCCTTTTCTTAAGCCTAGTAGAAAACTAGAGATTTGGGTATAATTTGTAACTTACAAACTTGAAAATTAAATCCCAACTTCCACTTCCCACTTTACATATACCAAGAAGAAACCAGAGATTTGGATGTAATTTGCAACATGAAAACTTCAAAATTACATCCCAACCTCTACTTCCCACTCACCCCATGATCGATGAAAACTAGAACTTTGATTGCAATTTGCAACTTTGCAAGTTACAAATTGCAATTAGAGCCCCACTTTCTGACAATCACATACCTAGTAGAAATTAGATATTCAAATTCAATTTGGAACTTTCAAACTTATAAATTGAAATCAAACCTCCACTTCCCATATATCTAACTCCCATCAAAAACCAAAAAATAGAGTCCCATTTCCCACTAACTACCCTTCCTACAGAAACTAGAACTCCAGTTGTAATTTGCAACTTGTAAAGTTATAAACTACACCTCAAGTTATACTTTCCCACTTCTAATGTACCAATCCACCTAGTGAAAAGTGGACGTCAGCATGCAAAATGTAATTTTATAAAATTACAAAATTGCTTAATAACTCTAAAAATCTAAAATTATCTCCACTTCTCCCAACCACTGACTTAAGGGCATTAAATACAGGGTTATATTAATGAAATTAGGGTTTTAGGAAGTCATTATTAAAATTACAAAATCAAAGAATTGAAGCTCTACACCACAACCTATCGATGCTAAATAACACAATGCCATGCCTCGCCAATGCAATATAAAACCACCACTACCATCCCATGCAGGTAGTATTCCTATGTTCTCCTTAAATTTTCCAAAAATATTGTTATCCTAAAGCTTAGTTTTTTCTGTTCTCGCGTAAAAGCTTAGTTTTTTTCCATTCTTGTGCAAAATTTAGGTTTTTTATTCCATTTTTATTGTTCTTCCTTAAATTTTTTCCTTTGTTGCATTTTAATAGGCTGGTTAAATTAGATTTTCCAATAATATAAAAACCTTAGTAAGCACCTAAGGTTTGTAAAAATCATTAGAGTTGGAATATTCCATCAAGATCCTCTACGCAAACCTTATAAAGTTTTGACCTACAATTGCAAGTCTGATACCCATGGATATATCGCCCATAAATATAACTCCAAAACCCACTAGAATATTTTACCTATAATATAAAGCCTAAAACCCATTAGATTTTTCATTAGACATTACAAGTGAATTTTGTAACTCCAAATTCCATCGAACATTTTACCTACAATAATAACTCCAAAACCTACCAGATCTTTTCCTGCAACTACAACCCCAAAGCCTACCAACTCTATAGGTTGTTTTCACACATCAAATTTCCCAAACCGTGTGTATTAAAAAAAGAAATGAAGTTTGAATTTAAGTGGCCTAGTGTCCCACTTAGCTTGGACTCTAACATTAATGAAATCATAGACACAGTCCTAGGTCACATAGACCTAGTTGATTTTTGGACAAGGGTAAATGTTGGATTCAAAAATGATTGGATTCAAAGCATTTATAAATATGGATTACCCCAAGCATTAGCCTTCCCCTTATCAGTGTAGATCTCTAATATTGTGCTCACATTGTCAAATCATTATGATACAAAAATGAGAGTAGTGAATGACAAGGGAGAAAGGATTCTAAACTTGGAACCTGACTTCACGACATAGTTTTCCTAATTCCAGAGTATGACAGTTATATTGATATAACCCTAGAATCATCCAAGAAGTTATTTCAAGATAATAACACTATATTTCTAAGGGTCCTCAATAAATAATTTCTAAAAGTCTCTAGACCCACATCTACAAAACTACCTAAAACCCTGTCAAGAATAGACTTCAAGGAGGAAGTGGGTGACATCATCACATTCTTTGATAGAGTTACTAAGAATCTAGATGCCAAGAAAAGTGAGGATTAGATGTACCAATACATTTGGGTGATCCACCAAAATTAGTAGTACATCCACTAGGCCTAGTTGATAAGTAACTCCATCTACAAATAATTGATGGAAGTCCAAAATACAGGTAAGTTCTACATGACTTCATATTTAGTCTACATATTATAAAAGGGAAGGGCTTTCCCAAGGTTGAACATAGTGCTTGAACAAATCAACAAGGTCTTAAATTATTACCCTAACCTCACCCTTGAGGCAAGTAGACAACATTTCATAAGGGTAAATGATGCATTGATATACTGCATCATAATTATGTTTGAGAAGGAATGAGAAAAGAAGAGTTTCTTTGATGTTTCTACTTTTGAGATCACAAATTGGGGATTGTATTTCATTTTATTCCAAACATACTCATACATCATATTAGGAGGATTCAGTGGTTATCCTTATACCCTCCCAAAGTATGTAAGTGATAAATAGGCTTTAACAGAACTTCTGAGGCAGCTTATAAAGACTCATAAATTATTATCAAGCAAGCATAAGGCATGAATCCAATTCTCCATAAGCATAGGGAGGTATACATGCCCTTCCCTATCAAAGGCTAAATGTGTAGATGCTGAGATGACTCAAATTACCTTAAGAGTTCTCGATGCAAGGTTATTGTATGATGTGAATGATAGCATTACTAGTATATTGGAGATAAAAACATATTCCCATGTTACCTATTATGAATATTACTAGGAAGACATGCAAGATGAAGAGGAATTGAGACTAAGAGATTATTCCAGGATGACCCTAGAGCAAATCAAAACTTACAACGTAGCACTAATCCCTAAGGACTTAATAAATGATGAATCTCTAGTGGATAGTGTTTACTATGATAATAATATCTTTGCTCAACCCCTTCCATCAATCAAGTTGTCCATACATGAGTCCTTCTTATTAATGGATAGGACCACCAATGTAATAAATAGGACAATTAATTAGATAAGGAGTAACGGGGTCAAGATGACCAAGGAAACCTTGAGTATCAATGATAAATTAAGAGAAGTGAAAGATAAGGGTATGCCAACATAGTGGAGGGTTTGAAAAATGGAACCCAAATAGAATAGGTAGATATACTAGTGATATCACACAATATTAAGTAGAAACAAAAGGCTAAAAGAGGTCAATCTAATATCTAAGGAGTAGCATCACCTCAAATAGATCAACCAATGCCAACTTCCACCAAAAAACATAGTTTCTACTCAAAAAAAAATAGTTTCTCTTCCTCTTTCTATCATTTCACCAATTATGGTACCTCTTCCTCCTATCTCTACTCCACAACCACCTCAAATAATCACCCCCTCAATTTCCACCAGTTCACCTATACTAGTGTCTCCATTTTCAATAGCCCAATCAACACAATTGGATACTAAATATTCACTTTCACTCCCCTCTTCCACAATTCCTTCCATTTGATCCCTAATCTCCACCACCATTCTGTTAATCACTAACACCACTTAGTAGTACATAGATGCAAATTTAGTCATCTTGACTATAATCCCACTATCCATCCCAACCACTAGGTTAGATACTACTTCATTTTCATCGCCTAGCACTTTCCCGCATTTCATCAACCCTGAGTGTCCCCAACACCTTGATTGATTCATTCACGGCTCTAGATTCCACACTCCCATAGGTTCCCCTTCTATAACTCCCCATGCCTACCTCCCCACTTGTGTCAATTCCAACTCCCACAACCTTAGTAGGCACATCCATTTCCATTACACCCATTTCTTTTGTTTCCATAATAACCCAAACCCCACTAATGAGGTAGAGATATAGGAAATCATTGATACAACTATGGCTACTTAACCCACAAATGGGGAAGATATTTCCAAAACATTAGCTGAGGATTCATTAACCATATTAGTGATACATATAGCACTCATCATAATAACCACTAGTACAATAACTTCAGCTACAGATTCATAGTTGACAGTGCCAGGATCACAAGATGCCACTCCAAGTTGGCTAGTGCAATCAATAGGGAATAAGTGGAAATAAATGTTGTCTCCTATCACATTAGATTTTGGCCTTATGGAGGCATCAAAGAAATCAAGGGCAAGACCCATAACCATATCCAGGATACTATATGATTTAACAGGGGAGAAATATGTAGAAATTGTAGTCCCCCCATCAAATAAACAAAAAGAAGATCTAGTGGTGGGGGATTACCAAATATCCAAAGTACACCTAGGTCATATTATAAGAGAGGAATTGAAACATGATGTTTAAATCAAGCATTAGCTCTCTTTTTGAGAAGATAGATACTGACAAGGTCACAAAAGATGAATTGAAGAACAAATTTGAACAATTGATAACTGCACTAAAGAAGTTCATTGAGCCCATAGCCCAACCAACACAATCTATTACTCAAATACTTGATAAGGAAAAACTTGAAGTAGTAACAGATATTGGCAGTATGGGAAGGTCTATGAAATACTGGGTTGAGGAGCTTATCACAAAGGGAAATAGAGTAATTGAGCTAACAATGGATTATTATAAAACTCTAAAAGATGATCGAGCATCTTTGAAGGCATCAATGAGAAAATATGAGGAAGAGATTGAAAGGTTGAACCTATTCTTCCCAAAATTGTAAGATTTTGACCTGATTGAAACCAATACCCTCATTTTAGAGAAAATATTGAAAAGTGATATAGAGCATGAGGAACTAGACAAGGTAGCTAGTTTCAGAATAAGAATACTCACTAAGAGGATTAATAAGGCCAAGGCTACATATGATAAGACCATAAATACGATCTATGAGATTGAATATTTGATTAATAAATTATCATGTAAATAAATAGATCATCAAGATCAAATCTTTTTAGTACAAGAGGTTTAGGAAAATTTCAAAGGAGTGATCAAGAGAGTTAGTACGATATATAACATTTAACTTGAGTTCCATCCATTGATTCATCAGGTATCATAATACACTAGATCAAAAGGGAAAAGACACTCAAGTATACATGGATACATCTAAAAAAATCTCTGATACAATGGTAGAATGTGAGTTAAATAACCTATATTCACTTGGTCCTAATGAAGATCGTATCCTAGAGATCTTCAAAATCTTTTATGCCTACATTGAGAAGACATAAGAAAATAAAGATAAGCAATCTTTAGAGGTTATGGTTGTAGATTAATTATTTCAATCAAATACATTTTGTATATTACATTTATTTATTATAAAATATATTATAAACTTTCAAGTTTCAAATTGTAACTATCATTTTGGTAGCTCTTTTTTAGAAATAGCCACTTGTAATTTTCAAGTATCTTTTTGGCAAGTTGAAAAGTTGTAAAAATCAAACTTATAAATTTCACTTTTATTTTTGACAAAGTCTGAGTTCTTTAACTTTAAAAAACTCATGTTGTAAATTTCATTTCTAATTTTGTCAAAGTTGGATGACTTAAAAAATTATACAAGTCTCAACTAAAAAATACAAGTCAGGTTTTACAAGAAATAACCTAAAATATCTAAAAGCTTTCTACTTTTATAATTGTTAGTTCATTTTTTTGCACCTCATTCCATGGAAAAGATAACAGTATTTGAACTATAGATAAGGAAGATGTTGCATGAAGATTCAATAGGATTTATCCATGCCTCTAGCACTTGTTGAAATGCATAGAAGTTGCATGTTCCTTATTCTACTCATTTACCTCACTAAAGATGCCATTTCAGCTAAAGATCACACCATTTTGCATGAGGTTTTCTTATTTTTCTTGCTCTTTAACTAGGTGTAGGATTTTTATAATTACCTCTCTTTAAAGAAAGTATTTTGTATAAATATGGGTATCATGGCGTAGCCCATTTATCTTTTTGTTGATAGAGAAATTATTCTGCATTTTGAACAATTGATCTACATGTTATAACTTGGAGAATGATAATAGATAGAGTTTGTACCTTTTTTGTCTATGTTATCTTTATGTATGCAAGACTATCTATCAATTTTGTGAATGCTTTCATTCTTTTTTTAGTCATAAAATTTCATTTATGGTATTATTTTGCCCTTTTGAAAAGTTGTTTGATAAAAATAAAGAATCTTGTTTCGTATATGATAAATGCCTAATATTACCTTTGGTTTCATATTTGCATGAGTTTGTGCTCCAATGAATTTTAGCATATTTATTGTTTTGTTGTGTTCATATAAAGCAAGCATTAATTTCTATTATAATTATTTGGTACAATCACCATTTCTAGTTTTATAAATTCATTTCTAAAACTTTGTTCCTCACAAGTTAAACCCTAGTTTAGGAGTAAGATCACTACGAAGCAAAATTTTTACATGAAATGGTAATATATTAGTTGTATTGAACCTAGTGAAAGGAAATTAGCCTTCTCTAGAGTTTCACCTCAATTCACCAAGGACCCACAACTAGGAGGTGATCCCATCGTATCATTAGATTTCCCATAATTGGCAACACATATTGAACATCTTACTACCACATGAAAGACGGGTGCAAAATCTATGTGATAATAGTTTTTGGCATGCATGTTAGGAATTGAAGATCATTACTAAGAGATAGGTGTTATTCTAATCAATTTTTTTATGAGCCTCGTATATATTTCAAAATCACTTGGTGACTCCACTAGCTCATAGATTCTTGAAATCTAGGTTTATATATGTCAAAGATATAAACAAGATCATCTACTAAAGGTAAGAAAGTTGAATTGCAAGAATTGTCATTTCCATATAAAAAGAAATAAAGATCGATTGTAGCTTACACTAGCATATATCCTACAAAATTATTTTCATTTCTTATAAATATCCACAGTAATTTCATACCTCCTATTATGGCCTTGATAAATCCAATTTTTTTAGCATTCAATGGAGGTAGCCTACTTCAGTTGGCCTAGTATGATGATATACCCACCTCAACTTTGAAAATTCTTCCATTTATTGCTGGTTAAACTTCCACCACTCCCATGTTACATATACAAGACATGTTAATATTTTTTCAATTCACAATATAGCACAAGAAAATATTACAATCAGTCTTCTTGTCTCCTCATTCAAGGGTAAAGTCTTACAATGGTACATAGGTCTACTTCCCAATTCCATTCATGTTTGGGATGACTTAGGGACTGCACTATGCACACAATTTTAAGATAAGAGTGACCACCTCTTCTTGGTTGAACAACTAATAGCTATTTAGTGGGTTCTTCATAAGTTCATGTGTGATTTTAATTTTTGCTTTCAAAAGACATGGAATATAATTCCAATGTTGGTCGAGCCAATCCCAAATAATGCTTTTCTATATTACTTGAGAACTTTAAATAGTGATATAGCTATCATGATTCAGTCAATGGGTAGAACCACACTACCTAATGCCTATGAAATTGTAATAAGAGCAAAAAATTGCCTAATTCAAGCTGGAAAAATTGCCCTAAGGACTCCAATGCCTCTATTTTTAGAAGTGCCTCCTACATAACCTATTTTTTCCCCAATTCCCATCATAATCAAGGCACCAGCATTAGCTCTTGCTCCCACTGATGATTTATATGGGGTTAAGTCACTGCTTAAAAGCTTTGGAAATGAGTTGGTGGCAATGAAAAGGTAGAAATATTAGAACTACAAGACATATCATCAACCCAACTAAACATACCAACCCAATAGCTAGCCATACCAAGGAAATTCATAGCCAAAAATTCAAAATATGAAAGTAAAACCTCTGAACATCCATCCTCTACCTACACTAGGTACTTCTAAAGCCATTATACATGTTTAAAATACCTTAGCTCAAGAGTATGACTGGTGTTACCCTTGTGCTCAACCACATAATCAGAATGTTTGTCCTAATAGTGTCATTAGTTAAGCCTTAATGGTGCAAAGTATAATGAACACTCAAGGAAAGCAAGAAGTCACTTCCCAGCAGGAAGATACTCAAAAGCCTATTCATAGTGAAGCTACACTTTTGAACTAGCAAGAGGAGGATTTTTGTGGTGTAAATCAAGAAGAAGCACTAATTAATGGTGGTGGTTTAGTGATAATAAATACACACTCTAAGAAAATGGAAATTGAAATTGATCAACCCCTTAGGGTTGAACAAGCTATAACTTCTAAAGTTGTACAAGAGTCTGTAAAAATCAACACAGTCTAAAGGCCACCCTATGTACTAATGGGCCAGTCAAAATCAAAATTACTAACCCCAAATCTTGTGAAAGAAGGCACAGCCCCCACAAAGGCATCAATGAATTTTGGTAGCATTCCATTTAGTATTGTAGAATAAATGAAGAAAAATAATTTAAATGTCACCATGTGGGAGGCATTGTCTATTCCAACATAAAGGGACTTATTACAAGAGGCTTTGAAAATATTCCAAATAATAGATAAAGTTCTAGCTAAGGGACCCACTACTGGAGTTAATTTGTGTCAACCATAAATTGACACCAAAGCAAGCAAAAATGGTAAGTCTCCCCTTTTTTTCCTTTCACTCATAGTTGGGAAACATATCATACATAACTATATGGTAGACTCAGGGGCTAGCAATTCCATTATGCCCAAAAAAATAGTTGATGCTCTTAGTATTAAGTATACACCTATCACAAAAGGTGTGGTTCAATTAGATGGGACTATTGTTCAAATAGTCAAGACTATAAAAGGTTTAAACCTTACCATACATGCATGTGTAAGCTTGTTAATTTCCCAAGATGTCTCAGTTATTGACCTCCCCCCTATTTTTCTATCTGCCTTTCTTGAGACTTCACTGCTAAAATGGGAGGGTATCTATTTATTAACTAGTCCCATATATTGCGTAGGATGAGATATTAAATGAGAGTGATGATAAGAGCTAATCCAATTTTTAAATACCATATTGAGACATACACTCATATCCCTGTGGATATGAATTGCACATTGCAAGATTAGGAAGAAGAGTTTGATCATGAGGTTGCAACACCCATGGAAGAAATTCAAGACACTCATCTAGATAAATGGGGATTGAATCTCCAATTTGATCCTTATGATTATGTATAATAAAATAGGTTGGGTACATATTACATCGATGAAAATGATGCAATCGTTCCCAATCTTGTAAAACCATTTGAGGATCTCCAAGGAATGTGGTAACTATTCTTTAATGGCTCAAGAGGTAGGAATGGTGCAAGTGTAGGTATTGTTTTGATATCTCCACAAAAAGAGAGTTATTTCTATTCTTTAAAACTCCAATTCAGTTGCACTAATAATGTAGCTTAATATGAATCTTTGATTTGAGGTCTCCAGCTGGCCAAAGAAAGAGGGATAGTCACTACAAATATTTGGTGATAATGAATTGTTCGTTCACCAAGTAATATCTAAAAAAATAACCAAGAATAAGTTGCTAAGATCCTACAAACACAAGGTTTGGGAAATGTTAGAAGACTTTATCACTTTAAACATTCAATCAATACCAAGAGCACATAACAAAGACATTGATCATTTGGCCTCAATAGGTTCCCAATATAACCTGCCTGAAGAAATAAAGAATAATAACAATGAGCATGTAAATTTGATAGTAAGACCATTCATTTTTGAAAATTTAACTGAATGGCAAGTTTTTTATAGTGATCATCAAATTATGAATTTTCTAAGAAAAGAGGTTGAATTCTCAAAGAAAAACTAATCAAGACTCCAAGATCAATACAAAGATCAAATAATTCAGTTCAAGATAAACAAATTACCCATGGGCCTTATTACTTTGGAGAGTATCTTCAACTCTAATGATCAGTTAAAAGGTGAAAATAAGAATATCATGGTCAATGAAGAATACTATGAGCTAGTAATCATTTTAGAGGGAAAAACATTGAAGATTGGAAAGGTATGTAATGTTTATAAAAAACAAGACTTTATTAATTTGTGTCAAGAATTTGAGGATAACTTCGCTTGGAGTTATAAAAATCTAAGGGGGTTTGACCCTAGCTTAGCCCAACACATAATAGATCTTGATCCAAATACCAAAGTTGTTAGACAAAAACGTAGACCAATAAATCAAAAAATAGAACCCTTGACGAAGAGTAAATTGTCTAAAATAATAGAGGCTAATATCATTTTCCCTATCAAACACTCATCCTGAGTTGCTAACTTGGTCCCTGTAAGGAAAAAGAATGGTGAAATCAATATTTGCGTAGATTTCAAGGACATAAATAAAGCATCCCTAAAGGATCATTATCTCCTTCCACCCATGGAGCAAATTCTTTAAACTGTATCAAGATCTAAAAGATTTTCCCTTCTAGATGGTTATTATGAATATAACCAAATCCTAGTGTAGGAATCAGACCAATTCAAGATTGATTTCACTATAAAATGGGGCATGCATGCCTATAAAAATATGCCTTTTGATCTAGCTAATGTTGGTGCTACTTTCCAAAGAGCCATAGATATGGCTTTCAGAGGTTTGATAAATGAGATAATCTTGGTATATCTAGATGACATAACTATTTATTCAAAACATGTTGATGCACACCTAGATCACCTTAGGAAAGTTTTTGAAAGGTGAAAAGAGTTTGGAATTTCCTTCAATCCAAAAAAGTGCATTTTTGCAGTTCATGGAGGGAAACTACTAGGACACATTATTTCAAAAGAGTGTCTTGCAATAGAACCAGAGAGAGTAAGTGTTATATCTTCACTAGCACTCCCGAGCCATAAAAAGGGATTACAAAATTTGGTAGAAAAGATCAAATTTGTAAGAAGGTTCAATTTTAATTTTGCCTCCATGGCTAATCCTCTTACCACTATGCTTAAAAAGGGTGTTAGTTTTAGTTAGACACAAGAAGGAAAAGATATTTTTGAAGCTATCAAATAGGCTATTTCTCAATCTCCAACCCTTTTCAACGCTAAATATGAGAATGATTTCATTCTCTATGCTTTTGGAGGGGAATGTAGCATATCAATTATTCTAACCCAACAAGATAAAGAATATTTACAGCAAATAATATCTTTCTTCAATCAATCCTTGAAATATTATGAGGAAAAGTATAGTTTTATGGAGAAGTATACTCTATAATAAAATCTCTCAAAAAGTTTAGGCATATGCTCTCCAATAATAAAATTCACCTGATGGTTAATCACCAAATTATCAAAGAGTTCTTGTTAAGCTAGGAAATAAATGAAAAAAGAGCAGAATGGATCACAAAAAGTCATGTAATATGATGTGAACATCAAAATTACAAAGCTTGTAAGATGAAAGGGTTTATGTGAATAGATGTATTTTGATATAAAGACTATTGAGGTAGTATCTGATGTAGTATATGCTCAAAATACATCCTAAATAACCATTCCACCTCCATTCAATAGTTGGATCTATGACATGACCATTTTCTTATAGATTGGTAAGTACCCGTATGATTTCTAGCAATCCAAGAAGAGGCATTTTAGACTCCAATATATTCCTTATGTTCTTGTTGATGGAGTGTTTTTTAGGAAAGATATGAATGGATTCATGTTGAGGTGTATTGAGTATAGTCAAATTCCCAAGGTGTTTGATGAGTTTTATGATGGTCCATCAAGTGGACATTTCCCCATAAGAATTACTAAAATTAAAATAATGAGAGGGGGATATTATTGACCTGACATATTCAAAGATTCCCATAAATGGGTAAATAACTATGAAAAGTGTGCTTACTTTATAGACAAGTAAAGATTAGCAGCTCTCCATCTCAAACCAATCCAAGCCAATGAACCATTTACCCAATCAAGATTGGATTTCATTGGCATGATCAATCCACCATCGAGTGTAGGCCACAAATGGGTCTTTACAATAACTAATTATTTCACCAGATGGACTAAAGTAGTTGCATTGAAAGATGTTATAGAGGCATCTATTGTAGAATTCATGGATGACATTGTCATAAGATTTGGTATTTCGTACACCATTATCTTAGATAATGCCAAAGCTTTTATGGGCACTCAAGTGAGTGAGTGGACTATAAGGCATAATGTATACCTGATTACTTCATCCAATTATTACCCATAGGGTAATGGCTTGGATGAATCTACCAACAAAAATCTCATAAGGATTATCAAAAGGATAATGGAAGACAACTAAAGGACATGGCACATGAAGTTAAAATTAGCACTTTGGGCTAATAGGATCACTCCCAAGAGAGACATTGGTAATTCTCCATTCATGTTTTTATATGGAAGGGAAGCTAGAGTTCTATTTTCAATAGAGTTACCATCTCTAGAATTCAATCATCAGTTGGAGTTGATTGACAATGATGAAATGATAGTACAATTGGTAGAACTCATAGAGCTAGAAGAAGTTAGGAACTAGTCAATGAAAGTTCTAAAATTAAATTAGGCTCAAACAAAGAGAACATTCTAAAAAAATCATCCAATAAGAGCTTCAATGAAGGATGCATGTTTTTGAAATGGGATGTTAAAAGAGCTAAACCAAGTAAGCATATAAAGTTTGATGTAATATGGAGCAATCCATACATCATAACTCAGTACAAGGGAACAAATGCATTCCAACTATCTAAGCTTAATGGATTAAAACTACCTATCTCAATCAATGGGATATACATCAAAGCTTGCTTATGAGGTTGGAAATCTTTCCAACAAATATTTTATATGTTAGGTTTAGTCATTTTCCCCAAATAAGTATTTTTGCATAAGTCAACTCATTAAGATTTTTTGTTTCCTTAATTTGTTTCTATTTTATTTTTCCCTATTTAATTTTATGTAGGAAAAATCCCAATTTTGTTCTTCTTCTCCAGTTATAAGTGTGTTAAGCTTAAAATGACTCCATGCCCAATAAATTAGAATGCTACTAGAAAGAAACTAATTAGCAAGCAATCACCCCATAGAGGTCATCAAAAATGTTGATATTTTTTAACCAAAAATGTTGATATTTTTATACCAAAAATTTCAAAACATCTAGTATCCTAATAGAGACCAATTAATTTTTTGGTAAAAAGTCCTTAAAGTGACCTAGGATACCCTTTTCTCAAGCCTAATAGAAACTAGAGATTTGGGTACAATTTGTAACTTGAAAATTGCATCCCAACCTCCTCTTCTTTCTTTACACATACCTGATAGAAACTAAAGATTCAAATGCAATTTGTAACTTACAAACTTGCAATTTGTTTCCTAACCTCCATTTCTTGTTCACCCCATGATCGATGGAACTAGGAACTCCAAGCTGCAAATTACAAATGGAGCCCCACTTTCTACCAATCACATACCTAGTAGAAACTAGAAATTCAAATGAAATTTTCAACTTGAAAACTTATAAATTGCTTCTAAACCTTCATTTCCCCCTCATTCAACTCCCATCAGAAAATGGAACTCTAGTTGTAATTTGTAAAGGGAGTCCCACTAACTATCCTTCCCATAGAAACCAGAGCTCTGGTTGTAATTTGCAACTTGCAAAGTTTCAAATTGCATCTCAAGTTGTGCTTTACCATTTCCAATGTACCAAGCCACTCAGTAGAAAGTGGAGGTCGATGTGCAAAATGCAATTTTGTAAAATTGTGAAATTGCTTCACAACCTTAAAACTCTGAAATTCCCACCATTTCTCCCAACCACAAACCTAAGAGCATTAAATATAGGGTTATATTAATGAAATTATGGTTTTGGAAAGTCATTGTTAAAATTAAAAAATCAAAGATTTGGATCTCTATGCCACGACCCATCGATGTTGAGCAATGCAATGCTATGTCTCACTAACATAGCACAAAACCACCACTACCATCCCAAACAAGTGATATTCCTATATTCTCCTCATATTTTCCAAAATTATTGCTATCCTAAAGCTTAGTTTTTTCCATTCTTGCATAAAATCTTAGTTTTTTCCATTCTTGCATGAAAGCTAGGTTTTTTCTTCCATTATGTTCACTTTCCTTGAATTTTTTCCTTGTTTGCATTTTAAAAGGCTAGTTAAATTAGGTTTTCCAATAATATCAAAACCTTAGTAATCACCTAGGCCATTGGAGTTGGAATATTCCATCAAGATCTTCTACATAGACCCCACAAAGTTTTGCCCTGTGATTACAAGTCTAAAACCTACAAACATTTCACCTGTAAATACAAATCCAAAACCCACTAGAATATTTTATGTACAATAGCAAGCCTAAAACCTATTAGATTTTTCATCAGAACTTACAAGTGCATTTTTCAATTCCAAAGTCTATCAGACATTTTACCTATAATAGCAACTCCAAAACCCATCAAAGCTTTTCCTGCAACTACAACCCCAAAGCCCACCAACTTTGTAGTTGGTTTTCCCACATCAAATTTCCTAAAATCTATGTTTGGAAAAGAAATAAGCTCAAATATAAGGGACTTGGTGTCCCACTCAGCTTGTACTCTAACACTAATTAAATCACAGACACAGACCTAGGTCACACAGACCTAGTTAATCTCTAGACAAGGGTAAATGTTGAATTCAAAAATGATTGGATTCAAAGAATTTATAACTATGGATTACCCCAAGTAGTAGCCTTCCCCTTATTATTTTAGAGCCCTGAGCTTGTGCTCACATTGGTAAAGCACTATGATGCAGAAAAGAGAGAAGTAGTGAATAATAAGGGAGAAAGGATTTTGAACCTAGACCCTGACTTCATCGACACAGTTTTCTTGATTCTAGAGTATGATAATTATCTTGATATAACACCATAATCATCCAAGAAGTTATTTCAAGATAATAACACTGCATGTCTAAGGGTCCTCAACAAATAATGGCTAAAATTTTCTAGACCCACATCTACAAGATTACCTAAAATCTTGGAAAGAATAGACTTCAAGGAGGAAGTGGGTGACATCATCATATTCTTGCATAGATTTACTGGGATCCCCAAATTCCAAGAAATTTTAGGATTGGATGTACCAATATATTTGAGTGATCCACCAAAATCACCAGTACATCCACTGGGCCCAATTGATAAGTGATTCCATCCATAAATAATTGATGGAAGTCTAAAATATAGGGAAGTTCTACATGATTTCATATTTAGTCTACATATTAACAAAAGGAAGGGCTTTCCTAGGGTTGAATATAGTGCATGACCAAGTCAACAAAGACTTCAATTATTACCCTAACCTCACCCTTGAGGCAAGTATACAACATTTTAAAAGGGTAAATGATGCATTCATATACTGTATCATAATCATGTTTAACAAAGAACTAGAAAATAAGAGATTTTGTGATGTCTCTACTTCTAAGATCATGAATTGGGGATCATATTTCATTCAATTCCCAAAATATTCATACATCAGAGTAGGAGGATTTAGTGGTTGTCCTTATACCCTCCCAAGGTATGTAAGTGAAAAATGATCTTTAATAAAACTCGTGAGGTAGCTTGTAGAGACTCACAAATTGTTATCAAGCAAACATAAGGTAGGAATCCATTTCCCCATAAGCATAGGGAGGTATACATGCCCTTCTTTATCAAAGGACAAATGTGAAAATACTGAGATGACTCAAATGACCTTAAGAGATCTTGATGCAAGGCTATTTTATGATGTGAATGGCATCATTACCAGTATATTGGGGATCACAACATATTCCCATGTCCCTATTACAAAGATTACTAGGAAGACATGCAAGATGAAAAGGAATTGAGGCTAAGAGATTATTTTGGGATGACCCTAGAGCAGATCAAACTTACAACATGGCACCAATCCCTGAGGACTTAATAGATGATGAATCTCTAGTGGATAGGGTTTAGTATGATAACAATATCTTTGCTCAACCTCTTCCATCATTTAGGTGGTCCATACCTAAGTCCTTATCATTAATGGATAGGACCACCAATATAGTAAATATGATAATTAACTAGCTAAGGAGCAAAGGGGTCAAGGTGACCAAAGAAACATTGAGTATCAATGACAAATTAAGAGAAGTGAAAGAGAAAGGTGTGTTGATAATAGAGGAAGGTTATAACAGTGGAACCCAAATAGATCAGGTAGATACACCAATGATATCACATAAGAAGAAGTAGAAATAAAATGCTAAAAGATGTTAATCTAGTATCCAAGGAGAAGCAACACCTCAAATGAATTAAATAATGCTAACTTCCATCGAAGACATAGCTACTATTCAAGCACAAATAGTTTCTCCTCCTTTCTTTATCATTTCACCAACTATGGTACCTCCTCTTCCTATCTCTACTTTGAAACCACCTCAAATAATTACCCCTCCATTTCCACCAATTCACCTATGCCAATGACTCCATTTTTAATAGCCTAATCAACATAATTAGACACTTAGGCTTCACTTTCACTCCCTCTTCCACAATTACTTCCATCTCATCCCTAATATCCACCATCACTCCATTAATCACTTACACCACTCAGTAGTACATGGCTATAGATTTAGTCATCCTAACTACAATCCCACTATCCATCCCAACCACTAAGGTAGCTACAACTTCATTTTCATCTCCTATCACTTTCCCCATTTCATCAACCCTAAGTGTCCCCACCACCTTGATTGATTCATTCATGGCTCTAGATTCCACACTCCCATAGGTTCCCATTTTTCAACTCCCCATGCCTACCTCCCCACTTCTATCACTTCCATCTCCCACAACACTGATAGGCACATCCATTTCTACTACACCCATTTCTTCCATTTCCATAATATCTCAAACCCCAACTAAGGAAGTAGAGATAGAGAAAATCATTTATACAACTATGGCTATTCAACCCATAGATGGAGAAGAGGTTACCAAAACATCAATCAAGGATTCATTGGCTATATCAGTGATAGATATAACACTTATCATAATAACCACTACTGCATCAACTTTAGTTTCAGATTCATAGTTGATAGTGTCAGGATCATAAGATGCCACTCTAATCTGGATAGTGTAATCAGTAGGGAATAAATATAAATAAATAGTGCCTCCTAACACACAAGATTTTGGCCTTATGGAGGCATCCAAGAAATCAAGGGTAGGCCCCATAACCATATCTAGGATACTATATTATTTAGTAGGGGAGAAATATGTAAAAATTGTAGTCCCCCCACTAGACAAACAAAAATAATATCTAGTGGTTGGGGATTACCAAATATACAAAGTGCACCTGGTCATCTTATAAGAGAGGGATTGAAATATGTTGTTTAATCAAGCACTACATCTCTTTTTGAGAAGATGGATAGTGACAAGGTCACAAAAGATGAAAAAAAGAACAAAGTTTAACAATTGACAACTACACTAAAGAAGTTCATTGAGCCTGTATCCCAACCAACACAACCTATTTCTCAGTTCCCTAACAAGGAAACACTAGAAGTAGTAATAGATATTGGTATTATGGGAAGGGCTATAAAATATTGCACTAATGATATTATCACAAAGGGAAACAGAGTAATTTAGATAGCAATAGATTGTTATAAAACTCTGAAAGATGATCAGGCATATTTGAAAGCATCAATGAGCAAATACGAGGAAGAGATTGAAAGGTTGAACCTATTCTTCCTAAAATTTAAAGCTATTGACTTGATTAAAATTGATACCCTCATAGAGAAAATATTGAAAAATGATGCAGAGCATAAGGAACTAGACAGGGCAACTAATTTTAGAATAAGAATACTCATTGAGAATATTAATAAGGCCAAAGCTACATATGATAATGCCACAAATATGATCTATAACATTGAATATTTGCTTAATAAATTATCATGTGAAGCAACAAATCATCAAGATCAAAACCTTCAGTACAAGATGTTCAAGACATGTTCAAAGGAGTGGTCAAGAGAGATTAAGCACAAGATACAACATTCAACTTGAGTTCCATCCACCAATTCATCAGGGATCATAATACACTAGATCAGATGGGGAAATACACTCAAGTACACAAGGATACATCTAGAGAACTCTCTAATACAATGGTATAATGTGCGATAATCAACCTATATTCACTTGGTCCTGATGAAGGTCATTTCCTAGAGATCTTTAAAAGCTTTGATGCCTACATTGAGAAGACATGGGAAAAGAAGGATAAGAAATATTCAGAGGTTATGGTTGTAGATTAATTATTTCAATCAAATAAATTTTTATATTAAATTTAGTTATTGTAAAATATATTATAAATTTTTAGGTTGCAAATTGCAACTATCATTTTGGTAGCTCTTTTTTAGAAAGAGCCACTTGTAATTTTCAATTATCTTTTTGGCAGGTTGAAAAGTTGTAAAAATCAAACTTGTAAATTGCACTTTTCTTTTTGATAAATTTTGATTTGCTTAACTTGAAAAAACTCATGTTGTAAATTACATTTCTAGTTTTGTCAAAGTTGGATGACTTAAAAAATTATAAAAGTCTAAATTGAAAAATACAAGCTAGGTTTTGCAAGAAATAACCTAAAATATCTAAAAGATTTCTACTTTTCTAAGTGATAGTTCATTTTTTGGCACCTCATTCCATGGAAAATTTAACATTAATTGAACTAAAAACAAGGAAAATGTTGCATGAAGATTTAAAAAGATTTCTCCATGCCTCAAGTACTTGTTGAAATGCCTAATAGTTGCATGTTCTTTTTTCCAATCATTTACCTCACTAAAGATGCCATTCCAACTACATATCACACCATTTTGCATGAGGTTTTCTTAATTTTCTTGGTCTTTAACTGGGCGTAGGGTTTTAATAATTGCCTCTCTTTTAAGAGAATATTTTGTATAAATATGGGTACCATGGAGTAGTTCATTTATCTTTTTACTGTTGGAAGAAGTATTTTACATTTTGAATAATTGATCTACATGTTGTAATCTGGAGAATGATAATAGATTAATGTTTTGCCTTCCTTGTCTATGTTATCTTTATATATGCAAGGATATTTGTCAAGTTTTTGAATGATTTCATTCTTGTTTCAGTCACAAAATTTCATCTGTGGTATTATTTTTCCCTTTTGAAAAGTTGTTGATAAAAATAAAGAATCTTGTTTCTTATATAATAAATGCCTAATATTACCTTTGGTTTCATGTTTGCATGAGTTTTTGCTCCAATAAATTTTAGTATATTTATTGTTATTTTGTGTTCATAAAAATAAGCATTAATTTCCACTTTAATTATTTGGTGCAATCACCATTTCCAGTTTTACAAATTCTTTTTTAAAACTCTTTTCCTCACAAATCAAACCCTAGTTTAGGAGCAAGATCACTAAGAAGTATAATTTTTACATAAATTGGTAATATATTAGTTATATTCAACTTAGTGAAAAGAAGTTGGCCTTCTCTAGAGGTTCACCTCAATTTTCCAAGGTCCCACAATTAGGAGGTGATCCCATCGTATCATTAGATTTCCCATAGTTTATACATATTGAACATCATACTACCACATGAAAGATAGGTGCAAAATCTATGTGATAACAATTATATTTGACATGTGATTATACTATTATATAGAAAAGATGTATTTTGAGTAAATTATAGTGAATATTTCTTTAAATTATAGATATGAATGCAAATTTGTATTATAAATATATCATTAGTTATGGAAGTATATTTTATGTTCATACCTTGATTTTAGCATTAAGAGTGTAATCTAATTTCAAGGTGTAAAAGTGTTATTGAAATTATAGTGATGGAAACCAAAGGAATGGTTGATGTGAAAATTGAAGAAATGAAAATTAATTTCATAAATGATTATTGATTTTGTACGTGGAAAGTACTATGAAACTATTTGGAATTTTAAAGTAACTTTGAAAATACTTAACTATAATTTAGTTATCACATATGGTTGTATTTTGACAAATTTGTTTACATAATTGTTTAAGGAATGAAATCAATAAGAAACCATTTACTATGATAATAGGAAGAAAAAAATCTAGTACATTTTTCTGGTACCTAATTAGAAGGTTATTACAATAAAGCCTCTCGTTTAGTACCTCATCCTACAAACTAGGAAAAACCTCCTACGTTTACCCAAACACATATATCTCAACAAATTATAAACACTCCAAATGGGGAAAACTCAAATAAATTTCAAAATAATACATATAACCCTCTTAGACAAGTTTTAACAAATAACTTCTAAACAATGAAATGAGGAGGCTTGGGGAAAATCACTCATCCTTGCCCATCCCAACATAACAACTCAAGCCCATGCAAGAAACATAAATTCACATTTTAAAACTTAAAAATGACATTCAAAATAAGCTAAAATAGAGAAAAAAATTCGAATAAACCATTATAGGGTCAATAATATACATGGCCTTAGGCCCAAAACATACACAAAGCAATAGAAAGATTGCAAGCCAAAAGACCTTGCCAATCCATAACAGGTTTTCAATCAAAGAGGTAACAAGATATTATTTTAGAATAAATTACATTAAATAATAAGGTGTTAAAAGACCTCCTACCTCAAGTTATCAATTTTTTATCATATACTAATCTGTTTAACCATATATTTAGATATGTATGGTTATCTAGGGTTAAGGGGTATTATATTAACTTTTACATAAGGATGGTGAAGTAACCTAATGAGCAAGTCAATCAATATAAAATTCAAACAAATAGTATTCTAAATTTATACAATTGATATTGGTAAAAATAGTAAAGTATATCTATGATAGGTATTTGCTAAGAGTACAAGACTAAGGTATTACATAAAGCATATTTTAGTATCTATAATTGTCCCCCCTTTATTCTAGTAATGTTTAAAGGAAATAAATGCATACTTGGGTGTATATACACACCTTGTCTTTACATGAGCCCAACTTAAGTGATTTGTTAGAGACTAACATGCAACCAAGAATATGTTATAGTTTATAATTAGTATATGAAATATAAAATTCAAAGAATTTGAAATGCTTGAAAGTAGAGAGAGAAAGGTTAGGAGTACACATGTGTGTTGATGTAACCATCTTGATTTTTGGCAATTTTAATTGAAAAGATACCTCATTATGAAGCATTTAATATGAGATTAAGATAATTATGAACCTACAAGTTCATGCACGCACACACACACACACACATACACACATGTATGTATATATAGACACACACACACAAATGTGTATATATATATATATATATATATATATATATATATATATATATATACATACATACACACACACACACACACACACACACACACACACACACACACACACACACACACACACACACATATATACATATGTGTGTGTGTGTGTGTGTGTGTGTGTGTGTGTATGGATACATATAGATACTTATAAATATATATGCATGTATATATATGTATACATATATATATATATATATATATATATATATATATATATATATATATATATATATATATATATATATATATACTATGTGTCTATATGTGTGTGTGTAGATACACACACACACACACACACACACACACACACACACACACATATATATATTTTGTGTGTGTGTGTTGGAGGACACATACCCCAACCTTGGTGTAAAGGTGAGTTGCAACACAACCATTGAGCTTGTTTCATCTCAATTGTGAAACCCAAATATGTGCATGATCTAATGAGTGTGAGAAATTTAATCAACTCACAATATATATATATATATATATATATATATATATATATATATATATATATATATATATATATATATATTGAGGGTGGATGATTTAATCAAATCCAACCTATACTATTAATAAATTTAGATGATTTGATCAAATCTAACTTATAATCTTGGTAAGATTGAGCAATTTAATCAACTCAACCTTCCAAAGATGAACCAACTATTATAGTAGATTGATTCGATAACAGTCCATCCTAGATATAATAACAGTCCATATTAGTATTTAAAATCTAGAAAATGAATTTATTTTACAATGTTAGGTTCCCTTTGCATGGCATATGCATCCCATATATGTCTCAAGCTGAAATATGGCTACAATAACAATACCAATGTATATAATGTTGCCACAAATATGTATCTAAATCATATAACTATGAAATATGATGAATTTGAAATTAGTGTAAGTGTGGAGGACATGTTTCTATGACATTCCCCCACTAAATCTAGATAATCTGAGAACTTGTGTAAATGTAGAGAACATGTTTCCATAACATTCCCCCACCATAATCTAGAAATGTTAAGTATTGAATAAGTGTGGTGTTTATGCCTTTTTTACATGTCCCCATTGTAATATGAAACTATGAAAGTGTGGAAGCCATGCCTCTATGACATGCTCACATTGATATGCCCCTTTTTAAGGTGAGGGGAAGTATAATCTGGTAGTTACCTTACCTCAAAAAGATAATATAATTATATAAGTTGTGTGTGGATTATGTAGTATATAAGGATAACATATCTAGGTAGATATAGCAATGATGTACATAGTGTGTGATCACATCAAGTCCTAAGATGGATGATGTAGATCATGAAAACATCTAAAGAGTAATAATATAAGCTCAATAAGCAATCAAGTACACACGCAAAAATACTCAAAAGTAAAGAAACAAAAAACGATCCAAGGAGACCTCATACAAGGGGCATGTTCAAACGTCACATAGTCAAAGGGACATGACTTAGTCAAATGTCCACAAATCATATAATGACATATTAAAATGTCCACATACAACAAACAATGACATATTCAAATGTTTAAATAGAAAAATAAATGCATGGGGGTTGCAATCAATGGAGCATATTCAGATGCTCAAATAAGCAATATAATGCAAGATAATAAAAAACAAAGAACACACTCAAGGAAGTAATAAAATGGAAAATTAGGATAAATATAAGCAACCATCATGAACATAGCATACTAGTTCCTAAACATATGTGTTTTCAAATAATGCTAAGTACATAACATATCAAGTACATTGTGAAAGGTATAAACATGGATATAGGCATGTGTAAGTGTATATAAGCTCAAACATGATAATGGAAGGTGATCATATAATAATATAAACTAGGTGTATCAAGATCAAATAAGTAGATACCCTCAGCATACTTAGGATGTGAGTGAATGGAAGTCCCAACATCCATATGTGCATTTATCATGTATCTAGGTATATATGTATCACACTCAAACAAAATGTGAAACATATGTGTATATAAGAAAATAATGATGTGTTATCTACTAACATAAATCAAACAACATATGCATAATAAATATTACAACTAGGAACGAGCTATTTTTTTTGGTATTTTATAATTATTTGAATGTTTTTTGTATTTTTGCAATATTTGATTTTTTTTTTTAAATTTTGGTATATTTTATATTTTCAACCTTAGGTTAGAACATTTGCATTGTTTGGATTTTCAAAGCTTCATTGAAATGAAAGGATATTATTCTTCCCACTTGAAAGATAAATAGCTATTTTATGGTCTTATGAGAACATCTTTTTTCCACCAATGTTTATGCCACATCATTTCTAGTGATTCAGTATCATCTGGCAAAGGAATGTCATTTGTTGTTGCTATAGGTTTATCATTATGTCCATAATGTAGTACATGGATTAGTTTATTTTAGAATTTTTAAGTAAGAAACATATGAATTGTATCAATTATTTATTTCATTTCTATTGCCCAATATCATCCAAGGTAAAATGTGAGATTTGGTTGGTATCCATTACCCATATGATGGTATTTATTAGTTTACGCCTGCATGTTACAGGTAAGTAAATATATCTTAGAGATTAGAGGAAAATAAAATAATGTTATACTTCTTTGATAATATGCCTTAATGTAAGTATGAAATGCAAAGAGTGTCCTACTTGTTTGTATCAATTTGCAAATGTGAGCAAGAAACACCATCGATGTTTATGATAGATTTAAGATTTTCATACTCTTGTCACTTTGTAGATTTATTTTGTGTTGAAAGATTCAGATTATTTAGTCATTTATTTTTACTCAAGCCCAAATTATATGCACCCCTCACCTTTGTATTTCTAAATATGGTTTTGTAATGCCACACATTGATTTTTATTATGGCCGGTGATCAATGGTAAACATAATATAGTGATCCCTTTTTAGGAATGAGTTTGCTCCCTAATTTGTGTCTATTAGGAGGTAAAGATATCATGCAATGCTCAAGTAACATAGGAAGAATTAAATTTAGAACATCCTAGTTTGATATAATCTGGATAATCTATTATGGAAGTTTCTAAGAGGACTCCACATTATTCACCTAGTGTATTTGCATTGGTTCTTTGTAAGGTTGGCTTAATTTTTCTACCCAAGAGGGATGGATTGAATAACAAGCATTCGCATGTTCATATGTTATTTTTTTATTGTATTTATTTTGATGTGGTTTTGTATCCTTTGGTGATGAATTTAACTTGTATATATTAGGACCTGTAGGTGTAAATAGGTTATGAAAAATATGTTCAAGTGGACTGAATCTAAGATTTTTTAAATTTTAATTAGTCATATCATGAGGAATTTCATCATCACTATCATAGTAATCTGATACTTTTTATTTTTGTTACTCGATGTTAATCAATAAAGGAAGCTCAAATGTTAGATTTTCTTGTTGTTTTGGTATCATTGGCATTTTTGGTAATGGTTATTTCTCTTGATGTGCATCTATGTGCACCTCAGTGGTTAGTGATTTATTTATTTCTTGAGGTAAAGGAGTCATTGTGTTTGACTCCCTCATTTCATATGTTTGTATATTTTTAAATGGAATACGATGTTGAGGTGCTACCACTTTAGGTATCCCTTCTTTGTCAGAATGTATCATTTTTAAAAATTTAAACGGTTCATCATCAAAAACAATTATGAATAAGGTCCCATCAGGTATAAAGTTCACACATTTATGTAATGTAGATGGGATGGTTTCCATCGTATGTATCCATGGTCTACCCAAAAATGAGTTATAGTGTAATGATTGAGACATTACTTGGAATGTAGTTGGAATCATTTTAGGACCCAATGACACATATAATGTGATTTGGCCAACTAGAGGGCTACATGAATTATTAAATCCTTTGATATTCTTACATTATATTTGAAAAAAATTTGTGTTGATACCCATGTTGGTTGAGAAATATGTGATAAAAATGTTTAGGCCCGAATTATTATCAACTAACACTTTTTTGATTCTCTTGTGGCGCATACTCACTTGTATGAACGAAGGTAAATATTGGTGAATAATATCTTTTGATGATAAATATTTTAGGTCAAAGGTAATAAGATTTGCATTGTTTTTGAGATCGATTTGCATAATATATGTAAAATAGGTTGGTTCAATATCACTTGGTACTTGGGTTCCACATGATGTTTTGTATAAAATATCCTTGTAGATAGTAGATTGATTTAGGAGTTCAAGGATTGAAATTAACATGTGTGTTCTCTATTGGTTAATAATATCATATCCTTTTGATTTGATAACAAGTTTAGGCTTAGGAGGAACCTTTTATATAGCAACATGAGGTGGGATATGTTGGGTACCCTTACCTTTTCAAGTAGTGACCACGTGGACCATGGAATCTAATATCAGTCATGGGTGAATAATGGGTGTGGGATGGTAGTTGTAATTTGAATAGGATCTAGGTGAAACAAAGGGATGGGAGCATGCACATTGGTGTCTGAATACCAACTCTATGGCATTGTAAAAGGAGTTGTAAAAATAAACTTGATTCTTATCCTTTCTTAGATTTTTATTTGATTAATCCATGTGTGAAGTATAAAAAACAAGGGTTACTATGAAATATTGGAAAAGGAAGTAAATGATATATGAATCTATGATCAATTTAATTTAAAAGAAAATAAAATTTGATTTTAAAATATTTACAGTTTAGAAATCATAAATTGGAGAAAAAATAAGAAACCCTAGATCAAACTAAGGTTTTGAGACCAAAGATCAAGTTCACCAAATATTTAACCCTAAATTTATATATATATGGTTATCTAGGGTAAGGGGTATTAGATTAAATTTTACAAAAGGATGGTGAATTAACCTAATGAACAAGCCAATTAATAGAAAACTCAGACAATTAGTATTCTAAATTTATATAACTAAGGTTGCTAAAAATAGTAAAGTACAATTATGATAGGTATTTTCAAATTTTACAAGACTTAGGTACCATATAAATCATATTTGAATATCTACAAAATCCTTTAAGACTTAGCTCCCACATAGTCTCTATATCCCAAGGTCTCCTCCAAGTTTTGCCATGCTTAAGCTCCAACTCTGTTAGGAATATAGAATGTAGAGAAATCATAATGAAATAAAGATAGAATTAAATTTTAGAAAACACAATAGAATAGAGACATAGATTTAATGTGGTTCACCCAATATGGGCTACGTCCACATAGAAACTACCAATCCTTCTTATTATTTAGTCCAACAAATGAAGGGAAAAACCTGTAATACATCCATTGAAATATCCACTTCACTCTCTCTAGTTTTTTTTTGCCTAATTACAATGCCCTCATATCAAAAGAGGGTTAAAAATTTGGGCAAAAATTCACTAACTTAATTTCTATCATTAGATCTAAAACCTAATAGTAAATGATATAGATTAACTATGAACTTATAATATTTTATAATGCATTTTTCACAAAATTTTACTTTGGGGGTACTGCCCCCAAACCCCCACCAAGGGGGCTCCAAAATAGGTTTCCACCCCCCCTAAACCCCCATGGAGACCATAGTGGGGGGCTTTTCCCCCCCACACCCCCTTGTCAAGAACTGGGCATTAAAATAAGATCAAGCTCCACCATCCAACAAACTTTATTTTCAAAATAATAAATAGTTATCTACGAGGATGGATTCCTATTTACTTATAGGGAAAGCCATCAATCCTTAGAAAATTGGAAGGTGACATTTGTCCTTTCCCATGTCATTGTCTCTCACAAAAGTCTTCTATGTCTTTTACTTCTTCTTACAAGACCCATGCCCTTATTACATGACATAAGAGAAAGTATGGCTCACCCATACTCAATAAATGATGCCCTTATTTCAATACCATTAATGATCACATGGGTTACCCTAAGAATATTTTAGGACTCCTAAAATTACTCCTATTCATCCTTTTTGGTCAAAGGGCCATAATTACAACATAAAATATCTAAAAATCACTTTTTGTGACCCTTCAAAATTGGATTTTCAAATTCATTCGAGTTTATAAGTGGTGACATCATGTTGACTCCATTTTCATCCTTATGACCTTCTATATAGTTCAATAAATATTTTAGGTATGGATAAGGAGGGTATGATTAGTGTTATTTTCCATAACATTATCAACATTAAAACAAGTGACTTGAAGACATTAATTAAAAGAATAAGTTAGTTATCAACTAAAGACACAACACATATGGGTATGTGCATGAAGTTGGGGGATACATTTATGGATATTTTCCCTAACATGTACATGTTATGACCATAATGTGCATGTGTTATGTCCATAACACATATGTGGCATTTGAATCTAGGATTGGGATTCTCGAGCCATAATGCATACATGTTATGACCACATAATGTGTACATATTATGTTGTCATAGAAAGAAGAGAATTGGAAGGGCCATGTGCATCTTTTGGGCTATGTGAAAGGAAAACATATGCATTATAATGTGTATGTTCTATAATGTTTACATGATATAATATGTATGTGTTATAACGTGTACACATTCCTTTCACATTGCACCCAAAAAGTAAAAAAGAGCTACAAGAAGGGGCAGATGGTCCTTTCACATTGCACCAAAAATAAAAAAAAGTGCTATAGGAAAGGGTCGATGGTTCAGTTTATTAAAATAAACTTTTTTATAAGGAATATAAAACTAACCATATAAATGTAAACTTGAATTTATTTTAATAAATATAAGAAATTAGGGTCATTCTACATCTGATAGAGTTGGTCTCACAACTACATGCCTTACGATATGGGAGATGGTTTTTTAAATTCTAATATGGTTAGTGTGTAGGTATTTTTAGGGTTTTAGTATTGAACTTATGGATTTTAGGGCATAAATTTTATAATATATGTCTATTTTGGGTAAACATATAATCATTTTTAAGGGTTTTGTACCTTCAAAATTGTTTGTTTGCATTTTTAGGAGTCTCAAGTTTATCAAAATTAAAGTTTACAAACCAATAACTTTGAATTCAATCCAAAGTGGTGTGATTTGGGTAGCATAGGTCACAATGATTACCTACACACATCAAATTACCACTTTGTGTTAATTTTACTTACTTCTCATCCCTCCTGTAGACACCTAAATCTAGCCACCAATAACCTTCGATCAGGGTTTTGGCCAATTTCCATCCAAAATGCATAATTTGGCCTAAAAACATTAAAAAGTGCTAAATGATGTGAAACTAACATATTCAAGTGATAATTATGGCTAGGGTATCCTTAAATGGGGAAATACAATTTATGGGCTATCTAACTTTGATCAGATCATTTCGAGTCAAAATGCTAATTTTGTACCTGAGTGCTCTAGATTGCTCTTTCCTATCAAATATTTTGCATAAGACACATACATTTGTTATTTTTATTTATAACATCCTAAATGGGATAATGGATCTAACACATCTGACATTGCCTTCTAATTCCAATCCAATCAAATTTTGGACCAATAATAAGGCATTCTGATCAATTTGAGTAATTTATGCACAAAGTACTTAATCATGCTTAAGAACTAATTAACCCAAATCAAGGCATAATTAATAATTCCATGAAAACTTGTTTAATAATTTGTTTTGGAAATGAATATTGAATATCTACATCATTAGGTGACCTCATTTCTTGGGAAGACATCCCTAGGCCATAAATACCATAAATATCAAGATTCATGCCCTCCATGCCTCACCAATGCCTTACATGATGCCCTCCATGTCTCTTAATTACCCCTTCTTCCAATGTCATGATGTAGATAATTATAAAATTAATTATAAAAATTGAATTAATCCTCAACCACACATCTCAATCTCAGGATGGAGGGTTTAGGTTGATTCTAGACATTCTCAAAAATCTATAAATAGAGAGGCCATGAACATCATTTCTAGGTCTTGATAATGCAAAGTTATAATGCACAAATGATTCCAAAAACCATTGCAATTAGTGTTACCATTCTAAATTGATTCCAATCCAAGCCAAGCCAAATCCACAAGGTGCCAAGGAGAGATGGAGGTAGCCAAGTTTCCATTGTTTAGCACTTCATGAGCACAAGCTGAGCAAGCCACTACAACAAGCATTTTAGAACATCCAAGGGAGGTAAAAGAAGGTTTATTTTGCATTTTAGTTGTGTCTTTTGTTCATGTTTGTTAACTAAGCTCTCCCTAGTGTCTAGGCCTAGAGATGTTATGCTATTTAGTGTATTTCTTTAATTTTATTTTCATTTTGAAACTAACACCATACTAACCATCCTCTCTTGAGCCAAATTCCTAGTTCACATATGGCATGCCTGGTGGGACCAGACAGATCCCATACATGAAGAATATCATTATGTAGCTTTAAAATCTTCATTTGGATCATTAAAACTCTTGCAATTTGATTTTCTAACTTTGTTTTGCCATTTTTATTTGTCACAAGTTCACACAGTAACTAACGTCAGTTAGTAAAATTGTCATAGGTTGGATAGTTGTCATTGGTCACTATTAGTATAACTGATGTCAGTTAGATAACCGTCATCAGTAAGTGTAACCATCATCAATTATAGAACTGATGTCGGTCACTATGTTTTTCTTAAAACATAAACTCGAGAGCTCTTTTTTTAAAGTTCATTATTTCAAACCCAAAATAGCTTCAAGGCTAAAGGAAATGCTAACATTTTTTTTGTAGGACCAAGATTGACATTTGTTAAAAACATATTTAGATCACATTTTCCATGCTTAAAATGAATTATGAACATTATTTTGGTGTTTAAAGTAACGTTTAGATGCTTAAGTGAGTTTTTAGCATTAGTTTTCAAAGTTACAACTAAGACCAAGGGGTCAAATGAACACTGCCTCATTTTCCATTTGGGCTTAAAAATGAACTCACCTTTCCAAGTTTTTTTAATTTACTTAGTTGTTTAAGTTAGATTTTTGTTTGGCAAAAAGAGGGATGTCACGTGTATGCTCTTCCATTTGTCCCCTTTAGGGAACCCTTGGAATCAAAAGTGCCATTCCTATTACAAATAGCCTAGTCCAAGGCTTATAAATAAATTCATCTAAAGCACTCCCCAAAAACTCATTAAAGTTTGGTTGACCTTGAAAATGACCCTAAAGTCTTTTTATTTTCATGTTTTCTTTATTTTTATGCAAACTTGGCTTGCGAGGGGGACTTCATCACCTCCCATGAGTTATTTAGGGAAGCTTTAACCCAAGGTTTCACTTTTTAGCATTGACTTCATTTGGCTCCTAATTGGAATTTTACACATGATGTAGTGGCACTTTGGACATCACACTACACTAAGTGAACAACAGGGTGTAGTGGTTACAAAAAAGATGAGACCTTTTTGCAACAAGCTAAGTGATACAAACCCAAAATCCATGATTTTATTTTGCATTTTTTGGCATGAAAGTCATTGTATAATTTATTCCATTAAAATGTTAGAAAAATTGTTAGGTCTTAGACAAATCACCACTTGTCGTAGAAGTATTATTGGAGCAAGGTGTGCCTCAAGGTCCATGTCACAGTACTATCATTTGAGAGAAGGTGGGGTGTAAAAACCCTACTATATAATGTGCATTTACTTTTGGATGAACACTTAAAATCCTCTCAAATGACGTATATAGATAGATTTCAATAATACCAAGCAACCTTGTCAGTTTAGAGTCTATGAGAAATTAATCAATTGAGTTTTGTCCTAGATTAAAGTCCTATTTGAAGTCGAAACTTGGTGTAAAGAAATGATACAAACCAAAACCCTTGGTCCTCATTTTTCTTTGAATGAAGAGGCATTATGCTGCCCACATGAGATCATCAATTTGCCTTCTTCAAAGTTCATCAAAAGCTTGGGAGTCATATCATCCACTTTGGCATAGTTATGCTGCCCAATTGAGTCTAGAACCTTACCAAAGTTGTTTAAGTCCTTCACTTATAATATAAATTCAAAATTGCATCTTTATAAGTTCATAAGGTTGATGTGTTAAGTGAGTTTGCCATTTACACTAAACTTGAGGGAACTTAATTTCAATTTCCAATTTGGGTTGAAGGCCGTTTAAGACTCATAATCATTATCATCACTTGATAGACTTAAGCCATTTTGTGATAAACACTTGCACTTTGAGTCTATGCACCATAAACATTTGGAGTCAAGAAAGATAGTGTTATGCTGTCAAAATTATGGGAAACTATCTTTTCTTTAGAGAGTTTTTGATACGAACTTTTTTGTCACACCTTTTGGGTAGTGTAACATCGTTACACTACCCAAAACATTTCAAATATTGTTTCATAGACCCTCTTGCATAGAGTTCAAATTTGTTCCTACATTTTTAGACCAATTCAAGTGTACTTTTATGATCCTTTGTCTACCACATTTATAACATTCACTTTTGTCTAGTTTATTTGTTAAAAGAACCAAGTTTTATATTATTATTTGTGAGAAAATAAACTATCTATAAAAGTGCCTTTTGTTTCATACCTTATACCTAGTTGATTGAGTTCATGTCCAAAAATTGAAATGCCTAGTGTTTGTTAGAAGTGTTTCAAATATGTTAGATTAAAACTTTCATCTATTTTCAAAGTCTAGCTTTTGACGTCACTTGGCCAAGAGTCCTAGCACATGCCTTGTTTGAGCCTAGCTTTTGACACCGTGTTTGGCCAAAAGATCTAACAACTTTTAAATTCCTAGATTAGACTAATTTGAAACACTTCGACCTTATACTTTGGCATTTTTATTTTTGGTCCATGTACTTGCTTATCTTTGTGTGAACAGTGAAACATTAGATACTTCACACTAGCTTATTTCCTCACAAAACTTGACATAAACCTTTTGATCCTTTTGACGAATCTAGACCAAGTTGGAACATCATCTGTTTTAGATATTATCCTTTTTAGGGTTTTTAGAACTCTTTGAAATTTTATCACAAATCATTGACTATGTATCCCAACATGTATTCCTACACTCGTAGTGGACTCATATACAATCTAGGGATTTGTAATGTAGTTTCATAGGAAGGAATGGTGTAAGACCCCTACACGGATAATATTACTTATGAGATGGATTCTTATCCCTCTTAAAATAGTCAATTAGGGACACAAAGCCAAGATCCCTTGGCTAACTATTTGGTTAACACACCACCTTATTCAAAACAAGACCAAGAATAAAACACATAATACCTAGCTATAATACCCACAATGGATGAGCCAGTTCTTCAACAGTCATATCTTACTAATACGGCTTCCACGTATGATCCATTTTTGTTTGAGTGACATTTTTTAGAGAACAAAAATGATATTTTAGTTAGAGCCATAGAGGTAGGAGCTAAGTTTCCAGTAGACTTCCCTCATGAAAATTTACCAAGCCTAGTAAGAGTGCTCCACAATATCATTTATGATCAACAAGATTCTTCTAGCAATCCTATGGCTCTAGTCTAAACAACGTATCAAGACCCTAATATATCTAATCAAGGCAAAAACATCATGGAAGACCACTTTAACCAAATGCAGACAGCATATCAAATCTCCTTAAATCTATCACATAATTTCAATCTGTTGAACATGATGAGCAAACCTCTTATTGACTTAGTTCCTTCAACAAGAGTGTTGATAGAGTTACCTGGACAAGAGACTTTGAGTTCTGACCCATTCGTGCAAACTACTTCGGTAGATAACTTGATGCATATTCTCACTATTGAAGAAGTGTATTTAGCCTCTATGTAGAATAGCGAGCCAAACATAGTGGACAATGTGTAAGTAACATCCAATCCCAATCAAAGTGGTACTAACAAACAAACAACTAGACAATAACATGTGCCTATAGTTAATTACATGAGTGGATCATCATACTAGGGAGTAGGATTTTATACATCCCAACCTCAATCAGATGCTTCCTTAAGTGTACAACCTATGAGATTAAGTATTCAAGCAATGGCCAATGTCGTGCCTCAACGACAAAATGTGATGAATCCTACTCCTCCTCAACTAGTAATGAGTAGTATTCCATAATAACAGGCACAATCTAGTATACCAATGCAATAGAGGACAAATGCATTGCCACCTTAATCAGAGGCAACTAATGTTCCACCTCACTAGGTAACAACAAACATACCTCTTCAGTCATAGACTAATATGCCAATGCAAAACCAAGCAATGACTAGTCAACAACATGCAAATATTGGTCAGCAATAGATGTTGAATCTACAACCTATTTTCAGTTCCCCATAGGGATTCATGCAACAAGGAGGATCCCATGTTTCTCAAGTACCTACTAGATAACTATTAGTTAAAAATATGCCACAAATTTAGAGATAGGGTCTTTGTCCATAAGTTCCCACTCAACAGTAAGGTTCGATTAGTCGGCAACATGTCCCTTTTCAACCACAGTAGGCACAAGTACTTATATCCCTCCATCCTAAGGACAAAGTCCTCTAATTAAAACCTTTATCACCAACCCAAACCAAAATATTGCACAACCAAATGTATAATTTCAAGTACATCACAATCCATGTATGCATATTCCTGATCCATTTCCCAACCAAACCATTTATACCCCAACATATATCTCCATCATACCCTAGTCAAAGTATCCCACTTGTGACCTCCAAACCATCTACCCAAACCAATATTCTCTCTCAAACCAATGTTCTTTCTAGTTTCTTATCCCAAGAATTATAATAGATGAAGGATGCAAATGCTACCATTCATGTTAAGAAACAGACTAAAAAGTTTAAATTGGATGATGTGTGTTCTTATCCATTCAATATAGAGTATTTACAGATACCATTTCTTCCAAGATACAAGCCACCAAAATTCAACAAATACAAAGGGAAAGGTGACCCTAAGGCTCATTTGACCGAGTTCTTTATCACATGTCAACTAGTGGCATATAACGACATATACCTTTTACTGTTGTTTCCAAGGAGCTTGGTTAGACAAGCCTTGGAGTGGTTTTTAAAGTTGCCCAAGAATTTAGTGACAAATTCTATTGATCTTCCTAATAAGTTTGTGCAACACTTTTCCTATAATCTCGAGCATGAGATTTCATTAGTGGACTTAACGCAAGTAAAGAAAAAAGTTGTTAAGAGTTCTGCAAGTTATCTATAGTGATGGAGAGCCCTTGCAAGCTTTTTCACACATAGTTTACCAAATAAACAATAATCCACTATGTTTACTAAAAATTTGAATAGTAAGATAGCTTATCATCTAGAACTATAATGTGCACATAATTTCAAAGATATTATTGATAAAGGTTTGTTGATTGAGTGGGTGCTCATTAATAAAGGAGTCATCAACCTTAATTCAACTAATCAAAATTAAGGTACCAATTGGGGAAATAGCCAACATAAATAGCCCATTCAAGTGCAAGCATCACAACTAGCACAAGCCAATAACCAAGAAAGATTGAAGCAATTCAACTGCAATAGGAATGTTATGGGAAATGGAATAACTGAATCACATCATGTCCAAATAGTACAAACATCATTTACACCACCTTTTCAGCTTACTCTTACCCAACAACCTCTCCAACCAATGTTATAATCATAACAACCAAGACCTGCACAATAAATACAGCAATCTTTACCATTACAAACCCCTCTTCTTAGGAGAACCATGCATGTGCATCGTGTCTTTAGTGACCTAGGAGAACCTATTGAGTTTGTATTTCTCAAGCTTTCTACCACTAATCTGATTAGTTGGCCTATACCAAAGCATTATCTATAAGGCATTCCTTATCTTGATTGGTACCATGAAAATGAATTCTATGAATATCATCGGGTCAATGGGCATAATCTATGAAGATGTGTCTAAATCAAGTATTTAATTAAGAATATATTAGATAATGGGGAGATAACAATAGATAATGATGCTTCCACTTCAAATCAAACTCTTGGGATTTATAAAAAACCCTTTCTTTGACATAACAATCAATAGCAGCAAAATAATCAGTAGCAACAACAACAACAATGACCAGTGTAGTATCAAAATCAACAGTATCAAAATCAAAGGCTGAACTAGTAGAACCAACAAAATCAATAGTGAAACCCACAAAACTAGAACAATGGACAAAACTAAGATCAGAACATTAACAACTAACAAACCTACCATGTAGTTACACATGACAACAATAGGATTGTAGGTCATATTGTAGGGGGTAGTGCTAATACCATCTCCATTAATCCTAGACTAAGCACTAATCAGCCTAGACCATTGCTAAACAAAAAACATTTAGCTAAATTACATGGATAATCCTTTTTTGACCTAGGAGTGCATACAAGCAAACCAACAAACTAGGACTTCCTCTTATGGACCTTATTTCAACAACTCATCCTTGCCACATGACTACATATGAGTGCACTGGAAACTGACACTTATATTGTCTAATCCCACCCCATTCCCAACATTTGTTAGCAATAATGGTCCAGTATTTAATCTTGATTGTGCAATCACTACTCAAAGGTTGAAAATTATTATCTCAGGCCCACAACCATCTACCACTTTGCATGTCATCCAACCAACCATTCAACCTCAAAATAAAGCATTCACTACTAACCAAGATAAGAAGTTTTATATTGTGGAACAATTGTAGAAGACACTAGCATAAATTTCTATTTTAGATTTGTTACAAATGTGAATAATCCACAAGAACATCTTCAATAAGTTTTTGACCCAATCCACTATTTTTAGTGACATATCCCCTAATAAATTTCAACCTTTGGTTGGACACCTAGCTTTAGCCTAACAAGTCACATTCAGCCAAAGCGATATGTCTTCCCTTGGCCCATTCCATAATAACCCATTGTATATAGAAGTTTATATAAAGTAGTATAAAGTGAAATGTGTCCTTATAGATAATGGATCAAGCCTCAACATCGTGTCTCTAAAGTTCATTAAGCTTCTTGGGTACACAATGGCATATCTCCAACCAAAAATGATAATCATCAAATCTTATGATAATCAGGAAAGAGAATCACAAGGGACCACTACTTTGCCAGTTATCATTAGCCCTTTGACCCTTGATACACTTTGTCATGTGCTTAATCTTAAGTTATCATACAATATGCTTTTAGGCAGGCCTTGGTTACATGAGATTCATGTAGTTCTGTTAATATTGCACCAATGTATCAGGTTTTCCCACTTAGGGATGGAAGTGAATATTCTAAGAGATTTACACTCATATGAACACTACAAACATCTTAATATTGAATTTCAAAGCTATAATGATTAGTACAACATGAATCCAAGTTCCAAATAGGATAAAAGAAAGGCCATACTTATTGATCCTTCATTGGATAATTGCATAGATCCTAATACCTTAGATTCCCTTTCCCACGTGCTGCCTCCCAAAGCCTTCAATCATTTCACCATTTCAAATAATGGACCGGGACAGTATGTGACCCATGATACATTTCATATTGCCAATATTCCTCAAAATCCAAAAACATTTGGGTGACCTAACATCACCCCACATATGCACTGACAATGAAACAACAAAGATAAGGGACCTATCACATTTTTACCAGTATCTGGCCTAAAACCTAAACCTCTTAAAGGGGACAAATCATGGTTATACAATGATGACCAAGTTGATTTTTATAAAAGTGCAAAGTATCTTATTCCCAATAAGATCATGGAGCATCATAATTATGAAGGAAGAGGCCTCAAGAACCATTGAGCCAATTTCTATGACTCAGTATGAAAGACCTTGTGGACTTGGATTTAAACTTCCTGAGGGTGACCCCACATAACTTTGATGACCTAACTGAAACCAACCTATTTGATAATAATGTCATTTATACCCTTACCCTGGTCATTCATCACAACCCATTGCCATTATATTATCCCCAACTGATAGATTGGGACCAACAAGAATCCAATCTATCAATTGATGAGTTCTAGAATGATGAGGCATTATGTGACTTCTTAGGCCTTAGAGACAATGTTCTATTGGGATATCACAAGTCAAGATTCTCAATTACATTAGATCCTACAACCTATTTTTGAGAGTAGGTGAACACCCTTAACCAAAAATAAATAAGCATTGAGGTCCCAAAGTGAAAACTTCTTTGAGGCACTTTTTGACTAGGGAAAAAGTAAAGATAAAGGCCAGTCTAGTGGTGAAAACCTATTTCAGATGCCATTAGATGGGGATGTTCATTCTTCTTTGAATTTAGACTAGGAGACCACCAATGATGAAATTGCCTATGGATCCGAGTTTAGTTTTGCACAAAAACAAGTATTTGATTAAATTATTCAAGAATTTTTTACTATTTTTATCACATGGCTAGATCTCCCATTAGGGGACTCAAATTCATCATGCTTAAGAGAAGTTGAAGAGCAAGTCCTAATAAATGACCCTAACATAGTCCAATAGTTCAAGTCATTTCCTACTATCCTAGAAGATGGTTTGACCCTTCTAGTTGAAGATACAATAGAGGTAAACATCAAGACTCCATCAGACCCAAAATGGATAAAATTAGGCATGTCCCTTACTAAGGAGGAACATGAAGTCTTTACAGCTCTGTTGAGAGAATTTGTAGATGTCTTTGCATGGACCTATTATGACATGCCAGGTTTGGACCCCACCTTGGTTTTTCACCACCTTGTAATTAATCTTGATGCCAAATTGATAAAATAAAAGCTACGTAAGATACATCCTTGCATTATTATATTGGTAAAAAAAGAGTTGTAAAAACTCTTAGAAGTAGGATGTATCTGATCCATTGACTACTCAGAATGGATCTCTAATGTGGTACCTGTTAGTAAAAAGCCTAAAGGGATCATAATCTATACTGATTTTCAAGACATCAATAAAGTTTATCCAAAATATGATTTTCTATTGCCTAATATTGGCATGATCATCAACTCCATGGTAGGTTATGAAATGCTTTCACTCATGGATGGATTTTCAAGATACAACCAGATCAAAATAACACCAAAAGACCAACATAAAATAACATTCACCACTCCATGGGGAATATTTTATTATCAAGTAATGCCATTCAGCCTTAAGAATGTTAGAGCTACATATCAAAGGGACATGACTGTCATATTCCATGATATGATGCATGATATTGTTGAAGACTATGTCGATGACATATTAGGAAAATCCAAAACTAGGGCTAACCATCCAGCAGTGTTGCATAAGATATTTAAAAGATTACGGGAGTTCAAAGTTCGACTCAATCCAAAGAAATGTATGTTTGGCATAACCTCAGGTAAATTACTTGGCTTCATCATGTCTTGTAGAGATACTAAAGTTGATCTAGCTAAATTCCATGCTATAATCAAGATGCCACTATGAACTAATTTAAAGCAACTCCGTAGTTTGTAGGGTAAGATCCAATCAATCTAATGATTCATCTCTCATTTATCAGACAAGTGTCATCTATTTACACACCTTTTGAAGAAGGGAGTTATATTTCACTAGGATGATCACTACCAAATAGTTTTTTAACAACTCAAAGACTATCTTGTTAATCTGCCTATTTTATTACCTCCTATACCAAGAAAGCCATTCTTGTTATACCTATCAGCTACTGACCATGCTCTGGGGGCACTCTTGGCTCAACATGATGACAATGGAAAGAGCATGTTGTATACTACCTAATTTGTACCTTGGTCACATATGAACATGACTATGCACCTATTGAAAAAGCTTGTATGGCCATGGTCTTTGTAGCTTAGAAATTGTGCCATTACATGTTGAATAATAAGACCATGGTCATTTCAAAAGTAGATCCACTCAAGTATCTACTATCTAAAATAGATTTGCAAGGTAGAATGGCTAAATGGATCATACTTCTTAATGAATTTGACATAGAGTATGTCAATCAGAAATCAATCAAGGGACAAGTTCTTATAGATCAACTTGTTAAAGCACCTTTCACAGACACATAGCCACTCACATTTCAATTTCTTGATGAATCTATAATGACCATCATTGACACACCCCTTGAGGAGTAGCCTTGGAAGCTATATTTTTATGGTTCATTTACTACACATGGATCAGGGGTAGGCCTATTATTTATTACACCACAGGGGGATCTAATCCCTAAATCATTCAAAATCAGCTTTCCTTGTACAAACAACATGGCCGAGTATGAAGCACTTATTGTAGGACTTTAACAGCTGGTGAATTGGAATATATCTCATATCTAAGTTTATGGTGATTCTCAGTTAATCATCAATCAGGTCACAGATCATTTTTAGACCAAAGATGACATGTTGGTTCCATATAAAGCCATGGTAGACACTCTTAAGCAAAAAATTGTCAACATTCAGTTTGAGCACATACCAAGGACTAGTAATAGAACTATAGATGCCATAGATACTATTGGCTCTCTGATTCAACAAATAGATAAAGCTAGAGAGTATTAGTTCCTCATCAAGAATTTGTTAGCACTAGTTCATGAACCTTCAATCATTGCAATGATTTGTGACATTATTGGTCCTAATTTTATCTAGTACCCAAACCTTTATAACTGCCTTCATGACCAAGTTCTACCACCTAACCTATCTCAAAAATAAACCAAAGCCTTCATTCATCATTCCACTCATTATACTCTACTTGGATCCACCCTTTACCGTCGTAGTTTTGATGGAACTCTACTTCATTGTTTAACTTCAATAGAGTCTACACTAACATTGAGAGAAGTACATGAAGGCGTATGTGGAACTCATTCTAGTAGGGTAGTCCTATCCAAAAATCTCTTGCATACTAGTTATTATTGGCCCACAATAGACATAAATTCCACTGCATATGTAAAGAAGTGTGACAAATGTCAACGACATGATAATTTGATTCATACCCTAGCCAAAACTCTAAAACTGATGTTAACACCATGGTAATTTTCTACACAGGGACTTGACCTCATTGGGAAGATCAACCCCACTTCATCTGATGACCATATACATATCCTTACTACCATCGAGTATTTCACTAAGTGGTTTGAAGCTATCTCCTCACGTGACTAGAAAGCAAATTTCCAAATTCATCTTCAACCATCTCATTTGCCACTATAGTATCCCCTCTGACATTATATCTTAAAATGGAGGATCACTTAAGAATAAAGATGTAGACCAGCTATGTACTGAATATAACATCACACAACATTTTTCTACTGCATATTATCGTCAAGGTAATGGCCAAGTCAAAGCATCAAACAAAACCATTGTCAATATTCTCAAAAAGATTGTCAATGATGCTGGTCATGATTGGCACTTGCAGATATTCCCTACTTTTTTAGCATATCGTACCAATCATTGTACCCCCATAAGAGCCACTCCATACTCACTTATTTATGGTATTGAAGCCATCCTTTCCATTGAGGTCAAATTGCCTTCACTATACATCTGTTTCAAGCATGTCCTAGATGATCATGACTATCAAGTAGCTCACGTGCAAGAGCTAGACCTACTTGATGAGAAATGCACAGTTGCACTCAATAATCTTCAAGCATATCAAAACTGACTCAAAGGCCACTATAATTGGCATGTTAAGTATAGAACATTTAAACTCGATGATCTTGTTCTTAAAGAAAACCAAAATAATATCATGGATGAGAAGAATCATAAAGGAAAATTCAAACCAAACTAGATAGGGCCTTTCATCATTATTGAAGATTATGGATCAAGAGCATACATGCTTGCTACACTAAATAGAGATGAACTTCCTAAGCTAATGAATATTATTCATCTCAAGTGGTACTATGCTTGAGCACTAAGGTGTATTGTTTGTAAAGACCATTTTAGTTATGCCATTTTATCACTATTCTTATTTATACAAATCTCATCCTTATCTATCCTCTTAGCCATATTCACTTTCTGCTTCCGACCTATCGACCCAGTGTGTTCTAAATCCTAGCCCATTTGACCTTAGTTTTTGCCATTCATTACGCATTTTCAGTATCAAGGTATCTGATCAGTTTCATCAGTTAGTTCACATACTTTAGATAAAGATCATATTTTGGAGTAGTGTGACAGAAGTTTCGGCAGTTGCATCCTTCATTTCTTATTCCTTTCTTATCACCAGTCTTATTACTAATTAGAACTACTTTTTGGCAAGTTGGTACCATTGATCCATGCCATTGTGTCTTAGTTATAATTGCCTATGGGCAAACTAGGGGCAACATTTATTTATTAATCCCTGACATGCCAACTCACCACTTCATATGTCATACTTTTTTTTTTTACATACTATACCTATTTTGTTTGAATTGATTGCTACACTAGTCGAATTCATCCATTGTAGATCCACTACTTCACCCTTCCCACTGTGCTCTCACCATTTTTTGAGCAACCTAAGCCATGCTCTCATCATTTTGTGAGCAACTTAAGCCATGCTCTCACCATTTTGTGAACAACCTTAGTTTAAATGCTCTCATTATTTTGTGAGTTTGAACCATTTAGTGTCTCATCATTCTTAATTGAGTTGAGATACTCCAAAACAATTCCAAAAACATTTGGAAAATTGTTAGAAAAGAACAAAAATATTTACCACTTCTTTGCCTTAAGGATTCTGGGAACCCTTACTAAGTTATAAGAAAATTACTTGTCACTTAGTTTCCCCATCCTTTTTGGCCTTTTCTCTCATGCACTTTTCATTTTGAAACACCATTCTTCTTCTTCTATCACATCCATTCTATTTGTTTTCCTCAGTTATCACATGTTTCCCATTCCTTGGGAAAACTACATTTAGCCTGAAGTTTTAATTGGATATTACATCCATGGAACTATGTAGGCAGCGTCCACTTGCCTAGTGCATATGGAGACATCTCAGCCACCCCCTTCCTTTTCTTTTATTCCCCTATTTTGTTTGTTTGTTAAGTTTTTGCCTATTTTCTAGGGGCAAAGTTCATAGGGTTTCTATTGCATTATTTTTTTATTTGTTTCTCCTTATTTTGTTTGTTTGTTTACCTATTTTTTTACTTTTAGCATTGTTCCCTTGATTTAGTTTATGTGTGTTCATTAGGTGATTCCTTGCCCACACTTACACTTGAATCCATTAATATTCATATATTTACATTATCATCATGGTTTATATCATTGGTGCATTATTTTCTATTGAGTATTGGATTATGGGAGTCAATACTTACGCATGTTTCATCCAAGTCCTCATGATGTTATACCATGATGCCTACCAACATGTGCTACAACAAACTTAAGCTTCAATAAGTCTATTCAGCGATGGTGGCATCTCTTTGGCACCAACATCCTGATTCTATCCTAATCATATCCCAAATAGAGTAATTAAACATTAAAGAATTTAAACCTTTATTAGTTCAAACAAGCATCTCCCTCCTAGCCCTCTATGATAAGTTATTATCATCCTCAACCAAGTTCATCATGTTTGTCATAATCGGGGTCCAATGATTATAACCACCTATGGGCAAATCATTGCACACCATCCCACCTATATTTCTCACTAATTATAATCACCTTTGGGCAAATCATTATGTTATCACCACTTTACTTTTTTTGCCCATATAGGGGCATGTTATTATCTTGTTTGTCTATCCTAACAGGGGCAGTCCCATCTTCTCAATGATTATAATCACCTTTGGGTGAATCATTGTGTTATCATACCACATTACCACTATCAGGGTATAATGTTTATAACTACCTTTGGGAAAACCATTGTACACCATCCCACTTGCATTCTCAATGACTTTGACTACTTTTTCAATATCATTGTGTTTTCACCCCATTATCTTTCCTTTCTTTGGTCCCCTCATTTCACTTCTTTCTTTTCAAGGGACCATTTGCCAACCTACTTGTGCCAATCGTTCCCTCAAGGGGTTACCATATAGTTAGTTTATCATCATTGCATTTGTAGGCATAAAGGACCTTTTCATTATTTGAGAATACATTACTATGTTTATAGCTTACAATACCTCACCAAACATGGGCAAACTATAGACACCTAAATCTAGCCACTAATAACCTCTAATTAGGTTTTTGGCCAATTTCCACCCAAAATGCACAATTTGGCCTAAAAACATTAAAACATTCTAAATGATGTGAAACTAACATATTCAAGTGCCAATTATGGCTAGGGTATCCCTAAATAGGCAATCCAATTTATGGGCTAGCTAACTTTGATCAGATCATTTTGAGTCAAAATGTCAATTTTGCACCTAAGTGCTTTGGATTGCTCTTTCCTATCAAATCTTCTGCATAAGACATGTGCATTTTTTATTTTATATTGATAACATCATAAATGGTATAATATATCCAATGCATCTGATGTTGCCTTTCAATTCTAATCTAGTTAAATTTTGGACCAATAACAAGGCATTCTGATCAATTTGAGTAATTTGTGCACAAAGTGCTTAATCATGCTTAAGAGCTAATTAACCCAAATCAATGAATAATTAATAATTCCATGGAACTTGTTGAATAATTTATTTTTAAAATGAATATTGAATATTTTCATCATTAGGTGACCTTATTTCTTGGGAAGACATCCCTAGGCCATAAATGCCACAAATATCAGGATTCATGCCCTCCATGTCTCATCAATGCCTTCCATGATGCCCTCCATGCCTCTTAATTTCCCCTTCTTCCAATGTCATGATGAGAATAATTATAAACTTAATTCTAAAAATTGAATTAATCCTCAACCACACATCTCAATCTTAGGATAGATGGTTCAGGTTGATTCTAGACATTCTCAAAAATCTATAAATAGAGAGGCCATGAACATCATTTCTAGGTCTTGATAATGCAAAATTATAATGCACAAATGATTCTAAAATCCATTTAAATTAGTGTTACCATACTAAATTGATTCCAAGCCAATCTAATCCAAAACCACAAGGTGCCAAGGAGAGATGGAGGTAGCCAAGCTTCCATTGCCAAGGACTTCATGAGCACAAGCCAAGCAAGCCACTACAACAAGCATTTTCGAGCATCCAAGGGAGGTAAAAGAATGTTTCTTTTGAATTTTAGTTGTGTGTTTTATTCATGTTTATTAACTAAGCTCTCCCTAGTGTTTAGGCCTTGAGATGTTATGCTAGTTAGTGTGTTTCTTTCATTTTGTTTTCATTTTGAAACTAACACCATACTAACCATCCTCTCTTGATCCAAATTCCTAGTTCACACCTCCCTCATCCCTAATCACTACATCCTCATCCCTCATCACCCATAATCATTCTCTCCTCATTCATCATTATCCCTAATCATTCCCTCATTTACCCTCAATATCCCTCATCATCTCTAACCACTCCCTCATTATCCCTAATCTCTTCTTCATTGACCCTTACCATCCTTCATCCTCCCTAATCTATGCTTCATCATACCTCATCATATTTAATGATTGATTCATCAACCCTTATCATCCCTAATCACTCCCTCCTCATCCCTCCTCATCCCTAATCATTCCCTCATTAATCCTCACCATCCCTCATCATCTCTAATCACTCCCTCGCTATTCCTAGTGACTCTTTTATTGACCCTCATCATCCTTAATCATCGCTTCATCATCCCTCATCATCCTTAATCACTCCCTGCTCATCCCTTAACTTCCCTAATCACTCCCTCATTAACCTTTACCATCCCTCATCATCCATAATCACTCTCTTAACATCTCTAATCACTCCCTCATTGATCTTCACTATCCCTTATCATCTCTAATGGTTCCCTCATCATCCCTCATCATCCCTACTCACTTCTTCCTCATCCTTCCTACTACACATATGAGGAGGGGAGATACCATTTAAAGCATACCATTAACTCCTATGTTATAGTGGTTCAATAACACAAACAAACATGAAATAATTTCATCAAATAATTGATATTCACATAAAAGAGATCAAAATACTTGAATTAATATAATAAAATTTATATTTAATCAATGTTACTATTGGGATTATTACATACACAACATGGAGGAAAATAATAGATAATCACCTACATGCCATGCACTGACCTCTACCTTTGTAATGGTTGTCTAACAGACCTCCTAGATGAAGACAATCCAAATATCAAGCAATTATGGTCTTCTCCTCTATTTTTCCAATCGACCCCTCTAATGAAATGTATATTTGATTATAAGGATAAGAATGGGCATCCAATGAAATTACCCTCCCATCCCTTTATCTTCTTCCAATGCTTTAAGATCTTCACATGTGTCTTCCAAACCCATATGACATAAAGGAAAGACTAAAGTCGTTACTCATCTATAGGTGGTTCAAATAAAATATTACACAGAGCATAATAAGAGGCAATGAATATGTTTTTTACTAGAAGACAAAATTGGGATTTTTAAAAGTATTATGCATAATGTAGACCTATCAAGTTTCATCTAGGTGCTAAGAGCCAATTTTAATAAGCATGAGAACAAGTTGATTATAGACAATACATAGTACTGCATCCAAAAATCTACCTTGCTCATGAATCCATCATTTTTTACTTAACCTATTTACCATTGTGAAAAAAAAAATTATGTATAGAATACATTTGTAGGTTTCCAAACTTTGAATAACGTAGTCAAATGCCATTTTGATTCCTCATAACCTAGTCATGGCTTACCTTACTACGTACTATTATGCGAAAAAACTTAGCATGTTCAAGGCTTAGTATGGAATTAAGCTTCAATCAATCATTGTTTGAAGACTTGTCTTCGAACATAGACTTATGTAGGTGTTTAGTCCTGAATAACATAATCACTTGTTACTTGAGTCATCAAGAGACTCCATCAAAGGAACAAATCCGATCAAAGGAGATAAAATAAGGAGTTTTTAAGACTTATGCAGGCTTCACTACTTTGATTACCACTATCAAGTAACACAAAAGGCATCTATAGACACATTCAATTTTTCCTTTATCAAATAACATTATGGATTATGCAAAAGGCACAAGTCCACAAAGAAAAGTCAAAATTCCAATTGGGGGAACATTACTCAAATAGCATAGGAAGTGAACAAAATGTTTCACCAAGATTGAATCGATCAATGCAAACTAAATAAAAAAGGCACAAGTCACAACATCTCACTAAAAAGCAAACCAACCAACATAAAAGGTGGATTTTATCAACCAAAACTCCAAAATAAACATAATTTTGCATGAATGAATGTTTTAAGCACCAACATGAACTAGCCATAAGGATAATGGATAACATGGACATCAAGGAATCAACCTCCCCCAATGAAGCACACCAAAATTGAGATAAATAAGTAAACAACAAAAATAAGAATTCATTCTATTTTTTGTGATGCAATATTGCTCAAGATCATGAATTCTCCTACATTGCCTCCTCATCCTTAATCACTCCCTCCAATACCTTGATGGTGGGTGTAGTATTTTCCTGCTTATGCCTAATTGGTTTATGTTCTAATTACAAATTTTATTCACTCAAATAAGGCTTTAAAAAACTCTTATTTCACTCATCCTCTTTCACACAAATAAGGAACTTGGAGATAGCATTTGATTATCTGGTGGGATTAAAAGACCTATATGGTAATGCATGCCTAGACCATGGAGAGAGTGTGTATCTAGAACCCTAGGCCATAATAAATAGGTAGGAAAGTGAGCAAAGAGTGGAATAAAATTGTATTAATTACATATATAGATTGGGATTTGGGCATCTAGGAATCCCAATCCTAGAGTTGAGAATCCAAATATATATCTATGTGTGTGTGTGTGAGTGTGTGTGTGTGTTTGTGTGTGTGTGTGTGTGTGTGTGTGTGTGTGTGTGTGTGTGTGTGTGTGTGTGTGTGTGTGTGTGTGTGTGTGTGTGTGTGTGTGTGTGTGTGTGTGTGTGACTAGAGACTAGTTTAGAATTTCAATCCCAACCCCATAGATGACTTTTTATTTTCTCTATATATCATTGAGAGTGTATCCATAGTAGAATGGATTGCCAGATAGTTAGATAGGCAATCACCAATACAGTAAAGTGTGTTTCTCAACCTAACCTGATCCAACACAAGCATAAATATACTACACTGATATCTCTAAGTTCTTTATTTGAGTGAAATAAGATGAATGAAATAAGAGTTTCTTTATACCTTGTTTAAGTAAGCAAAATTTGGAATTGGAACATAAGCCAATCAGGCACAAGAGGGAAGCCACTACACCCACCATCAAGTTATTGGAGGGAGTGATTAGGGATGAGGAGGGACAAGGAGGGCATAAGTAGGGATGGTGATGGACAATGAGGGAGTCATTATGGATGATGAAGAATAATGAGGGTTAATGAGGGAGTGATTAGGGATGATGAGGGATGGTGAGGGTCAATGAAGATAAGAAGGGAGTGATTAAGGATTATGAGGGACAAGGGGGGAGTGATTAGGGATGATGAGGGATGATGGAGTGATTAAAGATTATGAGGGATGGTGAGGGTCAATGAGGGAATGATTAGGGATGATGAAGGATGGTGAGGGTCAATAAGGGAGTAGGTATGAGGAAGGAGTGATCAAAGATTATTAGGGATGAGGAGGGAGTGATTAGGGATGATGAGGGATAGTGAAGGTTAATGAGGAAGTGATTAGGGATGAGGAGGGTGTGATTAGGGATGATGAAGGATGGTGAGGGTCAATAAGGGAGTGATTAATGATGAAGAGGGAGTGATCAAAGATTATTAGGGATGAGGAGGGAGTGATTAGGGATGATGAGGGATGATGGAATGATTAGGGATGATGAAGGATGATGGAGTGATAAAGGACTATGAGGGATGATGGAGTGATTAGGGATGATGAGGGACAATGAGGGTTAATGAAGGAGTGATTAAGGATGGTGAAGGAGGGATTAAAGATGATGAGGGATCATGGGATTAAAATAATATGATCTTATTATCAGTATAAACATTAAATCAATTTACTAAATATATCCATTATAATACCCCCATCTATGGTCTAAAAAAAGGGGGTCTATTGAGAATGATGTTCTACTTAGAAAGTATATCATTCATGCACATTCTATTGAGAAAATAGAGATAATTATTACTTTGTTCATTTTGTTTGAATTAAAGACAAAATAATTAGGAGCCATAATTGAGTTAAGGATTTATACCACCTGGAACTATTCAATACATATGCAACATCATAATAATTTTTATATTATTATTGTCATACTACATTTGATAGAGACTGACCATAGGTCAAAAATGTTGATAGAGATCTAAGCGACTACAAGTCAGATTGTGAGCATGATCAAATTTGAGTCAATAAAACTAGGGGAAAGATTTAATCAATAATTTTATATCGGTAAACAAAAAATTATATATTTTTTCGTAATGTGAATTTGGTCTAGCATATTTTTAACATAGTTTGGACCTAAAGACTGAACATATAGATCACCGAAGAATAAACATATAATATTATTATCTTAAGCATGTGAAATTACATTCATAAGAAGCCATTTCGAGGTCAAGTCAAGATTAGAGGTATTCAAGGCTTTTGATTGATATAAATAGTGCATATGGGATGTAAAACATGTTACTAGAAATATTTAAGCATAATATTGCAAGTAGAGTTTCCTATACATCCTAAAATGGTACAAGGAGAAACCTCCATAATCAATGATGCCACCAAAACATTTTCCTATCCACGTCTAGATTCTGAAGAGCTTTCTCCCAAAGCACATAATATTTAAAAATCAATCATAGACTTTAATTTTTTCATTAAACCCATATATCCCTCTCCATTTTACATGATCCCTCTATTATAATTATTATTCTCCTTGTTTTCCTTTCTTCTCTATTATATTTAGTTCCCATAACATGTAAACATTCTCTTTTTTATTTCGAGCTATTTACTTCCTCATTCAAGTTATAGTTTAAACTATCATTTCAATTTAATTGAGTAGAGTCTTATTTTTGCATGCCAAGTGGATTTGTGATGGTTTATGGTTATTAATAAATAGTGGTCAATTCTTATAATAGCATCTTCATCATAGTATATGCCATTTCACCCTGCTCAACTCACCTTTAACCCAACTCATTGGTTGTTCAGTTGTAGTTGCATGATTACTTTTTGAGTTTTACTTTACTATTGAGCATGTGGATTTTATTATAGATTATAAGTTTTTTTTAAATAGTTAAGCAAGTATCCCTTTTTGCATGGTTGACCAACTGATATTATAAAATTTAAAACTTTAAAAAAAATAAAAATGAGGGAGTTGTACCTCTAGTTTCATGGCTTAGCCTGAAAGTAAGGGTTGGAACATAACCAAAAGTGCATGTTCATGCACTATTCTATCTATACCAACTAAAATTATAGTCCTAATAATTATATTAATTTTAAATAAGTTATTAAATCAATACCACTTATTATTACATTATCCTCTTGTAGTTTAATAGGTTCATAAGTTCAATTAGGTCGGTAACCTTAAACCAATAATAATATTGATAACCATTCATATGGATTCAAAAATACTATGGCTACATGTCACATATCACTTATCCCCAAAATATAGCTATGATAGAGTAGTGGGGTGAATGGATAATGACTAGGCACTCTAATGGTGTTTGGACCTTGTTCGAGTCCTTTCATAAAATGATGGTGTTTCTTTGTGTTTAATGACAAACATCGCAAGCTTTCTTGCAAAACACAACAATCCTAAAAACACAAGAAAGCCTAAAAAAATAAAATCATGTCAAAACAAGACTAGTTATTAAAACCTATAGTTTACCCTTTTGAGGTGATATTAAATTTCTAAAACTAGTTTTACTATCAAACAAAGTTTCAAAACATGTATACACGACATTATCTTTCTTTTCATCAGTAATGCATTACTCTCCCCCCGATGATACCATCCCTTTTCTAGGGGAATAGAATATACTGCAATCACACACTCAACACAACTAAATGAGTGGTTAAACTAGGTTAAGATATCAAAATAATATGACAACCATTATCAATATAAACACCAAATCAGTTTGCTAAATATATTCCTTATACAATATGACAATGAGGGATGAGTAGGGAGTGATTAAGGATTATTAAGGATGAGGAGGGAGTGATTAGGGATTATGAGGGATGATGAAGTAATGATTATGGATGTGTTAGCAACATAAGTTGTACCCTATTGAAGGAGTTTGTTCAAACCTGCTTCAAACTTGGACTAACATGGGAATGGTCTAAAGGTTGTGGGTGTTATAACTAGACCAAACCTCTGTATTATGGGGCTAGCTCCCCTAATACATCACTTATGGCTCAATTACTAAAACCTACTAATGTTGGGTTGTAAAGAGATAGAAAGTAAATAAGTTAAATCTTCTCTAAGGGGTGGTGATGCACCTATATTGCTCATTCATCCATTGAATTTAGCCTTAACAAACACTAGTAAGTAATACAAATCACTGAATCTTCCAACCCCAAGGACTCCTTTGCAAAAGTGTTTCACATAAAGGTTTCACTAAGTGATCAAAGCATGAGGGTAATGATGGAAGGCCTTATTCAAGGCACTAACCAATCAATATCTCCACTCCAAGCTCAGCCACATAACATTCAAACACTATATGTGACCTGCCTAAGACCATATATTAGTAACGAGGTGAGATTAGGACTTGCCAAGGGAGAAAGAATACCACATGTGTAAATCAAACTAATAAAAAAACACTAAACCTATATAAATGAATCTAAATATAGTCATGTGTGTTCACTTAAGAGGTTACAAAGTACCAATCTTAGTAGAGTTTCCTCATGCCCAAGAGAGGAATTACAAAATAAGGCATTTTTTGCCTGAATAAATAGCAAAAAGGGAAGAGAAATAAGGGGAGAGTGGCATGGAGGAGAGAATTATAGGTCATAAATGACCATAGTATATTCATTTCTTCAGTTACAAATAATTACTCAGTCTTCTAAAAGACTCTCCATGCATTAATGTCCTTAGATGACTCCTTATGCATTGAGATGGGGTAGTTGAGGATGTGGTTGACCTGTTAAACCTCCTTTAAGGCATAGATACACCCATATTTGGGTTAAATAACCTCTATTATTAGCATTTACAACTTGAATGAGATATAGATAAGCCATCACCAAGTGTACAACAACCTGCCCTCCTTTAAAGCATATGACCAAGTGAAGAAAAATTACTCAATGGCTATTGAAAGTACATCAATTTCCACTTAATTCATCATTTACTAGGCATAATTACTCTACATTAACTCTCTCAATAGTCTCCCTATTCCATTCTCAACTCCCTTTGTTTACCAAGTAGGCCAAATAGGCTAATTAGGCTTAGTAACCTAACTACTAGTGTATTCAATGGCCATGAAAGCCTACATGAAACCTTAAGAACCTATAAATAGATGATTTTTAGGTTTGAATCAATGCTACGTGCCATGATATAGGTCTCCTTGAGTAGTTCATAATTGTAAACTTGTTAAACTGGGTTATTAGGTCAGCTTGTCCTTCATTTCTACAAAATGGATGTATAGATGAAGCTCATAGAGGAATTTATAAGTAGATACTTAGAAATCCAATGTCTTGAGAAGGAGAAATAAGTGTCAAATAAACATATCCAATGATTGGCATCTCTTTAGACTACCTTGTACCTCTCTTTTTACTCTTTTTCATTAAAAGCACTATTTTTGATAGGTCTATACAGTTCCATGCAACACAGTACCATGGTCAGGACTTTATCTGAGTGTAATTTATAATTTATTTTTTTATTAGGTGATTCATGGGTGTTTGGATACCAAAACATCAAGTTTTCCAAAATTGGGTTTACCTTAGGGTTTAATCAGGGTTTTTGACGTCCACCATCTTAATGATGGTTCATAAAGTATGGACCTCCAAACCAAAAATTCTTGCCATGGATATTTATTCCATATATCCCTTCAACTTTCTTGAGAATATAGGGTTCCCATGCAAAGAGTGTGTCAAGATACGTATGTAGGGAAATAAACTTGTAGTGTTTTGTAGGCAATCTGGACCTACTTATATTCTTAGCAATGGTTCATAAACATGTGTCACTCAAACAAAATCAATCCTCCATGGATTTAAATCATATAGAGTTCCTCAATTCCTAATAAGATCATTTTTCTCAAGTCTCTATGCTATAAGAATATGATCATTTGAAAAGGCAGTTTGAGGTGACTATGTAGATTGTGTAGTTTGAATAGGGTATTAAGACTATTTTGACCTTCTATTTGAATTTACACTACTTGAATACACTTTTTTTGGACCTATATCATCTTTCTCTACCTCTTCAATAATTCATCTTGCTTATGAGAGTTTGAGAGTACTCCCATGGTGGTGTGAGCCTTATAGGCTTTAATACTAGTTTTAAGCCTAATTAGCCTTTAATGAGTTTTGAGGTCCAAGTGAAATATAGTGATTAGGGGGGTTAAAATTAGTATAATATATTTTTTCCCACCTATTCTCACCCCTGAAGTTGTTCTAACTACTCAAAATCCCACTCTATCTCTATTCCCTTAAGTGACTGGCTGTAGGTTACTATCAAGACTGTGTTTGAGGAAGATAGAGGTTTGCACGGTTATTTATCTTTCCAATACATGTTTTATGGAGTTTTAAATTTTTGTATCATGTTTCAAGAGTGTAAAATATCCCTAGGCCAAGCTTTTCCATTAGTTTTTCCTCTTATGCATTCATTTGTTGACTAAGGTTTCTTGGTAGTCCAATCTTCCTAACCCTTAATGACTAAAATTGGTGTTTTTTATTACTTAACCTAAGTTTTATTCTCATCATACGATATTGATTTTCCATTTTCACCTCTTTTACCTTCATATTAGGTACTTTTATATCTTCAAACAACACTCAAAACATGTGGATGCCACCAACACTAATGCACAAGGTTGTTTTGGGTCTCTCTTCTTAACTAGTCCTCAAGGTCATTTTGTCTTGAAAACTGAGTGTCATCAACCCTACAGAGCATATAAAGACACTATAATAATACTTTATTGTCTCAAAACTCCTTCATTAATCTTAAACTCCGTGTCTTATCCTCAAACCTCTAAATAGCTCGTTTGGTCTCATGAATGACTGTCAACAGACTGAGGTCTGGCTAAGATAAAATAATGAATGTCTCCATTATTAATATCACATTGAGGATAGAATTAGCATATTAACTTAGCTATCATGATCATCTGTACTAAGTTTTAATACCTAACTACCCATATAGAGGCTCCAAAACCACTAACTCCTCCAAGACTGGCTTTTAGGCATTGACTATGTTTCTTGCCTGTGTATGTACTCAAGAAGACACTTAATTATATTTTGAGCTTTGAAGCTTCATATACCATACTAGAAACTTTTCCTAATGATTTTAAACCTTTTATAACCTTAAATAAACTCTTAAACACTTTCAAAAACCTCCTTTATTCACCATATTACACCTTTAGTTCACAACTTGCATTACATGGTTGTAGGTGAAGTTTTACTAGAACTGTGTCTTTTAGGTTTGTTGAGTTATCACTAAAATCTTGACTCCCCTTGACCTTTGAACTATTTTGTATTCTTTAATCAAAATTCAACCCTCTCTTACTCACCTTCAAATATGCCACCTTAGCTTAGTTTGTATGCTAATTTGATGTTGGTTTGATCAAAATAAGGACCTACAGGCTGGGGCCTATAGGTCACTTTTTGACCATATAGGCCACTAAGCCATCTCATTAAGCCCTTGACCCTGTTGATACTATCAACCAATATGTTGTTCCCATTATCACTATCTCAATGATTCATAGAACATATATCAAGCACAAGGTCACCTTGAATTCTCCTATCTCAATGAGCATCATGGAAACCATATGACTGTAGGTGAATGTTTATGTAGTTTGTATGGAAAAAAGTGAATTTTGAATGTTAAAAGACCTTGATAAGGTTATAATCATAACTATGACACCTTTTTGAATGATATCATCATGACAATGACTCTTATTATTCCTATCCTCAATGTCTTCTTCATAGGTTCATGACCTTATTGAGGTATTTTAACCTTGACTATTAACTATGTGTAATTCTCAAATCTTGACTGTGAGTTCACTTTAGAGATTACATGTATCCCTTGGGTTGAAACTCTCTCCATACCAATAGCCCTCAAACCTAATTTTAACTTATAGATATCTTCAATAATTTCAAGTATCTTTCAAACATACTTGGTCACTTTACTAGCTCAAGATCATTCTATACTCCATTACAACCTATAGGTGATGATTCATTTCTTTAACAATGTTTAAGCTATATACATATTTCAAGACTATGGTGGTTCTCAACACCCTTGCTCTTACCAAAATAGTGGATTCATAATGTGTATATAAATAGGTAGTGATAGTGATATGTATGATGATAATGGGATATGTGGGAGAAGGAAGATGAAATGATAAGCTTACAATAGTGATAAATGACCATGATTAAGACTATGAAGGTGGGATAAAACATAGGGGAATGGAAGGACTCATGAATCCACTCTCAAGACAATCTTGAAGGGTCCTAAGTAAGCATGAACATATGCCATACAAGATACAATAGTTTGGAGATTCTTTATGAAGAATACACAGTGAAATAAGGAAACTTAAGATTCATCAAACTACCTTAAAATATGCTAAAATACCTTAACATATACTAACCTGAGATTGTGAGTGTTGAAGGCAGAATGATGGTTTATAAGCTATCAAACTTGATGAAGATTGAGAAACATGAAGAAGGAAAAATGGACATGAATGAGACCTCTCATACAGTCACTTATTATGTTTTGTCATCCTAAAACCATGATGAACCATACAACCATCTTTAACTTAATTGCAGACTGCAGATTAGTAGTTCATGTGTTCCTCAGCTGTATATAACCTCACATGTGTGGAATAAAGTTGAAAAATGTTTTGGAAAGGTGGTTTAGACTCCTAACAAGCTCTGTAACCTTCCATTTTTATGTCACCATGCTCAAGAGAGGAGAAAACAAAGAAATTTGGTTCCTTACTTGAATGAAGAAGCCATTGTGAGTGCCTTACCTTATTAAGGATTGTTCATAAAGGAGAGAGAGCCAAACTGAGAACAAATTCCCAAAGATGGAAGCTTTCTAAGGTCCATTATTTTTCCCAAAATTCTAGATCTTTATATTCTCACTCGTGGCCATACCATCTACAAACCTGAAGGGCTCTCTTGGGCTACAAAGAAGTGAGGTGGTGTTTAAAGATTAGTTTTGAGCCTATCTTGAACATTATTTCCATGAATCTTCTTTGAAACACTTGTCATGACATTCTTTGCAATCTCTTGACCTCCACTATATGAAAAACTCTGTACAAGTTCATACATCTTGCACAACATGGTTGAAAACTCTATTTTTCCTATGTTCTTTTCACATTTCAAGCTTGAAACTATCATTTTAGGGAAACATGAGGAAGAGTATAAGTCAAAAGGCATATTCAAACATTTAGTAAGTTTTTTGTGAGCTAAAAGGGGACATATTTCACATGTGTCATCTATTTTGAAGGCCAAACAATGCTCTAGACTTGTAGAGGAGACATTTTCAAAGCATGAACCATTTGACTAAAGCAATGTCATAACCATGGGGTGATTTAAAGATGTTATTAATGCTTTAATGGCCTTTTGAGTTACAATTTTTCCATTTTAAGACCAAACCCTCTATTAAGGCAATGCTATATATATATATCCTCAAAGAAGAGTTGCCAATGAATGTCACAAAAAGTACCTTATAGCGTTCTTAAAAGATTACAAATAGAATTCCATGTATCTTTATCACCCTTTTAAGGCTTATATTCAGCCCCATACCTTAAATATACTGGATATACTAGATAATCTCTTGGTGAGTCATCAACTACCATCTCCACCATCTTCATCAAGGCATTTTAGATCATAAGACCTCTTCAAAGCATCATCAAGACATCCAAACATACTCAAATATCATGATGACACTTAACACCAATTGAAAAGAGGTATGATAATGACAAGACACTGAGACCTACTCCATTCACTTAATATTCAACTAACATTATGATGGTCAAGCATATCACCTAAGGATCGAAGACATCTAGAACATATGGTGATCACAAACAAACTCAATAACATCTCTAGGAGTGTTGAATGACTCTAAGAAGCAATTATGAGACATCGTGACTCAAGAAACCACCATTTGGAGACTTAGATGAGTGCCATGAAAATTTTTTAGTTATAAGGGTTGACATTTGGCCTTGGGAGGCCAAATTGCCAACAAGATGATGAGGGACGGTGAGGGTAAATGGAGTGATTAGGGATGATGAGGGAGTGATTAGAGATGATGAGAGATGGTGAGGGTCAATGAGGGAGTGATTATGGACAATGAGGAATGATAAGAGAGTGATGAGGGGTGATGATGGACGAGAAGGAAGTGATTAAGGATGAGGTAGGGATGATGAGCAAGTGAAATTAACACAAAGCGGTCGTTTGATGTGTATAGGTCATCAATGTCACTTATGTTGCCCCAATCTCACTAGTTTGGCTTGAATTCAAAGTGAGTGGTTTGTAAACTGCAATTTTGACAAATTTAAGACTCCTATAAATGCTATCAAGCAATATGAAAGGTAAAAAAACCTTTAAAATGACTACATGTTTACCCAAAATGGACATTTATTGCAAAAGTCATGCCCTAAAATCCCTAGGTTCAATATTAAGACCCTAAAAATACCCAAGTACTAACCAGATTGGATTTTGAAAAACTGTCTCCCATATTATAAGGCATGCAACTATGAGACCAACTCTACCAGATGTAAAGTGGCCCTAATTTCTTATATTACTAAAATAAATTTAAAGCACAAGGAATATAAAATAATAATATAAATGTAAACTTCACATAGCATATATAGCTCTTTTTTTACTTTTTTGATGTAATATGAAATAAACACGTACACGTTCCTTTTACATGGCATATAACACATACATGTTCCATAGTGCGTACGCATTATCTTCAGTTTGAATTTAAAAACCAAGCCTTTTTGGCTTGGAAATGGCTTAGATTATCGAGCCAAAGGCTTAGACCTGTCAACACACAAATGAATCTGAAAGTTTTGATAGCAAATAACAAAATTCAACTTTTATCGCCAAATACACTAAAAATTTCAGTGAGAAAATTCATAAAATTATTACCATGATGATGAACATGCTGTCCTCTTTCCAAATATATTATTTTTATAATTTTTGGACTATTTTAAGGTTTTAATCGATGTTGATTTCTAACTGTAGTTTTTTTAGGTCACTACATGCCACAAATATACATGCCTATATATGTTTGTGTATCTTTTTTCATTGATCCAAATGCAAACAAAACTATATGGTTACAAACTAGGACTAATTCTACACGCATTTACAAAAAACTAGGTTTCATTTTTTTGGGGTAGTTAGAGGGGCCGCATGGCCAGCTATCCACCTTTTTGTTAGTTTTCAGAATCTATTTACTTGTAAAATTAATAAAAAAATATTCATAAAAAGATATAAAAAATGTAGGTTACAAACTAAATGATCTTATCTAAAGTTTCAATAAATAGTTTTAAATAATATTAAACGATACTCAAAAAATGAGGGGCCGCACAACTGGCTATCTACTATGCTTTTCTAAAGAAAACATGAGTTCCTATTCAAATTTTATATGTTTGACCTAGTTATACTTAACCATTTAAAAAAAAATAGCATTTTGGAAATTAGAATCAAAATGCTACAATTCATGTTCTTACACCATCCTTGAATTCTGAGTGTATCCATCTCAAATTATCTATAAAAGTTTAGATTTCTTAATTTTCAAGGAAAAACATGTCCACAGGTAGGCCCCTTTTTATCCCCCAACTTTGTGCACTTACCCATATAGTGAATGGTAAATTTCATGACCAACGTAGTCCAAGATTCCTCGTTTGGCCACCTAGAGTCCTACACATATTTGTGCACATACGATTGTTCTATCCTAGGATATCCAAAGCAACTGAATTTAAAATGATCTAAAGTAGCATGTTGAAGCACACATTGCATACATAGGAACATTACAAGAATCATAGTATCTCAAAATATCATATGAATTAATTCTAAAAGTTTAATTATTTACATTTTTAAACAACATTATATCAATGTAAGAATGCAACAACACAATTTGAATAGGAAAGGTAGAAATTGGGGTTGACACAAGTGGAACTTTGTGAGAGATGGTTGTAGGTGAAGTCAAGATGGAAAGGAGGAGACCAAAGTAGACATAAGTTGGAGACTCCAAGGACTAGGTGTATTGTTCTGGTTCAACTTTTATTCTTGATATTTTCAAGTTTTTGAGCTAACATGTCTTCCTTAAGCGTTCTCTCCTCAGTCCTAATTGTTCATCTTCTTGCTAAGGTGGATTTATATGTGTGGGAAGAGTAGACTGGATGTTTATGTTTTTTAGAAATGACAAATAAGAGCCCTATAAATAAATATCTAAACCTTAAAAATCAAAATTCAAACTTAGCCAACATCATCGATCCAAATGATGACATCAATTAATTTGGGGGTACTACAAGACAATTGATGACGTGGGGTAAATAAGTGCAAAGGGGAAAAATAGAGGTAGAAGGTAGAGCGAGAACTTCAGAGGACATGCAAGTTGATGTCATGGCAAGAATAAAGGTGGTACTGAGAACGAATAAGGATGATATAATCTCTCACAAAGTGCCACGAGCTAACCCACCCTGATCCTAGTGTATTCCTTAGGACATACACTTGAGATTAATTCAATGATGAGTGTCATAAAAGAAAGTGTCAATAAGAAAAAATAAGGTGCATACATGGTTATAATTCACTTCAGAGTCATTTTAGCAACACTTAGAACTTATTTTGTCTCACCTAGTTCATCACGAATGGCAGATGTATGTGGATAAGTGTGTGATTCCATTTCTTCTTAGGGCTGAGTTTGTTATGTAGTTATGCATTGCTTCTAGTCATTATTTTATGTAGTTATAACATTTGTTTTGATTGTACACGGGCACTTAAATGGTTTTGTTGTGAGGACCCATATCAGAATTTTTTCATCACTTGCTTATTTTATATAAGTTACTCTTAAGGGATAGGGGATGGAGGGAGTGGTTGGGGGTTGATGGCAATTGCACCTTTTTTGTGTGAGCTCTCTTTGTCCTCTTCTTTATCATAGTACATCTTAAGGGGGGCTATTAGTGTATATTAGGACATACACTTTTTTTAGACTAATATGCACTTGATATAAATGTATGTATGGATAAGAAGTTGAAGTGTATGGGTGAAGATTGCTTTGTTTATATTGGTATTGTAATTTTCATGTGAGGAGGACCATTGACCCTTATACACATTTATGCTTTTAATGAAATCAAATTGTCACTCCACCTTAGTCACATTTGTGTCTTTCAGTGTCTTTAGTGTTTACAGTTATGGATATGTGATTATCGCTGATAATCTTGAGGTTGCCCGTATTCTTTCCTATCCAAGATCATAGAATCCATCATGTAAATTTTATACTTACATTCAATAACTAGGGTCTTGAAATAAATATGATTCAAATGAAAGCCTCAAATTATTGGAAAAAATCAATCAAACTTTTACAAGCACACTAGGGTTTGAAAAAAAACATTCATTAATTTGGCATGATCTAGGGCTTGGAAAATGCAGATAAAAAAATGAATGCAGTCTTGTCATAAGACACCGATAAAACACTTAAGCTCTGTGCACAAACATCCTAAACTATTTGGTATAATAGGGTACATCTCATATACATTGTATTAAACATCTACAAATAAAAAAGAGAAATGATAGAAGAAGAAAAAAACATAATAATATTGACAAAACATACTGATAACATCTAATTTAAACTAACAATTAATAAATATACAAACATTATATAATTTAACAAATACAATATATAATTTAACAAGTAATAAATCTATAAAACCATTTCAATATATATAAATCAATATATTAATTATTTAATAAATTCTCAAATTAAAAAATAGACATATACATTAAATCTATTTAAATTTATATTTCATATTTTAAAATAACTTTAAAAATAAAAATGGAAAGGAAGCTCTCCTCTCCTCTCCTCTCCTATGCTCTTTAAGTAGCGTTTTCTTTGTAGACCCCTTAATAGTGCGTTGTTCACCCAAATTTGTATGGTGAGTTTAATAAGCCCAAAATTATGAGTTTGACATCTACTCATTAATAAATATCTTTCTTGGCCTACAAGCAATCCTAAAAAGATGGCATCATGAGAGGGAGAGGGAGAGGGAGAGGGAGAGAGAGGCATGATGGCATATGATAAAGTGCATGTACTTAATGGAGAGGGACACACATTCTGGCGCGTAATAAAGGACCCGATACGCATTAAATGCCACTCAATGACTAGTGTCAAAATCTCGAACGAACGGACATATGAGCTGATGCTAAGTTTAGCTTTTCGGTGTGCGGAAATGGGAATGGCAAGAGAAAGAGAAAGAGAAAGAGAAAGAGATGCAGAAAGGGAGAGGGAGTAGCATGATCGATGGAACGAGAGAGACAGAGCTCTGCTGTGTGGAGAGGGAGTAGCATGATCGATGGAACGAGAGAGACAGAGCTCTGCTGTGTGGAGAGGGAGAGGCCGTCAAGTAACCAATGGCAAAAGGCTTTCATATTATGCCAATGAAGAAAATCTGAGGGGTATGTTCAACTTCAATTCATCGTCATTCCAACTTCGCAAGATCTTAGTTCCCATTGGAATGGATTCTTATTATATTATTTTTGCGCTATAACCCCTTCTTCACGTTCTCAAGAATGAAGTAGTTTTGAGAATTTAAGATCCAACACAGTTGGGTCTCGTGGACGTAATTAATGTCCTCTCTTCCTTTTATTTCATTTCGTGGTTATTCAAATTCCTACGTCTCACTGGATTTGAATTCATGGCTTTGATGCCCCCATGACGTTTATTTATTCGACTGCAGAACCTATGTCGCAGATGACATTGCAAGCACAGGGAAAATTGAGTGGCTACTCTGACGAGCCTGGTTATCCACATAGGCCCACCCAGCCCGATTGTGGGCATTATATGCGTACAGGATTTTGTGGATATGGCATTAATTGCTGTTTTAATCATCCCAGCACCGCTATTAAACAGGTGCAGTTTCCATGAATTCACTTTGTATAGCATTTTTTAATCCACAATCAGAATCACTCCCCAGCTATTAAAATTCTGGCACTGAAATGTGCACATTGTAATGGTCTTCAATGATGAATAAATGATTCAAAACTAAACGGTACATAGCAATGGTCTTGGATCAAAACTAAATAAATTATTTTGTTTAAATTTTCACAGCTACATGTAAGGAATATAATCAGGATATAGGAACTGAAAAGGAATACGATGCTTAAATCTCTGTAAAACTGATCGTAAGCTGGTTGAAATAACCGACCCGAGCAACATTTATCCTAAAATGAGTTGAAAATAATTGTGACTGCCACTAATAACTACAAAACAGCGAACTAAACTGTTAGTGTGTTACAATGCTATTTAGGGTAAAGAGAATTATCTACATGTCATGTAGGGACAAGTGTTATTTCCTAAATTGGTCCAACTAACTAGCTCAGGAACTAATTAGTTTGCCTGTGTAGGCAGAGGCGGAGCGAAATAAAGTTGAACTTCTCGATAGTGCAGAACACAATGAGTGCCAGGTGCATTAATCTATTTTAAAGTTATGCTTCAGTATTGTTTTGCCTTGCTGCATTGCATGATTCACTTGTATATAAGTTCAATGATAAGCTGATATATGATTATAAAACAACGTACTTCTTGGTGTATTGAAACTTTTTTTGCGTGGTCTGTTAAGCCTAATTAGATTTTAAATAGTTTCTGAAGATCAAAATTACTTATGTCTTATGTTGCTAGGAACAAAGCACTGAGCACTTTCTTAGTTCACATTAAACAGTGAGCAGTAAATTGAGCTTGATGAAGATTCACTACTGTCAGATGTGCTTCAATTCTTGGTTCACATTGTCTGTCTTAGCTAGTTTTACATTTCATGGCAGAGGTGAACTAAAATGTGAAAATTTCAGGATTTTATTAGAGAAATAGTGTTTCCACAGTCCATGAAGTAAAATGACGATTTTTGGTTAAACCGTGCAATTTTTTTTTTAATCAGTATTTTGGATCACGCTCTGTGAGAGATCATGAAGATAAGAGGATGATATCATGATTTTAGCTTCTGTTTTTCGGAGGAGTTGATGCAAATGTTGCAACAATTACATTTGCTTTTTTAGGGTTTCCAAATATTCCATGGAGGCAAATGCTTTGATGATTTTAGCTTTTCCACAGTCTGACACCTTCATGGCCAAGATAATGCTCTTCCACCTCCTCTGTTAAAAGAAATAGTAAACTAGAGTTTACATAAGGTACATTTGACTACTTTTTTGTGTTGTATGTTTGACTATATTTTACCATACTTAGGGAAATCTTTGCTAAGTTTGTTTTGTTAACCAAAGAAAAATTGCTTGATGCTTTAGGGTAGGTACATATGAAATGTAAGGGGAGGCAGCCTTGGATGTTTGCAGCTTATGTATAGCTTATGAAACACACAAATGAAACCCATGAAAGGGCACGAATTGAAGAATGTATGGAAGGCTTAGTGTAGGTAAATATTATCATGTTGTGTGTAATAGATGTATTGAAATTAATGTTATCGGAAACTCTTGATATTTTTGCCATCACCTGATTTAGACCTGGACCAGATTAGTGACCGCGGTTTACAACCTTGCATTTGAAAATCTAATTTTGTTTTTTGATATATATATATATATATATATATATAATTGAAATATATATACTGTCAATATAAAAATACTCATGTTTGGAAAAAAGTGATTAGTACGCATTGGGGAAGGCTCTTGAAAAAATTTGCCGTGCTAGGATTTGCATGTTGGTCTTTCGCTTGGTTGTCATATCTTGCCCTGTATCAAACCACCTCTACGGGATTTCCAAGGGTAGCTCACATTTATGCGTACTAATCACTTTTTTCCAAACATGAGTATTTTTATATTGACAGTATATATATTTCAACTATATATATATATATATATATATTGCGTACTAATCACTTTTTTCCAAACATGAGTATTTTTATATTGACAGTATATATATTTCAACTATATATATATATATATATATATCCCAATGCGTACTAATCACTTTTTTCCAAACATGAGTATTTTTATATTGACAGTATATATATTTCAACTATATATATATACTTGGGGAAGGCTCTTGAAAAAATTTGCCGTGTTAGGATTTGCATGTTGGTCTTTCGCTTGGTTGTCATATCTTGCCCTGTATCAAACCACCTCTACGGGATTTCCAAGGGTAGCTCACATTTAATTCGGCTCTAACTTCGCCCTTTAAGTGGATTAAGTTTCTATAAATGGTCCTCAACCAATCTGTCGCAACCATTGTTGCTGACGTTGGGAAGGATGGCGCCTAAACGAGCTTGGAAATTTTTTGAAGGTCTACGACAAGGTACAAATTCTGATAATCCTCCTCAACTCGATGTTCTTTTACATTAATGTTGTTGAAAATGTTTTTAGATGGTATGAAAATAATTGTCATTGGTTACTATGTTGGCTGCATACATTGAGGATTTCCTCAATGCTTAGATTAGACATCACTAGGAACCCTTGGGGTTTTAGATTATTGGTATCCATAACCTCACCAAGGGGTTTTTTATATTCTCATTTAAGGAACCATCTTAGGTGCATCCCTTCTTTCTAGGATGAGCTACTAGTTCCTTTGGAATACCATAATGATTGTATCCCCATGGTCCCGTAATTTTAAGGTTCTTGTCTGGGTTGAGTTACCAGGTTTTCCACTTCCGTTATGGACCTTCTTCTCCGAGACTATCAAATCCATAGGGCATGTTTTGTCATGAAATGGACATATTTTATTCTGCACATCCCAACAAGCACGTTTGCATCAAGGTTGATTTGACGAAAGATTTGAAAAAATCTATTGATATTCAAGAAGGGGCTGAAAGCTTTTTGCTGAAAGTTACCTACATTAACCTTCCAAACACGTGTTGTTGGTGCCAATCACCTGACCTTGGGATTCGGGACTGCCCCCTCATTGTCTGCTCGAGGTTTTCTGTCAAGCAAGTGTTGCCTGAAAATCAAGAGGTGGCTGAAATGACTATGTTGCAGGCAAACATCCTAGCCCCAGCCCCCGCCCACCGCAACCCCCGTTTCAGCATTGGAAATGTTTCCAGTAAAGAAACTCGCTGGAAACCCCTGGGCATGTGCCAAAAATGTCTGAAAACTTTCTAGACATTTCTGTCACATACCTGGGCATTTCTGTAGTGTTTATGGTGGAAAAATAGTTGACCAAGTCAAAAAAGAAAAAAATAGCTAAAACATCAAAAACAAAACACTAATCTTCTAGAATATAACATCTAAAACCTATATAAACCCACTGAATGCAAAGACCAAACACACTCATCATTGCTGTTTTTTACAAAAACAAGGAGAAATTTTCAATTTAGGAGGCAGCCATTGCAAGGAGGAGTGGAGTTAGTGGGAGTGGCATTCATGATTTTGAGGACAATCCAGATGATTTACTTTAGATTTGAATGTAAATTTTGTCGTTGAAGTTTGAATGAATGCTATATTTATAATTTTTAACTGTTTCATCTCTTATGGTCTAAAAATGAGTATTATGCATTGTTTTTATCTAAGTTGCCGATACGGATATGGGTACAAGTATCGGATACGGGGATATGACATTTTTTTTTTTGGGGTTTGGATACGGCTGGATAGGCCATACAAAAAAATATATAAAAAATTAAAAATATAAAAATATAGCCATATAAGCAAAATTAACCACATAATATGCATATAGGAAACAAAATAACTTCAAATAAGTCAAATAACCACAAAATATATACTCATAATTCAATGCCAAATATCATAATATTCAATAGTCGAATTTATATAGGTTTTGTAACAGGTACATGGTGCAAATGTTACAATGTATGGACAAAAATAAAGACAAAGCAACATTCTCATTGTTCACTATATTCTTCTTCGCCTGCAATGTCTTCATCATCATGTGGTTCATTAGAACCACAAGTAGCAACCGTGCCACTCCCACTAGCTCCACTATGCAAATCGTGTGAAGCACTGTCTAGCTTCGTGTCAAATAAAGAAAGGTAGGCATTTAAATCAGTAGCCTCTGGGTTCACATCCCACAACTTTGTTGGCCCTTCCTTGTATTGAAGACGTGAGTTGGAATGCACATAAACCAAATCCTCCGTCTTTTTTGCAGCCAACTTGTTGCGTTTAATTGAGTGGCTAAAGCCATAGCTGTCCCAACTCCGCTCAACTGAAGAGGAACTTGCAACCTATTGAAGCCACAAAGTGAATTAGAATTTATAAAAAATTAAAAATTAAAAGACTAAAAGTTAAAATTTAAAACAAAACATCGAAAAGGTCAAAAGAAGGGTAGAGTAAAAAATTTAAAATCTTACTTGTGATAGAATTTTTATTGCAAGTGATTGAAGGTGGGTGGATGCTTGCCCATGGAGGTACCACCAAAAGTGAGTGTTCATCTTGTACTTGTCACGGATAGCATCAAGGGAGTGACCCATCGAGGATATGAAATGCACAAACTCTTCTTTGACTTGGTCTTCTACCTTTGGATCGGGAAAGATTCTAGAGAATGTTGCTTTATATCACTCGGCAACCTCAACATCCCTATATGGTGCGACCCTCCTGGGCAAAGAAAGAATCACTACAGTGTAGTATTTGGGTGTCGAGGCAAAAGCAAGAAGATGCAATGGGGTGGTCATTTTGTTCCATTTTTCAATGAGATGCGACTGCACTTCCTTGAAGAACCTCTCTGTGGGATTTTGCTTTTTGGCATTTATGATGGATTTAATGTTCTCAATCATTGAGTCTATTCCATCATAAATCCCACCCAAACATGGATGATCCATGTCCACATATCTCAACATGCTGACGATAGGCTTAGTAAAACTCAACAAATACTCCACACGTTCTCACCACGCATCATCAAGAATCCACCATTTCATCTTTGTGGCTCTCTCACTGTTTCCCTGCCTCCATACACTCCAAAGATTGTTGATGACCATGCTACTCAATGCCTCACGCACTTTAACAAAGCGTCTCAAGATGGTGTGTGAGACAAATCGAGTCTCAGCAACCTAATACAAAATTAAAACAAAAAATTAATAAACTTAAAAAATTGTTCAAAAATAAAAACACTACAAATTACAAACTTATAAAATTAAATTAAATTAAGAGTTACTTTCAACAACTGCAATTTTGAGAAGGTCTTGAAGATGGCTTGGGACATGTGATGGTTGGTTATGAACATTTGGATTTCATTCACCTTCTCATAGACTTGTTTGATCCTGCCAATTTTTGTCCCCAACTTTTGCAACATAAGGTTGAGGGAATGAACAACACAAGGTGTCCAAAATATATGCTCATACCTTGCTTCAACCAACATGCTCGCAGCTCTGCAATTTTTAGCGTTGTCTGTTACAATTTGGACAACATTTTGAGGCCCCACTGCTTCAGTGGACTCTATCAGGATGTCAACAATAAATTGTGCATCCTTCACTTGCCCCTCACAATCGACAACGTTCAAAAACATTACCCCTTTAGGGCTCACTGCAATCACATTAATCAATGCCCTATTTGTCGTATCTTTCCATCCATTGAAAATGGACACCTCTATTTCGATCCATGAATTCTTGATGGGCTTCAATGCATCTTTAATGTGTTTTCTTTTTTTTGTCTATAAGGTGGTGCACACCTTTTCATAAGTTGGGGTGACAAACCCTTTAGGGGCAACATTGATAGATCTCACCATTTTCTGCCAGTATGGTGATCTAACAGTATTAAATGACAACCCACATGCGTAAATACAACGCACAATGCTTTGCTCCACTATCTCTCTGGATTCATTTTGGAATGCCCTCTCCAATGGGCTTGCATCTTTTGTTCTCTTGGGACCAAGAGGTGAATCCTCTTCCTCTTCGGTCGCAACGGGTATAACAAGAAAGGGGTGTGATGGGGTCACCACATTAGCACGAGCTGGATCAACAAATGGTGATCCTTTCTTTCTCAAAAAATGCTTCGATTTTTGTGCCACAACGACATTTGCCTCCTCTTGCTTTTTGATGTATGCAAGGATCTTTGCTTGTGGCAAGCCCTTTCTCGACCTTCCACCTATGCTTGGCCCACCACAAACTCTAATTCCAGTGCCAAAAATCACACACAAATGAGCTTTCACTCGACTATACGAGCTCTTGAATTTACCGTTACACTCGGAGCAAAGTCAATGAAAACACCCTCCACCAGACATCTGTTCTAATATTGTCACATACTTTCAAAGGGGCGTTTGCGGATTAGATTTGAGGGTTATTTATCCCTTGCCCCACTGAACTAGCACTTGCACCCTGAGACATTTTAATTTCTGACAAATCCCTATAGCCCCTGGTAAGAAATAAAAAATTGCTATTAAAATTTAATGGTAAACCATAAAAACTAAAAAAAAAACAATTGCTATTAAAATTATTTTAATAGCAATAAAATAAAAAAAGATAATCATTGCATTTGGTATATGTGGAAATAACGGTTAAAGTTTTAAAAGAATAACAAAAAAAAATTAAAATAAAAACTAGTTACAAACAAAACAAAAAAAACAACCACAAATCTAAAAACCGTATCGTAAATCAACGAATCTTCTTCCTTGCAAGCTCCTCAAGCTCTTAGCGCTAAATAGGAAAGTTTCAAGCTTATGCAACTGAAAAAAATAACAAGAGTGAACAAATGTGCAATGAGAGTGAAAAATGCAATGAAAGAGCAGTGTGTTGTTATCTTGTTATAAAATAAGTATGAATGGTACTTTTAAGGTTGGGAATCCACTTTATTTTGTTTTTAATTACATTTTGAAGTCCATGTTTGACTTTTTCAAAGGCGAAATTGAAAAAAAAAATAAAAAAATATCGTTTTTTGTGCTTGGGAGCGTTGGGATACGCCTAATAAGTGTGCTTGCGCTACAGATACGCTTGGGTACGTTTGGGCAACATACCTGGGCGTATCCACAGTCCAAGCATGCTCATTGGGCATCTCCCCGCGCTCCTCTTGTGCTCCCGTTGCCGTTGCCATCTTCCTACACACTCTTGGGACCTGCCATTGGCGTATTCGGTAACTATATAAGCTAAGTCACAAGGTTCGAGTTCAAGTTCAATTAGGATAGAATTCGGTTCAAGTTTGACAAAGGATACAATTTAAAACAAAAATCGCCATTAAATTCGAACAATTTTTTTTAAAAATAAATTTAAGAATAATATAAAAATACTTATTAATTTATTATTTATTAATTCATTAATACTTGATATTTATATATTTTATAAACATAATAAAATGTTAATAATTAAAAATTAATAGTAAAAAGAAAAAGAAAAAAGAAAAAGGAAAAAAGAAAAGTGAAACAAGTCGATTTACAAAACTATAACTGTGAAAGTTAAATATATTTAAATCCTAAAGTTGGCGTGAGGATAAAAAATGAATGTCTGGTCTTTGTATCCTTGAACGACAAGTGGAGAGTATGAATTGACATCAAATGAAATTTGCTAAGTCAAAACTCCGAAGTTTTCGTGCCCTCATCTCTGCAAACCGTTGATTGTGCAAGCTTGCGAAAGAGATAAACAGAAAGAATAAGCCTCCTTCCAAAGAACTTTTTTTTACTGTTAAAATGTTAAATCACCCCTGAAATCACTCTTGAAAGCTATACAAGATATCTGGAGATCTGAGATGCTTGTAGTGCCTTTGAAACACGGATTCCTTAGGTAAGCTCAAAACTCAACCAAAACTTTTGGGGAAGGCAAGGAAGTGCTCAGCGCATGGTAGGGCTCAGGTGGGCGCGAGAAATTGGGGTTGACAATTGTTGAAAATGGAGGGAAAGCCTAGTGAGGATGCCATTCCCGTGAATGCAAAGTATCATATTTTTTCATTGTCCATTTGACTTAGTTGAAAAACACCATGATCTTTGGCCGAATTTCAATGCATTTAACCGAACTTATTCAGGGCTTAAAGAAAATGACAATTTTTGAATTTTTAGGTTAAAATTCATTGAATCTTGTGACTTAGCATATGGGTATAAATATATTATATATTTATATTTTTTATACTATATTGTACGAACATTTCCATAATGTTTCCAAACCTAGGGTTTTTGAAAATCCACATTTGTGCATTCCATACCCGTTTCTTGGCGATGTGGTGAAAAGAGTGATGGGTGGACCATTGTGTCTAACAAGAAAGTTGCCACTTATAATAAAATCCCTAGGTCGGCTTTTATTCCTCCCATTAACAAGCCCCAACAGAGTGTGAAAAAAGTGGACAACGGTATTCCTCTCACCCTCAATACTCCTCAGTCTCTTAATTTTATGGCTGCCCCATAGAGCCAAGTTTCTCAAGAGAATTGCTTGCCATTTATAACTTCTAGTGGTGGGACATCCTCCATCAGTGCTTCCACCACATAGTGGTTGTGCAATTTGCGTTGCGGCGGTGCCGACTCTCCACAAGAGGAAAATGGGGATAAATGTGGCTCCATTTTACTAGGGTATTTTTTATTACCATATCAACAACTATTGGGTAATCGTTTTGTTGTGCTTGGCTCAAAAGATTTAGAGGATGGATAGGGAGAATTGTACATGGAGGATTCTACTCAATGAATTTGCTATCATGGAATGTTCGAGGTCTCATAGAGTCCTCTCACAAATTCTCTGCATGTGTCGCTTATCAATAGTTGGGAGTGTTAGATTTTATAATGTTTGTATGAAGTTAAGATTTTAGGGTTTATTCTACAAGCCTCTTTGAGAAGTATTTGGCTTGATGCATCGCACTTTTCCACTTTGCATGTTACTTGGGTTATGCTTGAAATCGATGGACAGTCTTTAGGGGTCCTCAATGTTTATGCCCCTAATGATGCCTTTGGCAGAATGACGTTATGGAGATGGCTTGTCGATAATTTGCCTTTCTCTACCTCGTTGATTTGTGGCAACTTTAATATGATTGAGAGCCCCGAGGACAAAGTTGGTGCCCTCCCTATGCGGTGGTGCATAGGGGAACGTGAAGCTTGGTATTATTTTAAAACCCGTTGGGGCTTGGTGGACCCTCACTTTTGGAGGCGTTCATTGATTAACAAACCATGGTTTACTTGGTCCAACTTTCGAGCTGACACCGATTGGGTTCTCAAGCAATTAGACTGTGTAATGCTTTCTAAGCACCCTGTATTCTCGTCTTGCATTTTCGATGGGCAAGCTGTCATGGATCACCTAGGTGTTGTCCTTTCTGACCATAGTCCCATCACTTGCAGATTGGAATGGGGAGGTGGTTTTCAAAAATTCCCTCATAATCAATTTCTTTTTGAATGCGTTACTTCTCAACCACAAGGGCACTATCTGACTGATTGCCAGAGCATGGAACTTGGCTCCACATCCGCCATATGATGCCAGTTGGGTCAAGTGGTGGAATGACGTGATCAATCGCACTGTCGCCTTCCTTCGCTATGGCAAGCGAATTGCATGGTTTTGAAAGTGTGCTGATGGCACCGTCTCTAAGGAATACCAAAGGGTTCCTTGCTTGAGCAAGGCCCTTTTGATTCTCAATTACAGGCCATGATTGCCACACTCAAGCACAAGATTAAAGTTTCCAAAACCCATGCTGCCAGAAGTGCTTAAATTAGGGCCTGATTGCACCGGTTTAAGACTGGTGACTGTGCCTCCTAATGATTTTCAAATCTCTCAAGGCCATACAAGCCGAGGAGTAGATTAAAGCCATCAAAACAATGCATAATCGTTTCACCAACCTGCCAGAGATCTCTTTGGCCTTCGTGGACCACTATAAACTTGTGTTCCAAGCTAAAGAGAATATGATTGAGAGATTGCAGACATCGCAAGAGTGTTTAGATGTGGTGCCTCGCAAGTTAAGCCCTTTAGTGCAAAAACTCTGCGATGCCTCCCTTTCTTTTGATGAACTCTGTATTGTTGTATAATGCATGGCTAATGATAAAGCGCCAGGGGTAGATGGTTTTCCATGTGAATTTTACAAAGCTACTTGGAAATTTGTGGGTCCTGATTTGCTTCAGGTTTATAGAGAAGCCTTGCTCAATAAAGCTTTAGGGCCTATCATCACGAAAGACAATCTTAAGTTTCTTCCTAAGTTTGGTGATCCTGAGCTCATTACTAGTTGGCGCATGATCACCTTGTGGAATGTTTCCTATCGTTGCTAAAGCCTTAGTGCTCTGCCTTGGCCACATTCTCCTTGCAATCATCAGGGCAGAGCAAACATGGTTTATTAAAAGTAGGTACATCCTAGATAATATTATTGCGGTTTGGGAAGGAATGGAATGTGCTTGTGGCTCTCGATAGAGGACCATCTTTCTCAAGCTCAATTTCAAAAAAGCTTATGATCGGATTGAGTGGCGCTTTTTCCTTTCCATGCTTAAAGCTTTGGGCTTTGGTAACTTCTTTCTTTTGGTGGTTTAGACTGTTTTCTAAAGCTTCAATGTGTCTCACTATCAATGGTCACAAGTTTGATAGCTTTTGACTTTTGCTCTCAATCATACAAGGTTGCCCTCTTGCCCTAGCTTTGTATGTCTTAGTTGCTGAAGCATTTTTTATTTGCTTACTCACATATTGGACCGCGGGTGCTACGCCCTTAACCTTTGGTGTGTCTTGGGATATGTGTGGCCGACTTGTGGCTTACATACCTCTTTTATATTCTTGTTACATTTCTCTATGTTCTTAGTTAGGTCGGCCTATGGAATAACCATGGCTACATAAACTATATATAGGAGGTAGTGGTTAGTCTTTGATCATCATGTTAAGTATTTTGCTCTTAGTGCATTGTTGTGGAGGTTGCCCTCTCAAAGTGGCTTTGCTATTTAGTATTCTGCTCTGTTGTCAATTGTTGCTATGTGATCTCTCATATTTGCTTATTCTGTGCGATATAAAATCACTCTGTGCGAACATCTAAGTAATTTCATTACAAGTGGTATTAGAGCTTTGATTTGGGCAAGTTTTCTGCGATGTTTTTTCGGATATGACAAGGTGCGACTTCTGTGAGGGGAAGGAGCAAAAAAAAAAAACTTGCAATCCAGAAAGATTTTTTTTTTCTGTCAGCGCAGTGTTGTTCGAAATGCTTTTTCGAAAAAAATATAAAAAGTCTAATTTTTTTTTTCGCCTTGCACAATTGCAGTCGTTGGATTCGTCTCGACGAGACGATCACAATGGTATATTCCGTTGGTACACTTTTTTGTGCCGAAATTTTTTACCCTAGTATGCAAAGGCAGTTGTTGGATTCGTCTTGGCGAGGCGATTGCAATGGTACCATCCCCTGGTACACTTTTTTCGGGGCAAAAACCCTCCGGTTTGTATATAGTCGGTCCTACACGGACAAAAAGGGGGGCAAGAAACTCCTAAGACTCATGTCGGTGACATGGAATTTGAAACTTTAGATCCGTTGATTTCTCAACTTCACGCTGACATAAAGGGCTTGGTGCGACATGATGACTTTGTTGCAGTTCAAACTGATGTTTCAGGGATGCGCAGAGAGATTAATGGGGTTCACAATCAATTGAATCAGATCATTGCTTTATTGGTTGCTCTTTCATCTTAGTTACAGTCAAACAACCCTCCACTTCATCATTCGGGTTCTCTCAACACTAACAACTTCAATTCTGGTATGAAACCGATGTTGCCCAAAGTGGACATGCGTAAGATTGATGGTAAGGATCCTCTCACTTGGATTATCCAACTTGAGAATTTATTTGATCTGCATCAAACTCCTAGTTCTCAGAAGGTGATAGTGGCGTCTCTATATTTGGAATTTGAGCAGTTCATTTGGTATCGCTGGTTATGTGTTCAAAAGAAAAAGAATGTTGCTCTTGTTACATGGTCTATTTGCATTGATGAGTTATTGGCTCATCATTAGAATGTCTCTGAAAACTAATTCAGTCAGTTAGCCAAACTGTGGCAAACGGGAACTGTGAAGGATTATATTCATCAGTTTCAGAATCTATCTTTACGGGTGGAAGACATCACTGAGAAAAATTTGACTGATCTATTTTTGAGTGGTCTCAAAGATAACATCCAATTGGAGGTTCAAATGTTTAACCTAGCATCTGTATTAGAATCTATCTCACGGGCACGCATGGCAGAGGAAAAAGAGATGGTCAAATGGAAAACCTTCACTACTGGTCGTGATCGCACTTTTCCAGCACCATCATATCCTCAACCTACCAGATTGACACCTCGACAAATTGAGAAGCGAGCCAAAGGGTTGTGTTATGGTTGCGATAGAAAATGGAGCAAAGACCATCGTTGTGTTGAAAAGACACTGTTTTACATTGAAGGTACCAATGAGGATGACAATGATGAGAAGGCACTTGGCGAGGATGAAGGTTTTGAGGAGGAATCTGAAGACTCTTAGCCTACTATTTTCTATCATGCCCTTTCAGGTATTAGTACTCCCCAAACTCTTAAGGTGGTGGGTTTCCTAAAAAAACAAGTCACTATTTTGATTGATTCTGGGAGCACACACAACTTCATCAACAATAAGTTGGTTGCTTCAACAATAAGTTGGTTGCTCGCTTGAACTGTTTCATTTATCCCACTCCAAAATTACAGGTCATGATTGCAGATGGTGGTACTGTCAGCTGCTCAGGAAAATGCCATAGTATTAACCTGGCCACGGGAGACTAATTGTTGGATTCTTCTATGTTTAATATTCCCATGGGGGGCGTTGACATTGTTTTGGGAGTACAGTGGCTCACCACTTTGGGCACTATTGAGATGAATTTTCAAGAATTATTCATGTGTATTCATTTTGAGGGAAGGACATTTGAGCTAAGGGGATTAAGGGCTAAATCTCCACAACTTTTTAGCTCCCATCAAATAACAAAGATTCTCCGAAAGGGTGCTGAAGGATTTGTAGTTTGCTTGTTTTCCATGGAAGTTTATCCAACTTAGCCATCTACACTTTCTGATCTGCAACAAGTGATTGATGCCCATTCGGTTGTTTTTGGAAAGGACTTCCACCTAGCCGCATGTATGATCATGCTATCAAACTTATACCTGGTAGTACACCACCCAACATCATGCCATACAGGTATCCCTATGCCCAAAAAAGTGAATTGAAAAGATGGTACAAGAAATGTTAGATGCATGAATCATTCACTATAGCCAAAGTGAATATTCTTCACCAGTTGTCGTGGTGCGAAAGATGACACTTGGAGGATGTGCCCTAACTATAGGGAACTCAACAAGTACATTATCAAATATAAGTTTCTATTCCTGTCATTGATGATTTGCTAGATGAATTAAATGGTGCTCTTTATTTTACCAAGTTAGATCTGCGTTCTGGGTATCATCAAATCCGGATCCGTGATGAAGACATACCCAAAACTGCTTTTCGGACTCATGAGGGCCATTATAAGTTTTTGGTTATGCCTTTTGGGCTAACAAATGACCATCTACCTTTCAGAGTTTGACGAATACTGTTTTTAGGCCATTTTCGAGAAATTTTGTTATGTTATTTTTTGATGATATCCTCATTTACAACAAAAATTGGGAAGACCATTTGCACCATGTGAAACATAAACTCTCAATTTTGGAACATCAGTTGTATGCCAAACCTTTCAAATGTACTTTTGGAGCTTGTAAGGTTGAGTATTTGGGTCATTTGGTTTCACATACAGGAGTAAAAGTGGATCCTAAAAAAATCCAAGCAGTGGTGGACTGGGCGATTTCTAAGACACTCAAGCAACTAAGGGGATTTCTAGGGCTAATTGGTTACTATCGCAAGTTTGTGAAAAATTATGGTAGCATTGCATCTCCACTCACATCTTTGTTGAAGAAAGACTCCTTTCAGTGGACTGATACAACTACCAGGGCATTTGAACAATTGAAATTGACGATGTGCACCACGTCAGTGTTGGCTACTCCTGATTTTTCCAAGACTTTTGTGGTTGAATGTGATGCATTTGGGTATGGTATGGGTGCTGTACTCATGCAAGAAGGTAGACCACATGCATTTGAAAGTCGTCAACTGAAGGGTAAAAATAAGCACAAGCCTATTTATGAGAAGGAAATGATGGCTGTTTTGCATGCAGTCAAACAATGGAGGCCTTATTTGATGGGTCGTCACTTTTAGGGAAAGACTGATCATGACAATCTGAAATATTTTTTAGAACAAAGGGTATCATCTGAAGAACAACATAAATGGGTAACTAAGATGTTAGGCTATGATTTTGAAATAGTTTACAAGAAAGACAAGGACAATGTAGTGGCAGATGCACTATCTAGGAAGGATGAATTAGTTGAGGCCTTGCTATATGCTATGACCATTTTGCAGGAAGATTGGCTAGAAGAAACACAATCAGAATGAGACAAGGATAGTGCTACCCATGATTTGATTCAGAATCTTCAACAAGGTTTGGGTGGATTTGAAAAATTCACATGGAAAGGTGATGCGTTATGGTATAAAGACAGATTCTACCTATGTAAGAATTCTCTTCTTAAACAAAAAATCCTTCAAGAACTTCATGCAATTTTAATTGGGGGTCATTCATGATTTTTGAAAACCTATCATAAAATCAAGTAGGATTTTTTTTGGGAAGGACTCAAGGGGGATGTCTAGAAATATGTGGCTGAATATATGATTTGTCAACAAAATAAAGGAGAAACCATCAAAACCCCAAGGCTTTTGCAACATTTATCCATCCCAAGCCAACATTGGGAAAATGTGTCTATGGATTTCATTACATGGTTACCGAGATCTGATGGTCAAAATGTTATCATGGTTGTGGTAGATCATCTCAGTAAGTATGCTCATTTTTGTTCTTTATCACAACGATTTGTTGTTAGTACAGTAGCTTCTGCTTTTTTCAATACAGTTTATAAATTGCATGTTACCCCTAAGATCATTGTCAGTGATCGAGATCCCATCTTCACTAGTAATTTTTGGATTGAGTTATTTGCATGTTTGGGCACCCAGTTGGCTCATAGTTCATCCTATCATCTTCAATCTGATGGACAAACTGAGGTAGTCAACAAATGTCTGAAAGGATATCTCCGTTGTTTTGTTTCTGATAAACAAGATAAATGGGTTCATTGGTTGCCACTTGCTGAATGGTGGTATAATACTTTTGTTCATAGTTCTTTCAAAGTGTCTCCTTTTCTAGCACTATATGGATACCACCTGCCATCCATCACTTCAACCTTGAAGGTCCATCCTAAAGTTCATGCAGTTGAAGAACATATTCACCATCAACAGGAGGTCCTTGCCAGTTTGCGTGAAAATTTAGTCATGGTCCATAATCGCATGAAACAACAGACAAATCAACACAGGGGCGAGAGGCACTTTGACATTGGTGATTGGGTTTTTGTTCGCTTACATCCATATAAGCAGATGTCCTTGAAGCAACAAAAAAAGGATAACAAGTTGTCCCCTAAGTATTATGGATCTTATCAGATCTTGCAAAAAATTGGTAGTGTGGCCTACAAGTTAGAGTTTCCTTCCTCCATTCGCATACATCTAGTATTTCATGTATCATGCTTGAAGAAAGTCATTGGACACAAAGTGGTTACCCAAACTGAGTTACCAGAATTGGATGAGGAAGGAAGAGTTATTCTTGATCTTGAGGCGATCCTTCAAATGCGCACTAAGCAGTTGCGGTCTCAAGCGATTAAGGAGTACTTGATCAAATGAAAGAATCTGCCTTGTGAAGATGCTACTTGGGAGGATGAATCCTTTGTGCAACAACATCCAGAGTTGACTCAATGTTGAGGACAACGTTGTTTTGAAGGGGAGGGGCATGCTACGCCCTTAACCTTTGGCGTGTCTTGGGATATGTGTGGCCGACTTGTGGCTTACATACCTCTTTTATATTCTTGTTACATTACTCTATGTTTTTAGTTAGGTCAGCCTATGGAAGAACCATGGTTAAGTAGACTATATATAGGAGGTAGTGGTTAGTCTTTGATCATCATGTTAAGTAATTTTCTTTTAGTGCATTGTTGTGGAGGTGGCCTCCTCGAAGTGGCTTTGCTATATTATTCAGTATTCTGCTCTGCTGTCAATTGTTGTGTGATCTCTCATATTTGCTTATTCTATGCGATATAAAATCATTCTGTGTAAACATCTAAGTAATTTCATTACAACTGGCTTATCAGGGGAGTTACTCTTCTTGATTGCTTCTCTCAGCTCATCATTGGGCATTTTGTAGATAACCCTGTCGTCACATTTGTAGAACAAGAAGCCTCCTTCAAAGAGGTGCTTTGCTGTCTTGACAGCTTTTGCAAAGCTTCTGGGTCAAGCCTACAATGGGCAAAAACCTAGTGTTATAGACAGTGCATGATGCTTTTGCTTGTGTGGATCCAAAATTATCAATGGAAATGGATCTAGAAAGGGGAGACATCAAATTTCTTGATATTCCCTTTTCCTTTGATAGCTCCCCCTTTGTGATCTAGCAGTATGTAATTGAAAGAGTGGAAAAAAAAATCACTTACTAGATTACAAAGCCTATTTCTCTCATAGGCAAGTTTCAGGTCAAACTAAAATTCTTGCAGCCACCCATGCCTATTATTCTTCTTGTTGGGCTCCTTCAAAAGCGTGCTATGGCAAATTAGCAAAAGTGCTTAGATTCTTCTTTGGGCCAATGCTAAGTAAAGTTGAGGTTTCCATAGAGTAGCTTGGGACATTTGTTGCCTTCCTCGTGACAAAGGAGGAATGGGCATTATTGATATTTATAGACAAAGTATTGCTATGTGTGCTAACTGGATTATAAGAGTAATTGAGGGGAATGAGGCTTGGAAAATTCTCCTAAGACCTTGCATTATTGCAGGTGTTCTTATGGAAAGAATTGTTGGAATAACATTGGATTTCACTCTCTTTGAATTGCTTCCATCCCAGTTAAAATAAAATGGTCCTTTGTGGCTAAGAGCATCTTGAAAGCTTTTGAAGCATTGAAGCCTTATCTGAAGTGGGTTGGTGATGGTTTTCGAACTGTTCTCGCATTTAATGACGACAATCTTGTTGGAAAAACAATGGATTTCATCTCTTTTGATTATTTTAGCCCCTGTCAAGATAAAACGGTCCTTTGTGGCTTAAGAGATTTGGAAAGCTTTTGAAGCAGTGAAGCCTCATTTGAAGTGGGTCGGCAATGGTTTTTGAACTAGTCTCTCATTTAATGACCACAATCTTTGGTGGCCACTTGTCACGACAAACACCAACCTCCCCCTAGCTGATATGTTGGGCATAAAAGCTTTTTGTCTCTTTAGAAAAGGAATTTGCACAGTTCGGGATTTGGTTTCCCCTCGAGATTGGATCTATTGGCATGCTCTAAAAACAAAGCGTAAATTGCTGAATTTAGACTTGCCTTCTATTATGCAGATTCCAGAATTAATGCCAAATGTCATGCTTAATAAGATGGGTTTGTAACACCCACTTGCTTGGTGGATGGATTGGAGGTGGAATTACAATACTCCCTTTCGGAATTACTCTCTAGGACTCCTCTATCAAATCACGAGTTTGTAGTCTTCGGCTTTGGGTAAACTTGGTAAGCAATAGAATCTAAATTATTTGCCTAGATTGTGGGTTGCTAGACTCAGCATGATTTGGAATGCCATGATCGAGCCCAGATTAGCTCATTTTCTTTAGTATCTAGTTTATCAAAGTCTTCCTCTTGGAGAGCATCTCAAGCACATCGGGATTCCTAACCCCAAGAGTTGGACATGCCCCTGACCAAAAACCTTGATGCACCTTTTTTGGACATGTTCGAGAACCCAAATTCCCTGGTAGTGGATTCATAGCCTATTTGAGCCTTATCAACTAGAGATGCTCAATTGGCGAATGACTTTTTTTGGGGACAATACTCAGTGGCCTCCATACATTGCCTTTTTGTGGAATTTTTTTAGAGCTATCATTCTGTTTCAACTATTGAAGTCTAGAAATTCAACTATTTTTAACAATGAAGAGCTTTTGGTGTAATTCTTTGTTAATGATAAAGTGCTTTTTTTTTCTTCGGCTTTTTTGTAGATCCAAGTGCAAGTAAAGAAGGTGGCTTTGGAATTTCTGCGTCTGCAGGGGGCTTCTCAACACCTAGGGGAGTGCTCCTTACAGCATGATTTGTGTTCCTCCCAACCAGCCCTTGCTTGACATTCCTCCATTGGCACTCAGACATCGGCAGAGCCGATCCCACAACCGCTTATCCTCTCCTCCTCGATAGGAGGGATGGAGTCTGCCGCCACGGAAAAAGTCCTCTGTTGGGTTGTCTTAGTGGACTTCCCTTGTGCAGGGTAGTGAGTCAGTGGGGTATTATGGGCCGTTGCCTCCTGGTTGGGGAATCCCAGTGTCTTTAGCTCCTTTTGAAACTACTCAGGGGGGGTGGGTGGCATTTGATCCTCCTAAAATTGAACGCACTTCTTGGGGTGCTCATCCTCCTAAGGATGATCCGCCTCCACCACTTCTTGATACTGCAACCTATGCTTAGCTTTTTCACTTATGATTTGATAGTTTGATTTGCTTCTGGATTGCTGTGCTTAGCTGACAGTTTTGTTGTTTTGAACTGTATTTTTTTACCGGCATGGAGATCGGGCCGTGAATACCAACCGACCACCTTTTTGTTCTAACCATCTATCTATGATATTTTTCTATGATTAATGGATAAATCGATGAAATGTATATACTGTCAAATATCTATCCACATTTAACCTTCTTTTACACCCATGCTTTGTGTAACTTATATTGAAATCATGTGAAACGAAAGCATCAACAATGTTGCTGAGAAAATAACCAACCTTCAAATTTTTTCTGTCAATTATCTCAAGTTTCAAAATGATTGTGGCTTTCATGTGCTCCGGCAATGTGATTTATATGGATTGACGAGTGCTTTCAAGGGCCTTTGATAGGTTCTACCGTGCTAGAATATTCTGGTAATCTTTTTCAAACATAATCAGGTGCATCAATCGAAGGATTTTATAGCTGTATAAAATTTGTTTTGCAGTATTAGCAAAGCATCCAGTCATCTCTATGTTCTTTACTAAAGCAAAGTAATTTAGTGCCTGTCATATGGTTATGATTATGATTTGGCCAAATCATTCCTCTTTAAATATGAAATTTATCAGCACAAGATAATACTCTATGATTTGGAGCAATACCATGAATGATTTGGAGCAATGGAGAAGTCACTATCTCCAAGTCTTATTACAATTGGGAGTTTCAAATGGCATGTGCGGCATTAATGTACATCACAAGGGCATCAAATCCTAAAAGAAGAAACTGTGAAGCACAAGGATGCCCAATCTTAAATGAAGAAATGTGATTGATGAATATAAGCACTAGTGGTTCTTTTGCAACATTAAATTTGAGAACTGTGATAATAATTTTTGGAACTTTTGATTTATAATAGTATTCTATTGGAGTTCAAGTCATCATAGCAACCGAACCCTGCTATTTGTAAAACAGGGTATTTATCATGACCTTATTTGATTTAGTAGATGAAACATTAAAGACATTACTTAATTATGGATGGCAGAAGATCAAAACTTGGGACATATTAAAGTGGGTTGCATGGGTAACATGTCAGAAGCATGCAGCAAGGTAAAGAGCAATATAAACATACAACCTGCCAAAAACAAGTGAAAAAGTAAATTTGGTAGATATGTAGTAAGGTCTAGGTGACATTGTACAAGTGATATGCTTGGTAAAGTGGAACTCAAATTTGGAAAACAATGATATTGAGAAAAAGATACAGAAAATGTTTTGTATTCCTAAATGAGACTAACTCTGTAAGTTCAAAAGATAAAAGTGGAATACACTGATTAACAGATAAATAATTGTAGGAAAAATATGGTAAAGGTCCTTTGGTTCCCTCTGAACCCCGGATGGATAAAATTCAATTTTGATGGGGCAGCTAAAGGCAATCCTGGACTAGTTGGAAACAAAGGCATCTTCCAAGATGGTTTGGGCCAACCGCTTCTGACTATATCCCTAGATTTTAGAAAAGACTAATAATATAGCTGAGGTGAGAGCACTAATAAAAGGGGTACAGGTGGCCGTGCTTAAAGGTTGGAAGGAGCTGATCATTGAGGCTGACTTCCAAATTATCATCAATCCTGTACAAAGGATTGATATAAAAGCCTGACAAATCCAGAGGTTCATCAAGGAAATCAAATCGCTGTGCTATAAACTTAACAAGATTGAGTTTAAGCACATCAAGTGAGCAGGAAACCAGGCAGCAGATTGGACATCCAGTGGCGGAATTGGGTTGAGAAGATGATCGACAAGACTAGACAAGCTTTGGGTCTGTCCCTTCCCTAATAGATTTCAGCAAGTATAAACAAAAATGGAAAGCAATGACAAATTAATGGGTTGAAAGATGGAAATTAAAAAGGCAAAGGTTGGTTTTTTTCAAAACTTGGGATGGAGGATATCATTAACTTACAGCTCCTTTTGTTGTAACATCACTTTTGATGGCGCAGCTGTGGCTTAATCTCACAAGTCTGAGAGCTGTCATCCCTTCTCACCATGATTTCTATACATTCAGAAGTTTGAAATCTTAGCATATGAATTAACAAAGGCAAGGTGGCAGTGCTTGTCTGCTAACAGTTGTGTAACCTATGGCAGGGATGAGGGGGTGGTAAAGAAAGAAGTAATGGAGGAGCAGGCTGGTGCTACTGAATCCTCAAGGAAGAAAGGAAAACAGAGGGCTAGTAGCTGGACCGGTGGGTAAGGGAGAGAGTTTGCAGAATATGTAAACCAAGAAATTCACAATCCCTACATGAGAATTTGGGTAATAAGATTGTGGAAGGGTGCCAAGGATATTGATGAGGTGTAGGGACAAGACACTGGCAAGCTAATGAAAAACCCTATGTTGGACCCTGGGCAATCCAATGGATGTTGGAATGTATTCGATGTGGCTCAGTCACTCATCTGCGCCAATATCCTCTCTAATCTGGCAGGCACCTATTCCCTGCATGCGGATCATAGAGACCTGGAATGTACAGTGAATTCTACAGGGGCCGAAATCATCCGGCACCAATACCTACTGCTTGACCATATAAGGGCACTAAACAAGGGCAGGTTCAAATTGCTGAGAGACTAGGTACTCCACTCTCTTCTGATGCTATCTTTGATCCTCCTATGTGCTGTCCACATTGGAGGATGAAGAGGAAGATATGGAGGCATCCCCTGTTAATGTGATGGTGGTAGATTAGGTTTCAAATGGACTCTTTTTTTGGCATATATGTATTAAATTTTTGGCAGGAGATTTGCCTGTGTAATTTGCCCATGCCAGACTGTGTAGTAAAATTGGTTTCCTACACAAGGTATTCTAAGTTTAAGTCATTCTACTGATAATGAAATGAAGACTGATTATAATATTTTGCCTAATACTTTCAGAAATGGCAATGCACAACAGTTCTATGAATTTCTATCATTCTGTGGAAATGAGCATGAAAGTATCCTTGTGCGAAAATCTCTAGATCATTTTTCTTGAGAAGAAGGTGTAACTTTTGAAGTTTGATGAATGGCCATTGATACATATTACATCATGATTCATAAACGTTAAAAAAAAATCCAAAAATATAGGTAGTCTTTCTGTTTCCAGTAACAAGTTTATAATTATTTAAATTTGTTGTTATAGAGAAAGGATAATCAAGGAGATACAATAGTTGCAAGATGTACAACATTGACATGAAAGGTAGTTGTAAGATTGAGTTCAGTCTTCGTATTTTGTATTTAAGAAGAAAACGGAGTAGTGCAGAGCTCAATTATGAATAATTTAACAAGAAGTAAACAAGGCAATGAAGGTCAACTTGAGGTACCAGTACATCTAACTGCACTTGAAACTTTTGAAATGGGCGTATTGATCTGTTGTAATCTGTTGTATATCACTATTGTGCTTTAAATTTAGTGGTTTTTATTGTCCCTAGACCAATGATAAAATGTCATTTTACCACACAACAAGAATTTGTAATCTAGAGCATTTGAACGTGGGTGATATCAGGGTTTGAAGTGCAAAAACAGGTCAGCACTTGAAGACAATTCCATACAAGTCATGGGGATATGCTAATGGAAGTTACAGAGTGTATACACAGAAAAATTTGGAAGATATATTTGGAACAATTATAAGAAATCCTAGATGAGTTCAACTAAAGTAGAAATTGAGATTGAGGTTGAACTGAGTGAAGTAAAAGCTAAGATGGTGTAGGTATGGAAGTAAAGTTGAGCACATGTCTATCAGTGCTCAAGCATAGACAATACAAATCCATGGTTAAAATATGGTAGTTTTGAAGGTGTTAATATACTTGACTTGCATAAGTTCATACGACGAATTGCATGGATACCGACAAGTATCGGATCTGATATGCTGCAATTGATGCTCTGTCACGCGTTTAGCCATTAACTGTAAACCTACCTTTAATATTTGTCTTGCTATCTTTGATTCTTTTGGGATTTGGGGATTAGATGGCATGTTTATATGTTTATGGTAGATATAGTGGTGCTTGCTGTGGTTGGTTATCGGTCATTCCATACTCTATTTAGACACTTGCAAGGGCCTGAATCGATTTAAAACACTTTGAAGACACAATGCAAGTTTGGAGAACTTAGCTGTTCCACCTTGAAACCTGAGGATTCTGGATGTTTTTGATAATTTCAAGATATTAGTTCAATAGAATAATTCCAGTCTTTCAAGCAGTAAAGCGGATTCTATTTTCCATGTGTTCAGTCATGCAGTTAGGTTTTACATTCAGGCTCTATTGCTATAATTGTGTCTTGGTTTATGCTTCTGATCAGCTATCCTAGTTCCTCTCTATGAATTCAATCTGTGATGCATGTTTTCTAATTTTTGAAGTGAAATGCTGTGTTTGATGGATGTGCTTTACAGTTTTTCTTGAAGACTGGGACTTGCAAATTTGGTGCAACCTGCAAATACCATCATCCACATGGCAGGGCAGGACTAGGGCACACTCAACTGAACATGTTAGGCTTTCCCATACGCATGGTTGGTTAATCTTTTTAATGTAATTTTGTATTAGATTATAATCTGCTTTTGTTTCTGATACAAATGAAACTGGCAAGATATAGAATGTTAGGTACAAACTATAAGGTGTTGGATTCCTGTCATTCCTTAGATCCTGATGAAATTATAGGAAACGCTTATATGTAACATGTCTTAAATTTAAAGGTGCCATTTCAACGATTCTTTATTGTATAGGGGGAAAAGGAATGTACATATTACATGCACACTGGATCTTGCAAATATGGAGCTAGTTGCAAATTTGATCATCCACAACCAGCTGCTTTGGGAACATATGTGCCCGTATCAGGTTCTTCAATATATTCAACTGTTGGATCTCCTTTAGTACCATCGTCTGGAGCACAACATTCCCATAGCCTTTCAACATGGCCTTCACCACAAACTCCTCGTGTTCGGGGACCACACATTCAAGGGCAGCCACCTTATATTCCTGTTATATATTCGTCACAACAGGGCATGCTCTCAGCACCTGTGTGGGGCATGTACCAAGTAAGTTCTATGCTCTTTAGTTGTAGTACTGGTTGCACACAGCAAGCGATAAAGATAAAATATCATTCTCCATGAAGTTTTCTACTTAATTGTACTACTATTACTTTATAGGACTTTGTTTGTATCCTCGTTAGTTAGGGTGTTTTTCCTAAATTTGAACAAAGCTACAGATTACTGAAGCAGGGATGAGTAGAAAAAGGGTGCCTGGGACACGAAATGATTTGTGCAAGGCTGAAATCTGTTTTCAGGGATAAAGGTCATGACACTACTGAAAAAATTTGTCTTATGTTTTTAGTGATGTGGCCAAGATGGATGTCAGAAGCAATTTAAGTGATCCAGATTCAAAAGAACTTTAACTGGGATTTAAATTTAGTGTTGTTTACCGATCTCTGTCATTTAAGATCTGGTAACGATATTTTCAGTTAGGTGTAGGAGGTTGTCATTTAAAAAAAAAAAGAGCAAAAATGAATACAAAAATTCTGGCTCTAATGGTTTGTTTTCATTATATTTAACTTTTTTAGTTTACTTAATTGAAACACTTTTGTAATCGGCTATGGAGGCTCAGGGTATGTAGGTTCCTGCCCTATGAGTTTTTTACCCCTGGTACATATGGGAATTCACATCTCTGCTTTATTGTTCAATCGGATATGGATTAAATGTTTAAGTTCTTCATTACTCTTCCACAGACAGGTAAATAGGTTGTGTAAAGGAATTTATTTGCCATCTCCTTTTTGTATGCTGTTATATCTTGAGGCTTGGATTGTTGCTAAGATTGGCTGTTAATATCAAAGTCTGGGGATGACTTTTCTTTGGTTATCCAGGTTCCAAAGAAATACAACTTATTTTGTGTCGTTTACTAATCTCTGTCATTCAATATTTGGTAACATATTTTTTGTGAAGTGTAGGAGGTTGTCATTTCTTTAATATTTTTGCAAAAACGACTCCAAAAATTCCGGCACTACTGACTTGTTTCCACTGTATTAAATATTTTTATTTAACTTTGTTGAAACACTTTTGTTATGGGCTACGGAGGCTCAGATTATGTGGGTTCTCACACTCCCAAGTTTTTTTTTCCCTCTTACATATGGGAATTCACCTCTTCTTCTTTTTCTAAAATCAAATATGGATTAAATGTTTAGGTTTTGAAAGAGTTAAGAAGACTCTTCAACAAATATCTCTCTCTCCAAGAGACCATTACTACAGCCATGGAAGTTTCAACATACAAAGAATAAATAATCTATTAATAGAAATAGATCGTACAATACTAAAATTGTTCTCCTTTTTTCCTTAATGCTAGATGCACTACTAGAGTGCTTATAAATAGGAGAGAGATATGTGTTAGCCTTTCTCAAAATAGTAATAACAACTTTATGGGAAAAAGGTCCAACCATGTACAAACATTAAATAAGGGGTAAATATCAAATAGACCTAAGCATAGATTAACCTAAGCTAGTGATTAACTCCAACACCCTCCCTTAATCTATGGTTAGGGGGAGAAAAAATAAAATCGGTCCTAGCTCTTAGGCTTGATGAGGTACCTATGCACAAAGTAACTCTCATAAAGTGGAGAAAAAGCAGAAAACCCGTAGGAAAAACTTCCAAAATAGAGAAAAAAAGAAGAGAGAGCTAGAAGGCCTCCCAAAGATGATGCTAAAGCAGTCCATACTCCAAGTACTCGAAAGTCACAAATGAACTCAATTAACACGAGTGGTCCAAATCCACTACTCGATCACAAAAACAACTGACACTGGGCTTCACCAGAATAGCTTCAATCAAGAAGACTGTCAGTGGTGTCAAAAGTGCAAAAGAGTATTGCTTGGCGCAAGGGACACTCAACACCTAAGAAGTAGGATCTACATCACCCCCCTCTGCCCGCCCCCCCATAATGCTAAATGGGTGGAGTGGAGGAAAAAGGTTTGCACAAGTGGTTCGAATCCACTACTCGAACACCTAACAAGTTGACACTGTATGCAATAGAATAGTTCCATATCATGTTGAAAGAGATTGTTGAATTGTTGAAGAAGACAGGATGACACTAGGATTCACCAGAATAATTACATTTCAAGCTGTGGGAGATTGTCAACTGTTGAAAAAGTGGTGTCAAAAATGCAGATAAAATCTCTCAAAAAGATGGCATTGGCGGTGATGGGAGAGACTGAAAATTGAAATAGTAAAGGCTGTACAAATTAAGGTACACACGTATGAGGGTAGACTAGGATGTAAAAACAGACCTCCCATGGCACTTTATAATTTAGTGCAAGTACAATATATCCCATACACAAAAATACCAAATGAAAACAAGGAAGACATTGGGTTTCACCAAAATAGCTCTAAACAAGGAGACTGTCGACATAACAAAGAAGTCATCACAAATCATGAGAGTTGCTTCAAAAACAAGGGAGCAAAAAAGTGTCTCCATAAAAGAAGACAAGGCACTAAGAAAGGGGCCTTGATGGAGACATGACACAAACTACAAGTGTATCAAAGTGTCAATGCAAAAATTAGAATATAACGTGTCGTGGACTAATGGAAAAGTGTGGCAAATGTCGAAAAAAGTCTTCATGTAAGCAAAAACACACTTGAAAGGATCAGCGGTAAAAAATGACAATATACAAAATACATGCAAAGGGATGTTGGACTCAGTCGAAAATGCATCCGAGATAGTGCTAAGTGCAATAGTGGCATAAGCGGTACACTGTGGGGCATGAAGGAGCAATATGGACGAAAGCTCATGCAAATAGAACGTCGGTTGTGGTCGAAAATGGGTCCAAAAATTGTAAATCAGAGAGCAAATCCCCACATACACATGAAGGTAGACAAGATTGAAATAGCAAACCCTCCATGGTTGTTGTATTAGGCCCACCCTCAAATTTAGGACTATTATTTTAGTGCAATTACAATGAAAATAGAACCAATTGAACGAGCACAGGAAAAAATGCATTTTTTCAAAAAAGGCACTAAAAAATGAGTTACCGATCAAAAATTATTGTGATTCCCGTTTTTTGTCATTAATGGCCCAAATTAAATAAGATTGCACAAATTTAAATGCACTAAGGACCAAAAACAATGATTTACCACTTTAGTAAAATGTGGTAGTGGGATTTGATCCCATCACCTCCCATGTGACAATGGTCTACCAAAAAACGATTTACCACTTCACTTATTGGGGTGAAAGCCAGCTGCAGGAAGACTCCTTCAACAGAAAACACAATGAAAAAGACTGATTCAGAAGTTGTACGACCAGATCCAAGGATGAAAATACCATGTAAGGCCTATAAAAACACATAATATAATGTCTTTGTGGTTGGATTTGAAGAAATCTCTTTGTACGACTTCAAAAAATGAAAACCCTGCTCTGGTTTGATTCTTTGCAAGAGGTAGAAAAATTGCTTCACTTGGCTTAGATGTGGCATCTCAAAAGGTTGTACGGCCTGCTATGCAATTGTACCTCTTGCTTCAGGATGAAATTAAACTGAAAATATTAAGATCTCCAAAAATCAGATTTCATTTTCTAGTTTGTACAGACTCAAGCCATTAGAAAACCGTATGGGTGTTCGGATGATGAAGACAAACTGCTATAGTGTTGTTAAAGCTGCCAAAAAAGCTGTACGGCCTGCTTCAAAATGCTTCAAATTGGTATTAGATGAAAGCTGGGACTGTTAGCTAACCGTAACAAGTTTTAGATTTAAAAAATCAGATTTGTACAGCGTGTGGTGAGAGAAACCCGTACAAGTGGCAGGTATATGCCAGTAGACTAACGGGTAGGTTTTTCAGTAGAAAGGCTGTACGACTTGGTCTTGGGTGATTCTACCAAATTCTAGAGGACATAAAATTCATATTGCCATGCCCCTATACTTTCAGATTTGGATTTTGATACATGTATGGCCTGAAACCGTCAAATAACTTGCATAAATTGTCTTAAAAGTTTCAAAAAACAAACACAAACATGGGTCTAGCAAAATAGCACAAAATGGTACAACTTAGGATCCGTATAGTCTGTTAAATGGCCAAAATATTATAGATCAAAGTTCCATACAAAACACCTACCCCCAAAAATGAATGGTATGCCCTTTACAACCACAGATCTAAGCAATTCAAATGTAAATCTTCAAAATGAAAACATAGATTTTGAAGTGTACAACCACAGATCCAAGCAATTCAAATATAAATCTTCAAAATAAAAACATAGATTTTGAAGACTACAAACTATAACAAAGGGAGAACTTAGACATGTTGAGTAATGGCTATTTGAGACCGCCCTGATACCATGAAAGTGTTAAGAAGACTCTTCAACCAAGATCTCTCCAAGAGACCATTGCTATAGCCATGGAAGCTTTAGCATACAAAGAATAAACTATTTATTAACAGAAATAGATCAAACAGTGCTGAAATTGTTCTCCTCTTTCTCTTTCATACCAGATGCACTACTAGAGTGCCTTTAAATAGGAGAGAGTGATGGGTTAGCCTTTCCCAAAATAGTAATAACAACTTTATGGGAAAAAAGTCCAACCATGTACAAACATTAAATAAGGAGTAAATATCAAATAGACCTAAGCATAGATTAACCTAAGATAGTGATTAACTCCATCATGTTCTTCATTACTCTTCCACATAGACAAGTGAGTGGGTTGTGTAAAGGAATCTATTTGCCATCTCCTTTTGGTTCACTGTTATATCTGGAGTCTGGGTTTGCTACTTATCAAAGTATAGGGATGATTTTTATTTGGTGATCCAGATTCAAAAGGAATTCAACTGGATTTAGATTTAGTGTTGTTTACCAATAAATGTCATTTAAGATCTGGTAACGACATTTTCAGTGAGTTGTAGGAGGCGATTTTTTTTTTAAATTCTTGCAAAAATTACTCCAAAAATTCTGGCACTATTGGTCTGTTTCCATTATATTTATTTATTTTAGTTATTTTATCAAAACACTTTTGTAATGGGATACAGAGACTCAGGTTATGTGGATTCCTGCCCTATGAGTTTTTTTCCTTTATACATATGGGAATTCACATCTCCTTTATTGTTAAGTCAGACATGGATTAAATGTTTAGGTTCTCCATTACTCTTCCACATAGACAGGTAAATGAGTTCTGTAAAGGAGTCTATTTGCCATCTCCTTTTGGTATGTTGTTCTATGTTAAGGCTGAGATTGTTGCTAAGATTAGTCGTTAATTTCAAAGTCTAGGGATGATTTTTCTTAACTATTCAGTGGATGAGGTTGGCAGATAATCTATTTGAACTGGATAAAATGGTCGGTTGCACCTGCTTTAATCACATTTATGTTGTTCTTCAAATTACATTATTTACTTTTTTCAAATTAATTCCTTTTATTTCACAAGCAGCTCTCCTCTCTCCACTTTTTCAAAAGGAACAAAAATATGAAACAGATCCATGGCAAGGGTTTCACCATTTTTTTAATTGGTTACAGCATATACGAGTTATCAACACACACTATATTTGGGAGCTTTTTATCAATTTACGATAGGTTGTCTATTGAGTCTTATAGATATTTAAAAACAGCAAATTGGTGAAGAGCAATGACAATTGAACAACATTGGAGGTTGTCACTTTTTAAAAATTTCTAGCAAAAATGACAACAAAAATTCTGGCACTAATGGTCTGTTTCCATTATATTTAATTCTTTAAGTTTACTTTATCGAAACACTTTTGTAATGGGCTACATAGGCTCAGGTAATGTGGGTTCACACCCTATGAGTTTTTATCCCTCATACATATGGGAATTCACATCTCCTTTATTTTTAAATCAGATATATGGATTAAATATTTAGGTTATCCATTACGCTTCCACATAGACAGGTAAACGAGTTATGCAAAGAAGTCTATTTGCCATCTCCTTTTTGTATGGTGTAGACAGGTAAACAAGTTATGCAAAGGAGTCTAATTACCTTCTCCTTTTTGTATGGTGTTATATCTTGAGGCTGGGATTGTTGCTAAGATCAGTCGTTAATATCAAAGTCTAGTGATGATTTTTCTTATCTATTTAGTGGATGGCATTGGCTGGTAATCTATTTGAACTGGATAAAAAGGTCAGTTGGTTGCCCTTGCTTTAATCACACTTATGTTCTTCAAATTATTTTACGATCAGCTCCTCTCCCCTCTTTTTTAAAAGGAACAAAAATATGAAGCAGATCCATAGCAAGGGTTACACCAATTTTTTTTATTGGTTACTGTTGGCCATTTTGGCCCACATACCAAGCTTCTGTCTGGTTTAAACAAATGAGCAGGGCCCCAATTGTTGAGTGGATCAAGGGGCTTAGAAGTAGGGTCAACATTGCAAGTGGAGAGATCCCAACAGGGTTCATGGTGCTGAACAGTTGCAGGAACAGGGCCAGAAAAAGCCTAAGTTTACACTTAGCCAAATATTTCAACTTTTGGCCAAGTGCTAGAGCATTCAGAGTTCTCTCGAAGGAATTGTTCCACTTTTTTGGCTAAGTGTTGGGATTCTTTCGGGTGTTTTGTTTTGGGTTTTTTGGCTAGGTGTCGGGAGTTGTTTCGGACATTTTGTCCGAAACAATTTCCCCGAAGGGTCCTTTCTTCGAAGAGAGTCCTAGGTAGAAGTTTTGAAGGGTATCTTTTGAAGGAATTGGTCCAAAACACACCCTGAAGGATCTTTCTACAAGAAAGTGGCTCAAAGCAGAATTTTCGAAGGGCACTTTTCAAAAGTGCCGAAGGGCATTTCAAAGGGCAAGGGGCTATTTCTAAAACGTTGAAAGGCAATTCTAAGGACACAATTCTTTCGGGGTTTTGTCTCGAGGTAAAAGACTAAGGATGATTTCTTTGGACTTGTGTCCGAGATAGAGATCCTGAAGACATGATTTCTTTTGGACATTTTGTTCGCAAGAAATTGTTCAAGGCAAAGAAAAGGCAAACAAATTCCTTTGGAGAAAGTGTCCACACAAAGCACGAAAGAATTGTCCAGCAAAAGGTTCGAAAGAAATAACTCACGGAATTTGTGATCCAAACAGGTGCACAAACGTCAATTTCAGACTCATGAAATAGCCGTTGGAATTCAAAAGTCCAGGACCAGATTTGCATAACCCCGATGGGATGCCAAGAATGCTTGGAATGGCTTAGAAGTGCATGCGATACATTCGGTTCTTCATTGTGATACTTGGGCCGAATAACATAAATTTTGAGTAGGCACTTTGTTGACGTCATTATTGCCATGTGTGGACGAGTCAGAGAGAATTGGTCATATGGGTTTGTTCACATTTGTGCCTAGATCATATGCACCAAGTTCTAGGTCCTCCGCTAAAACGCATCAAAAGTTACAAAGGTCCAAAGTTGGCTCCTCAATCACTTTTTGCGTGTTTTCCCATATTCAGCGAATTTGTGGGGAGCTCAAATAAAGCCAAATGGATAGTTTAACGATGCTATATTTTGCACATGTGGAAGCTTCTGGAGGAATTGATCAAATGGGTTTGTTCAATTTAGAGCCTAGAACATACGAGCCAAGTTTCAGGTCCTCCGATGAAGCACGAAAGAAGATATGCATGAGTAGAGTTGGGCTCTCAGGCAGTTTGACATGTTTTTCCATACTTAGCCATTTTCGAAGAAGTTCAAATAGAGCCGAGTGAGCATCTTGACAAGGCCATATCTCGCACGTGCGGCAGTTGCAGGGAAAAATGATCAGGTGGGTTTGTTTAGTTTGGTCCCTAGTTGCTGCGCGCCAAGTTCCATATCCTCCGTTGAAGCGTAAATGAAGTTATACATGTGCAAAGTTGGCTCCTCAGTCAGATTCCACTAAGTTTCCCATACGTAGCCAAATGAACTTGACCGTCACGCAGGAGCAGATATGGACCAGCCAGCTTGAGCATTTAATATCTTCACCTAGAAAGCTCCAAGGACCAGCAGATCAAATGGGTTTGTTTTTTTAGGCCTCAAGAACATCTCTTGAAAATTTGGTGCCTCTATGATTCTTGTGCTTCAAGATCCAAGCCTTCAAAGTTGGTAAAAAAAACATAAGACGTTCGCATAGACGTCAAGTTTTAGATAGAGCAAAGAAAATCTATTTGAGCTTAAATTTGACGGTCGTGCAAATGTCAATGATGGTGGCGCGAACGTCACTTGACGAGAGTGAGGACGTCATTTTTTAAGATCATGAACTAGCCATTGGCTTTCAAACAGTGGGTCCCTACAAATCAAGGGTTGACGTTTGATCGAGCATTCAAATCTAATGGCGAGCGGAGGTCAAAAGGGTTAGCGAATCTCAAGAGTGAATGCGGGCATGACAAGTGTCAAGAATGCATTCAACTGGCAGAGGATCGATGGTTCTCAGGGATTTGTACCGATCGAAATCAATGGAGCGAAATGAGTCAATGTGTCAACGAGCCAAGTCAGATTTTGATAGCTAATCAGAACAAAGGTGAGCCCAAATGACTTAGACGAAGGTCGAAGGGTTGGTTTTTAACCAAGGCGAGCAAGCATAAGTGGAACCGAGCTCGAGAACGATCCAGATTGGGCTAGGCGCAGATATTTTGGGATCAGACTGTGCCATTAAGACTCCGTAAGGGAGATAAATGAGATATGGTAGGGGCTTCTCGTCATGACTGGACGAAGCGCTGCTCAAAGTATAGACGACGCAGCTCTGTCAGTTTCAAGGTATGAGGATCTAGCCCTCGTAATGAGTAGCAAGTGGCAGATGGCATGGAAAACGAAGGCAAACACATAGACTCTAGCGGCAGTCGCCAGAGCCAACTGCATGAAAGTGACTCCTCCCTCCCTTGGGGCATGCATGAACAAACCAGTCATGAGTGGTTTTGCATCAGGGCAAAATAAAAACAACTTGATCCTGTCGTTGTAGTCGCCATGGAGTATCACAGAGAGAATAATGTAATGATGCAACAGACTGGAGTGACCTAGAAAAGCTTTTCAAATAGATTTGAGCCCGTTTAATTCCCTTTTGAGTGCCAAAATTCCCTCTCTTGCTTCCCTTTTGCTATAAATATGGCCTTTGAGCTATTGTTTTGCATCTCTTAGGCTGGTACGACTAGACTCTGCCAGAATTGTATACGACACCTCTTAGAGTAGTGAATAAAGTATTTCTGCAGTCATTTGCTAATTTGTATTTAGTGTTTGTTTAATATGCAAATGTGATTGTTATCTTCCTTTTTATGACCAAACTCAACCTAAGTGCTAGAAAAAAAATTTGTAGGTCATATAGTGTGTCTCAGCATTGATCTCTCAAAGATATAGTGGACAGCCGAATTTAAGTGTCTCCAACCAAACCTTATTTTCATTGCTCCCTAGTCTGAGTGTATCAAACTGACCTTTATACGAAATACTGTTGCATAGAAACTATAGTAAGCATTGCATTGGCTTCTTTCATAGTTCATTAGTGTGTTAAGGAGTCCAAGCTTAAGAGTGGATCTGATAAATTCTTGGTGTATCACCATATGTTAGACTAGGTTTTACTTCGTGCAAATCTCTTAACTCTTTTCACCCCAACCAGTTTTAGATTGTAGAAGCAAAGCTCCAAAAAATAAAATCTGAGGAGCTAGCCTCATAAAAAATCCTAGAGGTCTGGTTTAGTTATAGGCATCCCACAGTTTTAGACCATTCCCGTGTTAGTCTAGGTATGGGTTAGACTTGAACGAGTCTGACCCCTATTGGGTGGTATCTGGATAGCTAACAGTTCTGGTACGTCTGGTGGGACCACTTATTTGCATATATGAGTATAGTAGCGAATTTCAGAGTTTCATTTCCAGATTTGCATAATTTTCATGTCGCCCAGAGTTATCACAAGATCCTTTGCAAAAGGGAAGGAGACAGATTTCTCTGAGCTAACTTTCCAATCAACAAAGAAGAAGAAAGCCTCTCAGTCAAAACCTACACCTACCCCTCTTGTTCCCCCTGTTGTTGTCCAAAATCTACCTGTTCAAGCCAGTATTATTCAACCAAACATTGTTATAAACCCCATACCTCAGATCGTTGTTCCTAGAAGGCAAGCCTTTGTGCCATTTAATGGTGGTAGTCCTCTAAACCTTACTCAATGGGACTATATTCTTGGATCGGCTTTGAAGGCTCTTACCTATTACACAGGAGAAAATCCAGTTACTCCTATAGAGCATATAGCAGATATTGCTAACCTTTGTTCAGTGCATCATGTGACTCAGGAAAATGTAGCAATGAGGTTGTTAGCAACTTCTTTCAAAGGGAAAGCACTTCAATGGTGCAGAGGATTGGCCCCTATGTCAATTAATCGCTGGGATGAGTTTGGAGAGGTCTTGTGCAAACACTTTGAAGACAAGAGTGATCATCTTTCACTTGCGGAACAACTTACAACAATCAAGAGATTCAATCATGAATTCAAGGTGGATTTCAACTACAGATTCCAAAAAACCTGGGATAAAATTCTTGCAGTGATCAAGCCTACATCCAACTATGCTTTTCTGTACTTTTTGAAGGCTCTCAATTCAGATGTAGCTGTGATGATTCAATCCATGCGAGAGCACTCTCCTTGGAGCCTTTAAAGTAGCAATTAAGGCTGAAAATTACCTTATACAAGCAGGCAAGTTGGCTCCAAGGCCACCAATGCCTCTCTTGCCAGAGATACATCCGCCTACCCCAACTATTGCTCCAGTTCTAGATTCAACAAAGTTTTATCAAATAGAAGGTGAGCAAATTGACAGATTGGGGAATATATAGAGTCTTCTCAAAGCCCAGAACAACAAGTTGGTTGCAATGGAGAGGCTACAAGCTCCACTATATAGGCCATACCAAAATAATAATCATAATTTTCAGTACAATAGGCCACCCTATCAATCCAATTAACAATGATAAGGGCAGAAGCCTCAATCAAGGCAATACAATCCTAATGCTCCAAGTAATTTTAGAGCTGTTGTGCCAATTCAGAACAACTATGCTCAAGAAGGTCAATGGCAATCAGAGGGACAGTCCAATGAGATGGTGATGGCCACTACTGAAGACATGTATCAAGACCCTGGTTGGCAACATGCTCCATTCCAAGGTCATGATATGATGCCTCCTCCACCACAAGCCCCCCAAATGAGTCAAGACAACATGCCTGCGCTCAAAGCCAACAAGGGAGCACGGGTAGAGCACCGGCTAACACCACATGCGTGAATTTTCAGGAAGGGAAATATGTGTTTGAGCATGTAGTAGCGAATATGGGATAAGCTTCACAAAGGACAAATGAACCAATTGCAGCTCAGACAAGGGCTAAGAAGAGAATGCTGGAGGACAACGTGGGGCAATCTAAGATTTCTTCACCATTTTCACAAACTAGTCAACAACCTACTTCTTCAGATGTAGTTGCTAAAGCTCTTGCAAATCAACAAGTGCCCCAACCTCATGGACACCAGTAGAAGTCCCCCTTTGTTCCTCATACTACTCAAATACCAAGTGATGGTCCTACTTTCAAGGTGTCGTCCAAAGGCACTAATCTTCCCTTTAATATTGTGGATCATTTGAAGAAGGCTAATGTAACTATGTCCATGTATGATGCTATGTGTATCCCGTGGCAAAAGGAGATTCCCCAGCAACAGCTCTCCAAACTTTCTCATGTGGAAAAGATAGCTGATAAAATGAACACTGATTTCATCAATAATAGTCAGCTTAACCAAGCCCCTAGCCAAGTTCCTAGTCAAATTCCAAGCAAGAGTCAATCTTAAAATGTTATTCATCCTTCTAAGGTTGTTAAGCCGTCCCCCTCTCCCCCCCTATTTTATCTGTCAATCATCATAGGGGGCTGTTTAGTACACAACTGCATGATAGACTTAGGTGCTTCAACATCAGTGATGCCTAAAGCCATAGCAGATAATGCGTAACGAAAAAGGGGTTCTCCAATTGGATGGCTCCCCCACTAAGACAGTAGGCATCTTGAAAGATTGCAGATTACATTAGCTTCTTGTTCAAATTGTGTCATTAATCAAGATGTAATGGTAGTAGACCTACCTCCATATTTTTCCCTATGCTTGTCTAGGGACTTTACTGCTAAGATTGGGGGATATTTGTCATCCAATTGGTCATATATGGTTTTTAGAGCCAGATATGGAACCAAAGTCACCATAAGATCTGAGCCTATCTCCAGGTTCCACCTATAACCCTATATGCCTAGCAAATACCAAATGTGCCATATTTGAAGAGGTTAATGAACAAGAACCCCATGATCATCTTGAAGGCATCTCAGATTTGTACTTAGATGATTGGGCAGCTGATAACCATGGATTTGATCCATATAGCAACATTGAAGAGACAAACTTAGGAGTGTATTGTATGCATGAAGAAGGTGTTGCTATACCTTGCTTGACTAACACTGCTCAAGAAGATGATGGTATGTGGACTTTGTTTTTTGATGGCTCAAGGTCAAAGAATGGAAGTGGAGTGGGAGCCATGCTGATTTCATCCTCAGGTCAAAAGTACCATTCTGCTGCAAGACTCCAATTCAATTGCACCTCGAATACAATTAAATATGAAGCTCTTTTGCAAGGGTTGCAAGAAGCAAGAAAAAGAAGTGTCAAGCTCTTCAAAGTCAAGGGTGATAGTAAACTTGTAGTGCAACAAGTCAGAGGCCTAAGTGCAGTCAAGAATCACCATTTGAAAGCCTATAAGCACCGGGTATGGGACCTCATGGAGGATTTCTTGGCATTTAATATCCAGTCTATACTAAGAGAAGGAAATCAACATGCAGATAGGCATGCTGCCATTGGTGCCCAATATGAGATAGCAGGAGTCAAAGACAACCAAAGCCAAAATAAGGTCAAGGTTATATGCAGACCAGTTGTACCTGACAATGAGGTGAGTTGGCAAGTCTTCGACAATGATGATCAAATCATATGTTTTCTAATGCAAGAGACAGAATTCTGCCATAGGAATCAAAACAAGTTTCAAAATCAATATGATGATCAAATAGTACAGTTGAGATCTAATACGCTGCCCAAAGGGCTTGTGACATTAGAAGGCATCTTTAATGAAGATGACCAAGTAAGAAAAGGGAAAGCATGCATCTCAACTAAGGAAGAACACTATGAAAAGATAGAGATCTTTAAGGGCATGTTGTTGAAGCTAGAAAAGGTCAATACAATAGAGGAAAGCTGCATTTATTGCTTTGTGCCAAGAATTTTCTGATATATTTGCTTGGGAGTACAAAGACTTGAAAGGGTTTGACCCCAAACTTGCACAACACACCATTGAATTAGAAAGCAATGCCAAGCCAGTCACGCAGAAACAGAGGCTTGTCAACCCAACAGTGGAGGACCTCATGAGAAGAGAACTCCATAAATTGATCAAATCAAAGATAATATTTCCAATTAATCATTCCTCTTGGGTGGCAAACCTTGTGCCAATGAGGAAAAAGAATGGAGATATTTGTTTATGTGTTGACTTCAGGGACCTCAATAAGGTGTCCCTAAAGGATCATTATCCACTGCCCTCCATGGATCAAATTCTGCAAAAGGTGGCAAGTTCTCATTGCTTGATGGCTATTCTGGGTATAATCAAATCATGGCCAAAGAGGAAGATAAGCATAAGACTGCCTTCACTACAAAATCGGGCATCTATGCATTTTATAAAATGCCCTTTGGGCTTTCCAATGCTGGAGCAACCTTCCAAAGAGCAATGGATGTTGCTTTTCGTGGTCTTTTAAATGATATGGTTTTAATTTACCTTGATGATATAACAATTTTTTCAAAGAATCTTGATGAACATCTAACACACTTGAGAGCTGTTTTTGATAGATGCAGAGAATTTGGAGTTTCTTTGAACCCAAAGAAATGCATTTTTTCAGTGCATGAAGGAAGACTTCTTGGGCATGTGGTGTCCAAAGCTGGGTTTTCCATTGATCCAGATAGGATAGAGGCAATCCTTGCTTTATCACTACCCATACACAAGAAAGTGTTGCAGAGCTTTTTGGGCAAGATCAACTTCATCAAGAGGTTCATTGCAGGGTTTGCAGAGATAGTCAAGCCTCTCACTCATATGTTGAGGAAAGGCAAAGAGTTGACCTGGACAAGAGAAGGTAAGAGGAGCTTTGAGGCCATCAAGGAGGCCATATCTCATGCCCCCACACTTTTAAATCCAAATTTCAATAAGGAATTCTATTTGTATGCCTTCTCTACATTAGATGCAATTTCAGCTATGCTTATGCAACAAAATGATAAAAGGTCTAGAGCACCCTATTGCTTTTTTTAGTCAAGCTTTGGAAGGTTATGAAGAAAGATATAGCTTTGTTGAAAAACATGTACTTGCTCTTGTAAAAAGTTTGAAGAAATTCAAGCATCTGGTTTCAAACAATAAGATCATACTAATGGTGGCTCATCCAAGTGTGAAGGATTTTATCCTCAACAGAGACTTAGACGAAAAAAGTGTTGGATGGGTCAACAAGTGTATGGAGTATGACATTGAAGTCAGGGTCACAAAACTAGTCCGAGGTAAAGGATTGTGTGAACATCTTGCAGAAGATGTGAGAGAAGAAAAGGAGACAATTTTGGTAATACAAGACACTCAACAGGAAGATGAAGCTACTCTTCGATCCAGTTGGACACATGATATTGTTAGATTTCTCCAAACAGGGGTGTCCAATGGGTTTCAACGCATCACAAAGAAGGCACTTTAGGCTGCAATCAGTGCCATACATCCTGATTGATGGAGTGTTGTTCAAAAAGGACATTGGAGGTATGCTTTTAAGATGTGTTGAAACTAATCAAATTGATAAGCTTCTTAAGCAATTTCATGATAGTCCTTTAGGAGGCCATTTTGTAGCCAGGACCACAGTGATAAAAATCATTAGCGCTGGTTCCTTTTGGCCCAATTTATTCAGAGATACACATGCATGGGTTAGGAAGTGTTCAAAATGTGCAATGTTTACAAGGAAACAGAAACTAGCTGTTATGCCATTTAAGCCTATTCAAGCTGAACAACCTTTCATGCAATGGGGTTTAGACTTCATTGGCATGATTAATCCTCCATCCAGTGCTGGCCATAAGTGGGTCTTGATAGCTACAGACTACTTCATCAAATGTGTAGAAGCAACTCCCTTGAGCAATGCTTTGGCATTTAGAAGTGCAAAGGTATGCGAGTGGGCTGTTGAGCAAGGTATTTATCTGACATCTTCATCCAATTACTATCTATAGAATAATGGACTAGCTGAGTCCACTAACAAGAATTTGATTCGGATCATTAAGAGAACACTGGAAGATAATCAGAGGTCTTGGCATACAAAGATGAAGACTGCTTTATGCGCTGATAGAATCACCCCCAAGAAGGCCATTGGTAAACTCACTTTATCTCTTAGTCTACGAAAGAGAAGCAACGCTGCCAATTTCATTAGAGCTTGCACACCAACTAAAGCATCTAGAAAATAATGCAATGGAGGTCAGAATGAATGAACTAAAAGAATTAGAGTAAATAAGGGACGATGCCATGCGTACCATGTGGTCTAACCAGCAGCAGGTCAAGATGACTTTTGACAAAAGAGCTTCATCAAAGACATTCCAGCAAGGTGACATAGTCCTCAAATGGGATGAGGACCGTGCCAAACTAGGAAAACACTCCAAGTTTGATAGCCTTTCCAGCAAGGTGACATAGTCCTCAAATGGGATGAGGACCGTGCCAAACTAGGAAAACACTCCAAGTTTGATAGCCTTTGGAGTGGACTCTATGTCATCACAAGTTGCAAAGAGAGCAATGCCTTTGAGCTTGCCAGATTGAATGAAGAGAGCCTTCCCATCTCTGTCAATGGGAGGTATCTCAAGTTCTGCTACTAGTTTCATAACTTGGCCCTTGTACAATAGTAGATAGGTCTGTTCTTTTCCTCCAAGTGCTTTTGCACATTGCTGTTTTTAGTTGTCCCGTTTGTTGTTTAGGTTGTTGCTTTGTCTTTTTTTGCCCTTGTTGTTTGCCCCCCATTACTCCAAAAGGTGTCTCCAAAAGTCAAGCAGAGTCTATTTGTAAGTAGCATTTCATTAGCAAGCTTGATCAATGTTTAGGTTCCATGACTAGTAGGCTGGTCAACCAAGATGAGTCACTAGAAATGTTGGCCATTTTGGCCCACATACCAAGCTTCTGCTTGGTTTAAATAGATGAGCAAGGTCCCAATTGTTGAGTGGATCAGGTGGCTTAGAAGTAGGCTCAACATTGCAAATGGAGAGATCCCAACAGGTTTTCATGGTGTTGAATAGTTGTAGGAACAGGGCTAGAAAAAGCTTAAGTTAACACTTAGCCAAGTATTTGAACTTTTGGCCAAGTGATAGAGCATTCAGAGTTCTCTCGGAGGAATTGTTCCACTTTTTTGGCTAAGTGTTGGAATTCTTTCGGGAGTTTGGTTTCGGGTTTTTTGGCTAAGTGTTGGGAATTGTTTCAGACATTTTGTCCAAAACAATTTTCCCGAAGGGCCATTTCTTCGAAGAGCCCTGAAGGGTCATTTATTCGAAGAGAGTCCTAGGCAGAAGTTCTGAAGGGTATCTTTCGAAAGAAATGGTCCAAAACACATACCCCGAAGGATCTTTCTACAAGAAAGTGGCCCAAAGCAGAATTTTCGAAGGGCATTTTTCAAAATTTCTGAAGGGCATTTTCAAAGGGCAAGAGGCTATTTCAAAAAGGTTGAAAGGCAATTCTAAGGACACAATTCTTTCAGAAAAATTGTCTAGGAATCAGACAATTTTTTCAAAGGCAGATTTCTTTTGGGGTTTTGTCCCGGGGCAAAAGACTCTTTCAGATTTTTGTCCGAGATAGAGATCCCAAAGACATGATTTCCTTTGGACATTTTGTCCACAAGAAATTGTTCAAGGCAAAGAAAAGGCAAACAAATTCCTTTGGAGAAAGTGTCCACACAAAGCTCGAAATAATTGTCCAACAAAAGGTCCGAAAGAAATAACTTGCGGAATTTGTGATCCAGACAGGTGCACAAATGTCAATTTCAGACTCATGAAATCGCCGTTGGAATTCAGAAGTCCAGGACCTAATTTGCATAGCCCGCATGGGATGCCAAGAATGCTTGGAATGGCTTGGAAGTGCATGGGATCCATTTGGTTCTTCATTGTGATACTTGGGCCTAATAAAATAAATTATGAGTAGGCACTTTGCTGATGTCACTATTGCCACGTGTGGACGAGTTAGAGAGAATTGGTCATATTGGTTTGTTCACATTTGTCCCTAGATCATATGCGCCAAGTTCTAGGTCCTCTGCTAAAACGCATCAAAAGTTACGAAGGTCCATAGTTGGCTCCTCGGTGACTTTTTGCATGTTTTCCCATAATTAATTTGTAGGGAACTCAAATAAAGCCAAGTGGACAGTTTAACGATGCTATATTTCGCACATGTGGCAGCTTCTGGAGGAGTTGATCAAATGGGTCTGTTCAGTTTTGAGCCTAGAACATACACGCCAAGTTTCGGGTCCTCCGACGAAGTGCAAAAAAAGATATGCATGTGTAGAGTTGGGCTCTCAAGTAGTTTGACATGTTTTTCCACACTTAGCCATTTTCAAAGAAATTCAAACAGAGCCGAGTGAGCATCTTGACAAGGCCATATCTCGCACGTGCTGTAGTTGCAGGGGAAAATGATCATGTGGGTTCATTTAGTTTGGTCCCTAGTTGCTACGTGCCAAGTTCCATGTCCTCCACCAAAGCGCAAATGAAGTTATACAGGGGCAAAGTTGGCTCCTCAGTCAGATTCCACTAAGTTTCCCATACTTAGCCAAATGAGCTCGACCATTGCCAAGACATCACGCAGGAGCAGATATGGACCAGCTAGCTTGAGCATTTAATATATTCACTTAGAAAGCTCTCGGGACTAGCGGACAAATGGGTTTGTTCTTTTAGGCCTTAAGAACATCACCTGAAAATTTGGTGCCTTTGTGATTCTTGCGCTTCAAGATCCAAGCCTTCAAAGTTGGTAAAAAAGCATAAGACGTTCGCGTAGACGTCAGGTTTTAGACAGAGCAAAAGAAATCCATTTGAGCTTAAATTTGACGGTCGCGCGAACATCATTTGACGGGAGCGAGGACTTCATTTTTAAGATCATGAACTAGCCGTTGGCTTTTAAATAGTGGGTCTTGACAGATCAACGGTTGGCGTTTGATTGAGCATTCAAATCTAACGGTGAGTGGAGGTCAAAAGAGTCAACGAATCTCAAGAGCAAATGCGGGCATGACAAGTGTCAAGGACGCGTTCAATTGGCAGAGGATCGATGGTTCTCGAGCATTTGTACCAATCGAAATCAACAAAGTGAAATGAGTCAATGTGTCAACGAGTTGAGTCGGATTTCCACAGCCAATTAGAACAAAGGCGAGCCCAAATGACTTAGACGAAGGTCGAAGGGTCGGTTTTCGATCAAGGTGAGCAAGCATGAGTGGAACTGAGCTCGAGCACGATCTAGATTGGTCTAGGAGCGGATATTTTGGGATCAGACGATGCCATTAAGACTCCACAAGGGCAGATAAATGAGATATGGTAGGGGCTTCTCGTCATGACTCGACGAACCGTCGCTCAAAGTATAGACGACGCAGCTCTGTCAGTTTCAAGGTATGAGGATCTAGTCCTCGTAATGAGTAGCAAGTGGCAGATGGCATGGAAAACGAAGGCAGCCACATAGACTCCAGTGGTAGTCGCCAAAGCTAACTGCATGAAAGTGACTCCTCCCTCCCCTTTGGCACACATGAACAAAGCAGTCATGAGTGGTTTCACATCAGGGCAAAGTAAAAACAACTTGATCCCGTCGTTGCAGCCGCCATGGAGTATCACAAAGAGAATAATGTAATGATGCAACACATTGGAGTGCCCTGGATCAATCAGGAAGGGTTTGAGTGAGCTTGATTTGCGGAGGTAGTTGTAAGAGCTTTTCAAATGGATTTGAGCCTGTTTGATTCTCTTTTGAGCGCCAAAACTCCCTCTCTCGTGCTTCCCTTTTGCTATAAATATAGCTTTCGAGCTATTGTTTTGCATCCCTCAGACTGGTACAACTAGACTCTGCCAGAATTGTATTCGACACCTCTTGGAGTAGTGAATAAAGTATTTCTGCAGTCATTTGCTAATGTGTATTTAGTGTTTTGTGTTTGTTTAATATGCAATTTTTATCTTCCTTTTGTATGACCAAACTCAACCTAAGTGCTAGAACCTATCTTTGCAGGTCATATAATATGTCTCAGCATTGATCTCTCAAAGATATAGTGGACAGCTGAATTTAAGTGTCTCCAACCAAATCAATTTTTCATTGCTTCCTAGTTTGAGTGTATCAAACTAACTTTTATACGAAATATTGCTGCATAGAAACTATAGGAAGCATTGCATTGGCTTCTTTCATAGTTCATTAGTGTGTTAAGGAGTCCAAGCTTAAGAGTGGATTTGATAAATTCTTGGTGCATCACCGTATGTTAGACTAAGGTTTTACTTCGTGCAAATCTCTTAACTCTTTTCACCCCAACCAGTTTTAAATTGTAGAAGCAAAGGTCCAAATTATAAAATCTGAGGAGCTAGCCTCATAAAAAATCCTAGAGGTCTGGTCTAGTTATAGGCATTCACAACCTTAGACCATTCCCATGTTAGTCCATGTATGGGTCAGACTTGAACGAATCTGACCCCTATTGGGTGCTATCTGGATAGCTAACAGTTACAACATATGCTATAGTCTATGAATTATCAACACATACGATATGCATTGGAGCTTTTCATTGATTTATGATAGGTTGTCTATTGAGTCTTATGGATATTTAAAAACAGAAAATTGGTGAAGAGCAATGACACTTGAACAATAGTAAATTATATTTTTTTCTGCACGGTCTCCCGTCCCCATCCCAGTTCCCATTCCCGTTCGCTCCCCCATCCCCATCCTATTTTTTCTAGGATGTTAAGGGTACTTCTAGGTGCCCCCTTTTTGTGTTCTCATCTTTCCTTATTCCCGTTCGCTCCCCCATCCCCATCCCAGTTCCCATTCCCGTTCGCTCCCCCATCCCCATCCTATTTTTTCTAGGATGTTAAGGGTACTTCTAGGTGCCCCCTTTTTGTGTTCTCATCTTTCCTTGCCTCCGCCCACCCCTCCCTGAACTCGGGAGAACATCTCATGAGAATTAATATATTTTTTTATAAAACATCTAGTGGAGAAAATTATGCCGCATTATTTTATTGTTTCCCTCACTTAAATTATTTTAAAACTGGATTCCATCTTTAGTAATTCAAGGAATTACTCATCCAATCCTGAATTCAAATTGAGGAAATGTAAATATATAAGGGAGACTCAAAATTTAATGCTCCTTTGAGAAGAGGCACACAAGTATAACATAGGACTATTAGTAGTATAAAAAAGACATCTGATCCAAATGTACTCAAGAACATAAGATGATCTGTAAAAAGGAAAGTGAACATTTTAATGCTGCACAGATTTTACTGGGTGGATACAGCTGTGAATCCCCAAGAAGTAAAATGTTAAGCCTGCAGTCTAATAGCAAATTATCTAGAAAAAGAGTTCTATGGCTGCATAACCTAGTGAATATTAATTAAGAAAAAGAGGAATCCTAATATCCAACTGTTATAGGAAAGGAATGGTGGCCTCTAGAATACATAAATACCCTCAGCCATTTCTAATAATTTCAAGTCTAATTAAACCATTTATACTAATGCCAACACAAAAGAAAATGTTATTGTCTAAAAACTAAAGCACATATTTCCTATTAACCTTCTTCCCATTCCACCAACTATGGTGGTTCATATTTTGGGGTTTAGTAAAAATCTGCCTGCTAATTCACATGTATGTTGATTATTTGCTTCTGCCTTACTATTTATACTCAATGACTCAGATTGATTCTTGTATAACACGCCATATTTGCAATATTTATACAATGCTGAGCAATAAAGGCTATCTCAGCATTCAACTCCCCACGGACAGTTTTCTTTGGGATTCAAAGTTATAAGTTTTTTTGTGGGTTTCATTAAAACTCTGCCTACAAATTCACATGTATCTTGAGATTTGCTTAAGCCTACTATTCTAACATCTAAACTGCTAGATCTAGTGTGTGCTATTACATACAGCATTTATTTCATAAGAGAAGAATGCCATAAATGAAACTTATCCTTTTAACAGAATATCTCATTGTACCATGACTCAGATTTCTTGTTGTGCAAGCACCCTATCTACGGGTGAAGTTACAGTATTTTTACGAGTCTGAGAGCAATAAGGTTATGCGACCATTCAACTCCACATGGAAAGTTTATATGGAACCCAACCACGGAAACAGCTTCATGAAAAATCTTTCATAGTGTTGAGATAGTCTCTTCACCTCGCCGTCTTTGCTGCATATCCCACTTTGGTCCTGGATTTGTCGATGCAAGCTCAGTTTGGTCTTTGGTGTAGACCTGCCTTCCGGTACCAATCTCTTTCCAGCACTGCTTTAGCAATGGCACAAACTTACGTATTTTGGGATTGAAGATAGGGTTTAGTGTCAAGTGAAGACTTTAGTGTGGTGTTCACTCAGACAACCTTTCGGTGCTGAACTTGAACACTTTAATGCTAAACCTGAATGCTTTTGGCGCTGAACCATTGTTCACACCTGCACTTGGAATATTTTCGAGCTCGATCCTTCATAGATCACAGATGGTGACCCTTACTATCATTTCGTCATTATAAGAATTTTCATTATTCCTTTGGATCAAGAAAGCTTTTAGCCAATATATAGGTCTTTCATTTTCTTGAATACCCATTGAAATATGTGGTTGTGTGTTATATAAGGATTGTGTATTTGAGTACCTGTTTTCTTCCCTCTGTAGTCAAGTCACATTTTGGTGATCTGTTATCTTTTGTCTAAGTTGAATTTCTACCCATCTTCCATTAGTAATTTGTCGAAGTAGAGCTTTATGTTTATGGAGATAAAAGCTACCGTAATGTGCCTAAAATGAGATTTTATGTTTATGGAGATTAAAGCTACCTTTTAGAGTGCAAAGGTTTGAAAAGTTGTTTAGTGTTTGGAACAAAAATGATGGAAAAACTTGATGTTTTGAGGGTATAGTGGAGAGCAAATTGCTGAAATATGAAATATCAAGCATTTTGGTTTGACTTAGAGATCAAAATAAAGTTAATGGTAGCTGAAGGATGCAACAGAATACGTCACTTAGTTGATTCATGCCATCGTCATAACTCTTGCAGCTTCCCAAAAAGAAGTAGAGACTAGCGAAAAACATTTGCGAAAGCCTAAAATAATACTGAATAGTATTGTACCTATACATGCAAAATTTTTGAAGTTATAGCATAAACCGCGAACAAGATTTTTAAGTTATAACATAAACCACAAAGAAGATTTTTAAGTTATAGCATAAACCACAAAGAAGATGAATTTGGGTGGAATCGTAGCCTTTATTAATGTCATTTATGTGAGTTTTGTGCATTATCCCCTATGCATTAACTGATGTATACTAGGGAGTTATAAGGTGTATGTGAGTTTTGTGCATTATCCCTATGCAGTAACTGATGTTTACTTGATGTTTTTTCATGTTTAAGAAGCACATGCTTATTCAAGTATACAAGGGAGGTATAAGATGTTAACCTGGGAAAAGTTTCTAAGCATCATGTTTCAGGAAGAGTGGTGGAAGACTTGTGTTTTCTTAAGAGCAGTTTATGCATTCTTTATTTACCTAGGTATGTATTTAGAAGCAACTTATTATGAAGGTTTGATGATTTAAATATGCTGCTCGTTTGACATAATCTTTCTAGTTAAACTTGCTTGTATCGATTTTTACATATGATAATTTCCTTACATCGTACTTTATGATTCAACTTCCTAGTTTCTACAAATGAGGAATATCAATTGCTTGCTTTTTAACAAAAGCTTTGCATTTGTTTGACGTTGATCGCTTCTTTTAGTAATGTCTTTCTATCTTTTCACAGGCTCCTGTAGGTCCCATGGCATCTGAAAGGCAACAACTGCGAGGTTTAAGTATATATGGTTCGGCACAACCAAACTATACATCTGTGGGTACAGCACAAGGCTTCTTCACTCCATTTCTGCAGGGATCTTCAACAGTGATTGCACGTCAACCAGGACAATTTCTGGCTACTTCTAACCTGGTGGAGACATATCCTGAAAGGCCAGGCGAGCCAGAATGTCGTTATTACATTAAAACAGGGGATTGCAAATTTGGTTCTGCTTGCAGATATCACCACCCTCAGGGGAGATTGTCAGAGTCACTTGCCTGCGCTCTTAGTCCAATTGGGCTACCCCTACGACCTGTGAGATCGTGGCAATATGCTTAGAATTTTCAATCATTTAGGTTTTCAAGTTCATTTGTAATTTATGCAATGCCAGCTAGAATTTTTTTTAATAGTATATTTTAACGAAATCAGGAAACAAAATATTAAAAAAATCACGAGCTTTAGGCATTTATTATAAATCTGTCTTGAGAACTATATTACAAGTCTTACTGCTCATCACATTCTTGTATTTTTGTGATGAATAGACTCAACCAACGTGTACATATTACCATCGCTATGGCATCTGTAAATTTGGTCCGACATGCAGGTTTGATCACCCAATGACAGGTATTTCTTATAGTCGATCATCTTCTTCACTCTATGAGCTACCAGTGGTGCCATATCCAAGAGTTACTTCGCCAACAACTACACATATCGAATCCCCTTTACAAGAAATCAGAAGCAGCAGAGAACAACCATTAGGGGAGTCAATTGGCTCCAAGCAGGATGTTGGTACCGTGCATTCAGTGGATACAGCAGCAGCCAAAGCTTCTCCATCTTCTCATGTTTCAATTTTGTCTGAAACTGCATAAAATTGTTCAGCCAAACTGCACCTTGTTGATGGTATAATTTAGCAAGAATTGTAATTGGAGCTTGAGATTCTAGCCTGAGGCAATGCATAGCTTGCAAAGATAATGTCGTTGCAGCAATCAAGTGTCCAGAACATGTAGACCTTGATGAATCACCCATTTTATTCATTTGCATCTGATGGTGAACATATGTACTTAAATAAGGCAGAAACGTGAGAACGTGAGCCATGAAACCTTTACGAGTTCAAAGTCTACAACGCTCTGCTCTGCTTGTAAATTCCTACCGTTGGAAAATTCTAATGTCCCATTGAATGAAGTTTTGTTATTTTAAGATGTATGCACTATGCCCGGCTATGTCGGGGGTTTCTTGAGCTTCATATCATCTCTCTCAACTGAGCATATTATTTATGGCTATTTCCCTAGATCAAACAATTAAGTGAAACTGATTTTCCGCTTTGTTTTTGTAAATTTTGGGAGTGGAATGGGGAGGGGTTGAGGGGGGTAATGTTCAAACTTTTCATAACGCACTAGTTGAAATGAAGTGTTGTAAGTGGCGGATGTCCTAATAATTTTTTTTGTCAAAGATATGGTTTAAAGCATCAATTCTCTTCCGTTGTTTTGTTTGGATAAAAACAAAACCTACATTTAAAGCTTCAATTCTACTGTTTGGATGGAAACGGGACATGATTTGATCTAAAGCTGTTACTTAATCTCAAGTCTGATGCCTTAGTAAACAATTTAAAACGAAGATTTTTGGTTAAATTGTGTAATTTTTTTTTTACATAATTCAACCAGAAATCTTCATTTTATTTAATGGACTGGACAAAAACAATTTACAAATTATTTTATTATAAGAATATATATGAGCATGCAAAGGTGCTAAAGATGCACAGGGTCTAAACAATGGAATGTTGAAGTCGAAGGGAACGTGCTGGCTGTATTGTGAAAAGGGTTGAAGTCAAAGAGAATGTCCCAGCCATCTTGTGAAAAAGGTTTGGGGGGGGAATCTATATTTTTTATCACACTTCGCTAAAGATGCATAGGGTCTAAACGCGGAATGTTGGCCATCTTGTGAAAAGGGTTGAAGTCAAAGAGAACGCACATGCCGTCTTGTGAAAAGGGCTATAGTCAGGGAAGGCGCACGCCATTTTGTGAAAAGGGTTTGTGGGAGAAACCCATATTTTTTTTTACACTTTACTTGGCTGACATGCGGGTTAATTATTTTCCTGAACATATTATTATTATTATTAATTTGAGCTACCGTAGGTTTCCTACATAAATGAGATCATATTTAAAATTCAACAAAAGAACATAGAGTGGCAACGTAAATTTCTACAACTGCAGCCGGGAGGAAGAAGGGGTTAAAATTGGAGTTACACGAGGAGGAAAGCGATATGCCATCAACAAAACAATTTCCTGGAGCAATTAAAATTATATAAATATATTTTAGATTTTTTTTTTCTAAAGTAATGAAAATTATATAAATTTATATTTGTGAAAAACATAACATTATATGTATTGATATTAAAATAAAATAAAAATAGGATTAATTAATTTGTAAATGTCAATTCATATTAAAACATTAAATTGGGATGTTTGGTAACGCACTTACAAATTTTTGTTCTACTTTAAATTATTTCAAGTATATGGAATGGTTTACAATAAAAAGGGCAGTCAGTTTTACAAGTAAGTGCACTAAAAACTTCTTGACAAAAAATCTTTAAAAAGTTGCAACATTAATTGGGTAAGCCTTCTAGGGGAAGTCAACAAAGAACATAAATTAATAATTAACATTTATTTGAAGAATGTAGGTTGGGTTCACTTCTTTACGTAAATATATTTAAGTCTCCTCCCTAGAAAAAACTCGTCACTTCATATTAATGAAAATAAAAAATTACATTTCAAAGATGCATCCAAGCTTCTAAAGGAAAAAACCTAATGAAGAAGAGAGGTGGGCAAAGCTTACAAAACAAAGGTTGCAAGGACTCGAATTCAAGAAAGGCCTCCCCACATAAGCCACAACCAAAATAACAAAAGGTCAAAGAAAACCACCTCTCCAAAGAAAAACAAATGATGAGGGACCAAAACAATTTCAAACACACGACCACAAAACAAAAAACCAATACCAATGTTGATCAACACCCCTGCCAAGGTTCAAAAATCCCACATAAGGATGCCAACTAGATGTAAAGAAACCAAGGCCAACTATTTCTTCCGACATAGATTAAATGTTGCAAAGTAGTCCCTCTCTTTGAATTCATTTCTGACCCATAGGTCTGCTTCTAGGCACAATTCCTCTTTAAAAAGTGAATCGGCGAAGTATTCAACTCCCTATAGACATGTAGAAAGGATGAGGTAGCAATAGTGAGCAACAATTGATTTATCTGTAAATAAAGTAGTTGTAAGCACAAATTATCTATATTAGAAGTCCCCTTTAACCAATTGATGGTAAATGTCGAGTCCTTGAAGCCTTGTAATTTTAGCTAAAGCTCTACAAAATTGTTTGTACTCCTTCCTAGTCCCGTTCTGAAGTGAATGAAGTGTTGTGAATTTAAAAAGATAATTCCACCAACACCGCATACAACAGGGGTGCCTTAACAAGCACCGTCAAAATATCCCCATGCTCTAGTCTAATCAATGGTAGGATGTAGCAATAACTATTGCCAATTAGTTTTCGAGAGATTAGTCATCGAGATATATTTGAAGTGCACAAAAATTGATATTATTTGGGAAAGGCATTGAAAGGTAGGGATGTTTTTACCTTGAAAGATGTTAGCGTTTCTAGTAATCCATATACTCCAAGACAACCAAATATAAAGCCTTAAACAATTTCAGCTGTGGCCCCTTATACCATCTCTCAAAGCATTCATCCACTTTAAATCCCTACCATCAACCTCTCACCCTTGTCATCACTTCCAACTCTGCTCAAACCTTGACAATATATGGACAATTTATGAGAAGATGGTTCATAGTCTTTGTTTCCTGGAAGTAAAAGATTACAGCCTCCTAAGCCATGCCAACCCCTGTTTTGCAAAACCTCCCAAGTGAGAGCTTTGTTTCTTAAAGCCAACCACAAATATTTTTATCTTTAAGGGGGCTTAATATTCTCTAGTTTTTGCCACCACCAAGAATTCTCACCAATAATTGCATTTGTAAATCTAGATTGATAACCTAATTTCATATTGTATTCTCCCAAGGAAGGGTTTTTGGACCAAATTAGCTCATCTTCCTCTTCACCGAGTTTGACATGACACCATTTCAATCTCTTCACATATTCATCCCACCTAATACCATCCTCCGTAACCAATCCCATTACATGTGCATTTCTCCACCCTTGGCGCCAAAGATTTGTAGAGTTTTTGTCTGCTCCCTGTGCCAAATTTGAAATACCTAGCTCCAACAAAGTATCAATCAAACCCTTACTTTGTAATTGTCACCACATCCAACCCAAGGGTCAATCCCCACTTTAATTTTAGCACCATTCCCTATCTTTGATATCAACGAATTACCAATAAGTGGAAAAGATTGCACAGTGGCTTTCTACATAGTTGACACATTGTGGCAGCGTTTGACATGACTTATAATCCACTCTTCAACAACGAGAGGTTCGATATATTTTTAAATAATAATTTGATTCCATATTCATCCTTCGAGATAAACCTCCAAAGACTTTTTACTGCCAAAGCCTCTCCAAATGTATATTTTTCAGGGTCCACCCTCCAACATCCTTAGGCATAACAAGGAACTGGGATTTGACCAAAAAGATTCTTTCCTTATCCTTTCTTCTAGTCCATAGGAATTTGTTATTTTTTTATGAACCTTCTCCATATCACCTTTTGGAATGTGAGCTAAGGATAACAAATAGACTGGAATAGCCTCCAACATTGACTTCATGAGGATAAGTCTGCCACCCAGGGAGAGCCATCTATTACACCAACAATTTATTCTCTTTCCCACCTTTTAAATTAGTCAGTTCCAATCATTTTTCCCATTATTATTTGGCTTCAAGTATAAACTCGGGTACTTGAACTCAGCTTGTAGGTCAATTTTTTGAAAGGGAAAAACTACAAGAACCCAACTAATATGATGATCCTCCATACAATTGAAAGAGGTATTGGAGTTCTGCAAATTTAACTCCATCCTAGTAGTCATACTAAAGATGTCCAAAGACTCCTTTAAGAATGTAATGTCCCTTCGAGAGCCATCGTTGAACAACACATCTTCCACAAAAAATAAGTGCATTAGATAAGTAGTCCTTCCAACCTTAACCCCTTTGATAGACCCATATCTCTTGGCTTCAATAATGGCTTGACTAAGCCCCTTAGCAATCAATAAGAAGAGTAGTGGAGAGAGAGGACAATCATATCTTAATCCATGTGCGGGTCTAAGGAAAGTACAAGTGGATCCATTTATTAATTTGTTTAACCCTAATTTGGATTGATGGAATCCTTTCTTGGGTAGATAGGGTTAAGGATATAGAAATGATAGGGCACAAGGGTGAATATTAGATCTACAACATGGCACTCAATGTGTTAAACTCACATGTACCATATGTTAAATTTATTAAACTAGGATAAGCTATTAATGGAAAGTACAACGATGCTAGATATAAAAATGACATAAAAGAGAGTATATAGCTAGTTCTGATGCTAACACAGTGTTGGATTTGGAATAGACAAAAAGTAGGTGGGAAGATAGTTATGAAACAATCATCAAATTTTAGATTTGGTGTCTCTAGCTCTCTAGACAGTTGCATCAGCATGGGACGGTTGCGTTGATACTACTATTTGGGTTTGACGCTAGTGTCCCATACGAAATATCAACTGAAATAGGGTGTGACCACCTGGATGCTTCTGGGTTTGGCTTCGCCTTTGCTCTGGTGCATTTAGATCTAGGTCATGGATTGTTGCTCTTGGTGAATTGGCAAAACCCTAGCTTTCTATCTTAATGTGACCTTGAAGAAAAATGGGTTAGTGGAAAAATGGTGTCGCGCTAACCCGTAATAACCTCACTATGAAAGGGCGCTGTCTAGCCAATACTCAAAAAGAGGGCCTCAAACTCATGTAGTTCTCCCTACGTGTTGGCTTGTGTATGAATCATGCAATGTGTAAAACAAGTACAATAATGATCTAGCTTGTAACTTGGAAAATAAGATCTTATGACTACTCTTTTAATACTTTAGACATGTAGCTAGGTTGTTCTTTTGACTGATCTCAAAATAGAGCAAAATAAGAACGCTTTTGGCAACTTGAGTGTTTCTTGAGTGCTCTTTTGATTTGATTGCTAAGTGATGAATGAATGAGGGTCGATATTGCATTTATACCAATTCTATCAGGTGATAACTTGCATTAAAACACTTAAATCGACCATTGTAATTCGTTTTATTTATAAATTAGATGACTTCATGGCACTAAACACTTGCATCAGGGCTAAACAATAATGTCGATGCTATTGTCTGTTTCAGAGATTATTGTCTAGGGAGAAAGAAAGTAGGCATAGGGTTAGAACTTACAGAGGTGTAAGATAAGTACATTTTAAACATTTTGGGCAAAATAGGATGTTTGTGTCATCAATATATTATTGGTCGGATTAAGAGATAAACCAATGGGCACAAGATAGAGCAGATGTGAGGCTTGCGGAAGTAAGATGTGTAGAACTAAGAGGAACAATCAATGTCTGAGTTTGCTAAGTGTATAAGACCGAGGTGCTACATAATTATAAAATATCATCTACAACCCCCTTCACCACCCCCCAACCCGACGTCCCCCCTCACCTTCTGCCTTTAATCTAATAGTGTAGTTGCTAGTTTAAAGGAAATGAATAAGTACCTGGTGTGTGTATGCACACCTTGTATTTGCTTGAGTTAAATTTGAGTGCTTTGCTGGAGTTGGATTTGAGTGCTTTGCTGGTGATTGACCTACAACTAAGAATATGTTAGTGTATAATCAATGCATATAGTTTGGGTCAAAATTATTTGAAATAAATTGAAATTGAAAGAGCAAGGTTTAGGAGTACACATGTGTATCGATGTAACCGTCTTTCCTATTGTCAAGTTGTTTTTGTAAAAGATGTATCATTGTAAGGATCTAAAACTAAGATTATGATAAATATAGATAAATCTTTAAAGTGTATATATCCAAGGAGATAGAGAGAGAGGGGTTGGAAGGCATATGCCCCTAACTTTGGAGTAAAAATGAGTTGCCACCTAACAGTTGAGTTTAGCTCAATCGTGCAACCCGATGATACATATATCCTGGTGAGTTTGGATGATCAAATCCAAATTGGAAACTTAACAAGATTGAATGATTTAATCACCTCAACTATATCAAAAGGTGAACCAACTACTGCAATAAATTAGCTCACTAAAGTTCATAAAAGTCTGTGAGGTATCAGTACGTGTAATAGTTTGAGAATCTAAGATTGATTTGGATTTTACAAAAATAAGCACATGTTGCATATCATATGCACCTTATATATGTCTCACGCTGAAACTGTGTATAATAATGATAGCACGTATAAATTTCTTCCACAAATGTGTATCAAAATCATATAATTATGTGCTTTGGTCAATTCAGATAACTATGTAAGTGTAGAAGACATGTTTCCAAAGCATGCCCCTACTTTATATGGAGAAATATGATACTGATATAAGTATCAATGTAAAGGACATATTTCCAAAACCTGCCGTCATTATAAAATAGAGATACTGAATACTGATTAGGTGTGGAGACAAGTTTCCAAAGCATGCCCCCACTGAATCTATGAATTGATATAAATACCATACTGAACGAATGTGAATAACATGCTTCCAAAGCATGCCCACATTAAATGTGAAAACTATGAATGTGTGGAAGTCATATCCATATGACTTGCTCCTATTGAATCTATAAACGGGATTAAGTACCGAATACTGAATAAATGTGGAGAACATGCTTCCAAAGCATGCCCCCATTGTAATCTAGAAACTGTGAATGTATAGAAGCCATGTCTATATGACATGCCTCCATTGAATATGCAAACTGGTATAAGTACCGAATACTGAATAAATGTGGAGAACAGGCTCCCATTATAATATGAAAACTGTGAATGTGTGGAAGCCATGCCCATATGACATGCCCCCATTGAATATGATAACTGTGCAAAGTGTGGAGAACATGCTTCCAAAGCATGCCCCAACTAATATGCCCCCCTTTTGAGGGGAGGGAAAAATATTACCTGGAAGTTACCTCACCTCAAAAGTGTAAGACAATTGTAAAATATGTGGATGTAACCATGTAGCATATAAAAATAAATATGTCTAGGTAGACATAACATTGAAGTGCATCGAACCAATGTGATCACATGTAGGCTTAAGATGCATGATAAAGATCATGGAAATGTATAGATAGTAATAATACAAGTTCAACAAACAAACAAACACACACACAAGAGTATTCAAAAGCCAGTCAAAAGGCAATGGTTCAAGGAGATCGTAAACAAGGGGTATGTTCAAATACTACAAAATCGAATGGACATGACTTAGTCAAATGTCCACAAAATTAAGGAATAACATATTCAAATGTCCATACAAAAAGCAATGACATATTCAAATGTCCATACAACAAGCAATGATCTATTCAAATGTCCAAGAAAGCAAACATAGCCACATGGGCCGCATACAACGGAGCATGTTCAAATGCTCAAAAAAATAAAACAATAGCAAGATAAAACACTCAAAAAAGTGTATAAAGGAAAAGCATAAACAACCATCATAAACATGTCATAGTGGCCCATGGATCAAAAGTGTTAGTAAAATATGTCAAGTACATAGCATATCAAGTACCATCTGCAAGATATAAGCATGGATAAGGCATGTGTAAGTACATATGTAAGCTCAAGCATGATAATGTAGAGTGATCATCAAATCATATAACTTGCGTGTATCAAGATCAAAGAAGTGGATGCCCCCCATGTCCATATGACATGAGTAGAAGGAAATGCCAACATATGAAATATGAGTGTATCATGTATGATTGTGTATGTGTATGTATGAGTAAATGATATACTAGCTCTCAACACGGAACTGACACATAGATGCCAAAGAGCCAATAAAACATGTAGGTGCCGAAAATGTTTTTGGATTTTTGACTGTTTTGATTTTTTTGTAGACTTTTTGGAAAATGGAAAACAAAACTATACATTTTTCCAATTTGAATGTAAATAACTAATCATTTTTCCAATTAGAATGCAAAACAATATCTGGTAATTTAATTTTGTTATTCATATGACAATGTGTCTTATGACTTATCATGGCAAATGTTGTGATGCATTTTGGTAAACATATTGCATATGTTGTTATCACATATTTATCACTGTAACCCTCAAATGACACACATATTTTGCTATTTTGAAATTGAAATGTAAGACACATGTTTGTCATATTGAGCTTTGCTTCCATATCAACCAACCAAGACTAACCTAAATGCAAAGTGAAATTCAACTTCGGATTTGTTACCCATATCATAGAATAGACAATCTTTGGTCCGCATGTTATAGGTAAAATGTAATGTCCCTACTTTTCCCTCATAAATAAACAAGGATTGAAGACCTTTAGTCTATCTCCCTATAGACTAAAGGAACCCTTTTTGGGAAATGCTATTTATTAATTGTCGAAATAGTGATTTTTATTATAAGACAATTATTAATTAATTAATAAAATATTTTTAAAGTGGTTTTTATCACTAAAGTGCTTAAGTGAATTAAATATTAATTTATTTGCCTTACAGTAATTTTAATTACTATTCTAATTAAGACCAATAATTAATATATTATTCAAAAAGGAGATATCGATATAAGGCTAAAGTGAAGATAAGGAAAGGTGTTTTATCTTTCCAAAGTGGTTCACCCTCTTTGAAAAGTTATAAATACATGACGAAGGCTAAAATAGCATATGCTGAATTTGATATTTTTGTTCTTCATGCTTAAAGAAGACTATTGGGATGCATGTCCAATAGAGGTTCTCTACTATTGGTGATTGATCAATGTAAAATGTGTTTTTTGACACTACTTTTGCGAAATGAAAGCTTGTTTATGCCCTGAGGAGTGGGGTGATTTGCTTTGGAGGGTTTGTGTGCATGTTTTTGAGGGTTTCATGGTATTTTCATTACATATTGAGTTCATTAATTTATAGTGCTAATTTTGCAAATAGAGCAAACCACTTGGAGTGCTTGGAGCTAGGGTTTGAAGGTTTCAATTTGTCAAAAATTCACAAATTAATTAATCTGATTTAATTTAGTATTTTTTTGATTATTATTATAAAGTTTTGGACGATTTGTGAAGGGTTTTGAAGAAAAATTAAATAATAATTTTCAGAATTATTATTTATTTTTCTAACAGTTTTTTGAAGAATTTATCACTTGCAGAAGACAAGAATATTTCTTATATTTTTTCAAGCACTTTGGGAGTGGGGCGAATGACTCAAGAGGGCTCATTTGGCAATTTTCATGCCAAAACAAGTTGTTGGAATTTTTCTAATATTTTCTGGAAGATCGCAACGATTCTTGGCAAGGGTTTGAAGATGATTTTTACTCTGAACAACATCAATTTTTTTATATTAAATCATATTTTTGTGGTGTTGGAGGTTTAGAAGAAGGGTAAAAAAATGTACTTATTTGTGCAAATTTAATTCTAAATTTTTTTTGCACATATTTAGTTATTTCGGAGCAAGTTGGCTGAATTTTATCCACAAAACCCTTTCTTTTTGGTGCCTAGGGTTTTCTGGATGAATTAAGGGTTTTGAGAATTTATTTTGCAATCTAGGGTTTGATGATTGCATTTTCAGATTTAAGGATTTTGGAGAAAACCCCTTTTGCCTTAATTCATCCCATTTAGGGACATTACATTGGTATCAAAGCACCGATCTTGTCTACCTGTGTGTTGGTTGTTGGATGCAAACAGGTAAGGAATACATAGTTTATAAAAAAAATAAAAAAGATATGGAGGACCAAGAGCAAGGGTTCTCTTCAGAACAATTTAAGCTTATGCATGGCTTAATCAAGGAAACTCAGAAAGAACTTCAACAAAATTTGAGTGTGCAAATCACAGCTATGTTGAAAGATGCTCTTCCAAGGAAATATCACTTTTCCAATGGAGAAGGACTTTCAAATGATGATGAGAAGGTTTCCATTATGCCCCCTCAAAAATTCTTCAAGGCCACCTTTTTGCAGAAGGAACTAGTGTTAGAAAAAAGGATGCCAAGAGAAGATATTTTGGATACTCGCCAAGAGGAATATGTAGACCTAAGTTTAGTCACACAAGAATTGCTGACTTTTCAGGACTTTTGAGAGATAAGGAACCAAATCAAAGGCTTCTAGTTTACAACCCCGCAAAGATTTACAATAAAGGTTGGGTAAGATTTCTCTTTCTATTTTTGATGGTACTGATATGCTTCATGTAAGATCTTGGTTACAGAAGTTAGAAACATGTTTGTCACTTAACCCCATGTTTGAAGAGGAGGCTCTAAAATTTATCACCTTACATTTGGAGGGGATTGCTCATGAGCAATGGTTTCATGGCCTGATCACACAAGGCCACATATCTATTACTACCATAGAAGAGTTTGGCAAAAGAATCATGGAAAGGTTTGATAGAAAGAATTTGGATAGACATTTTTGGGAGTTAGCACAACTCAAACAAGAGCATGATGTTGAAAGGTATGTTTCTGATTTTCAGAAGGTTTCAGTAATGGTTTCTGACATTAGTGAAAAAAAATAATTGTTTTATTTGTTGAGGGTTTGATGTAACCTTTGAAAGGATTGGTTAAGATTTTTAACACTCTCTCTTTGCAAGATGCCATCACTAAGGTATTAGATCTAGAATGTTCAACCTATAGGGGTTATGAAGGGCCAAAGGGGTAGCCAAGGGTAACCACCTATTCACTGCCTAAAGGAGCAAATACAGGGCAACCAATGACTGATTTTAGTGAGCAACAAATAACACTAGGTGGGCAGTCCAAATCACCACCAAACGAGTCACCAAAGAAGCCTTTTTCACCATATGTGCCACCTTATAGATCGATGCCCTATAGTAACAATATGAAATATGAAAGAGATGAGTTGAGAAGACAAGGCCTATGTTTCACTTGCAAAAATCCTTGGACCAAAGGCCACAGTTGCATGGGCAAAGGGCATGTCTACTATATTGAGGTAATTGATAATGATTCAGATTTTGATGTTATTGATACTAATGATGGGAATGATGACAATATAGTTAATGAGCATGTGCATCAAGATGAAATACAAGATATGGGAAACACTCTTGCTACTCTTTTAGGAGCACCCAAATACTATCCTTTCAGAGTAGGAGGAACCATAAAAGAGCACAAGGTAATCATTTTTTGATAGTGGTGCAATGCATAATTTAATTGGAAAAAATTTAGTAGCTAAGCTTGATTTGGTTGTATAAGATTTCAAGGGTTTCAAAGTAACCATAGTAGATGGATGTTCTCTTCCTTGAATTAAAAGAGTCACCAAGCTTTCTATTACATTGGGGGAGCATGAGGTGTGTGATGACTTCTATGTAATTGACATTGGAGAGATGGGTCTTGTTCTTGGAGTAAAATGGTTGCATTCATTTGGGGAGTTTACCCTCAATTATCAAAGATTAATGCTCAAATTCAAAGTGGGTGATAAATAACACTTCAAGGTATGGTCAAAGGAGCATCTCAAATTTCTTCTATATTCAATAAGGCTTTACAAGAATATGAAAAAATGTATTCTATGTCTTTTATAATAGCAAATTGGAAAGTGTTAATTTCCATGAAATATGCCAAAACTCAGTTTACTAACAATTTGTTTGAGGAGGTAATTGTTGATGACAAATTCAAAATTGTGGATGGCCTCATACTTTACAAGGAAAGAGTTTATTTGGTGCCCGAATCCAAGGTGAAGCAAATGATCTTAAGAGCTGCCCATGACACTCCTTTGGTTGGCTATCAAGGGTATTTTAAGACCTACAAACTAATAAGGGAAATGTTTTATTGGAAGGGTTTAAAGAAAGAAGTTCTCAAATACGTTCAAGAGTGTTTTGTATGCCAAACTAATAAAAGTGAGCATGAATTCCTAGCAGGTCTCTTGCATCCCCTTCCCATTCCTTCACAAAAAATGGTAGAGCATCTATATGAATTTCATTGCCAGATTACCGATGGATCAAGGTAAAAATTGTTTATATGTTGTGGTTGATAGACTTACGAAATTTGCTCATTTTTATCCACTTTTAGCTGAGTACAATGCTCCTATGATTGCTGATGTGTTTTTCAAAGAAGTTTCTAAGTTACATGGGTTGCCCAAAAACATTGTTAGTGATAGGGACAACATATTCATGAGCATATTTTGGCAAGAACTCTTTAAATTAGCAGGTATTAAACTCACTTCTAGCACCAGTTATCATCCACAAACCGATGGGCAAACAAAAAACGTGAATAAATGGTTGGAAGGATATTTAAGGAACCACATTTCAAGACAACAGTCAACATGCGTAAAATGGTTGCATATGGCCAAACATTGTTACAATATAACCTTTCACATGTCCATAAGTATGACTCCTTTTAAGGCACTTTATGGTTATGATGTTCATTCTTTCATTGGTTTGATTATGATAGATAGTAGAGTGCTTGGGGCAAATGACTTGGTACAACAAAGTTATGACATCATGAGAGCACTAAAAGATAACTTACAAAATACCCAAAATCAACAAAAATTATATGCAGATCAGCATAGGGTGGAAAGGTCATTTGAGATTGGAGATTGGGTCTTTTTAAGGTTGCAGCCCTATAGGTAATCTTCACTCAAACAAAGTGGTGTGGAAAAATTCAAACCATGATTTTATGGACTATACAAGGTGAAAGACAAAGTGGGAGAAATGGCATATGAACTAGAGCTTCCATAAAAAGGTAAGATTCATAATGTGTTTCATGTTTCTTGGCTCAAAAAGTTTCTTGGAAAGCATACTACCATTTCTTTAGAGCTGCCCCAATTGGATGAAGAAGGCAAAATTATATTGATTCCATAAACTATCATGGAGGTTCATGAGAAGAGGTTAAGAAATCGAAGTCTTAATGAGTACTTGATTAAATTGAAGGATTTACCACTTGAGGATGCTACTTGGGAGGAAGAAGAAATTTTAATGCATCCAAATTTGTAATTTCTTGAGGGCAAACAGTTTTGGGAAGAGAGAACTGTAATGTCCACATTTTTCTCTCATAAATAAACAGGGATTGAAGACCTTTAGTGTATCTCCCCATAAACTAAAGGAGCCCCTTGTGGAGAATGCTATCTTATTGGTTATTTATTAATTGTCGAAATAGTGATTTTTATCATAAGACAATTATTAATTAATTAATAAAATATTTTTAAAGTGATTTTTACCATTAAAATGCTTAAGTGAATTAAATATTAATTTATTTGCCTTAAAGTAATTTTAATTACTATTCTGATTAAGGCCAATAATTAATATATTATTCAAAAATGAGATATTGACATGGGAGCTAAAGTGAAGATAAAGAAAAGTGTTTTATCTTCTTAAAGTGGTTCATCCCCTTTGGAAAGTTATAAATACATGATGGAGGCTATAATGGAGGATATGCTAAATTTGATATTTTTGTTCTTCATGATTGAAGAAGACTATTGGGATGCATGCCCAATAGAGGTGATCTACTGTTGGTGATTGATCAATCTAAAAGGTGTCTTTTGACACCACCTTTGTGAAAGGAAAGCTTATTTATGCCCTAAGGAGTGAGGCAATTTGCTTTGGAGGGTTTGTGTGCATGTTTTTAAGGGTTTTGTGGTATTTTCCTTGCATATTGAGTTCATTAATTTATTGTGCTAATTTTACAAGTGGAGCGAACCAATTGGAGAGCTTGGAGCTAGGGTTTGAAGACTTCAATTTGTCAAAAATTCACAAATTAATTAATCTGATATAATTTGGTATTTTTTTGATTATCATTGTGAAGTTTTGGATGATTTTTGAAGGGTTTTGAAGAAGAAAAATTAAATAATAATTTTCAGAATTAATATTTATTTTTCTAACATTTTTTTGAAGAATTTATCACTTGTGAAAGGCAAGATTATTTCCTATATTTTTCTGCTATTTTTATATGCACTTTGGGAGTGGGGCAAATGACCTAGGAGGGCTAATTTGGAAAATTTCATGCCAAAACAAGTCGAAGGATTTTTTCTAATATTTTTTGGAGGATTGCAACTATTCTTGGCAAGGGTTTGAAGAGGATTTTTACTTTGAACAATAGCATAATTTTTGATATTAAATCAGATTTTTTCGTCATCTTTTTGTGGTGTTGGAGGTTTAGAAAAAGGGATAAAAAAGGTACTTATTTGTGCAAATTTAATTCAAAACATTTTCTACACATTTTTAGTTATTTCAGAACAAGTTGTTAGCTAAATTTTATTCACAAAACCCTCTCTTTTTGGCACCTAGGGTTTCTTGGGTTAATTAAGGGTTTTGAGAATTTATTTTGTAATCTATGGTTTGCTGATTGCATTTCTAGATTTAAGGATTTTGGGGAAAACCCCTTTTACCCTAATTCATTCCATTTGGGGACATTACATAAAATTATGTATCCAAGGGAATTTGGATTTAATGGAGATTTATTTAGTTCATCTATATGATGTCCCATTTGTTCAAAAAATACCCTACTACAAAGTGAGTCCCATTCTATGCCTATTGGAATATAGGTACATCATAACCCATCGATATTTGCAAAAACTATTATATGTCCACTTATAGGTGGCTTTGAAGGTTGGTCTTTTTCGGAAAGATGTGAAATATTGGACTTGCTTTGTTGTGGGGACAAAATTTTTATTTGCCCTGCACTCTTGTATTCTTGAATTTTGGCCTTCAAATCCCCACCTTGACTTGTATTGTAGCCTGTGCTTTGATGGTAGTTACAATATGGCAATCCTTCTTGAGGAAGAAGATGACTCCTTGATCTGTGCCAAATAGAAGGTAAAAATATCATGTTATATTCAAGTAGCTTAGACAAAATATTATCAGTGTTATCCTGTCATGTTGTGATCTGTAAAAGTTGTTGTGAAGCCTTTTTAAAAGACTCTACATAATGGATATGATGTAATGAAACTTGGTTCTCATAGAAGTGATCTGATGTGTTCAATGAAGAAGAAGGTATGGAAGGACGAGCATCTATATGCTCATTAATTTTGGTTATCGTACCTTTTCCTTGATTTGATTTTGTATCCACCTTTTTCAAGCCATGAGGATGGATCATCAAAGGGAGCTTGATTGTTTGATTCTCTTAGAAGTTTTGCAACATCGGTTCCCCTTGTGCTGGTTCTTGTTTTTTATGTGCATGCATGTGCACCTCAATGTTTAGTTCATTGATAGGTTGTTGGTGATCCATGATTGTTTTTGAATACTCCAAGCCTTGTCAACTTTGATTACAATTGAGAGCTATAGGATGGGTGATACCTTGCTCACATTTTCCCAATCCTTGTCCTTGATACCCATATTTGAGCAAATATCAAAGGCCAAAATTGTGCAATATTTTACTTGAGGATTTTGAAGGATCTGAAGAATGTGATGCATCCACCATTGTCATTTTGGAAAGTTTTGGCAAAAATTCTCTATAGGTGTAGAATGCTTCCTTTTGCTTAATAGATTAATATGGCTTGGTAGAGATGCCATAATTTCTTGGTTAACCTTTCAAAAAATTTCAATATTAAATGAAGGCCAAGAAGGATCATCACCCTTAATAAGGGGAATACTGTTTAGAAATGTAGAAATAGGAGGGGCTTTGATAAATGAACTTGAAGGAACATCCCCTTTATTAATGATTTGCAAATCCTTCATGATTTCCTTATGGAGTTGATGGAAATTGTCACAATCAAATGAAAGTACCTTATCTCGATGTGAAATTGATTTTGGTATATAATGCAAGGGAAAATGCTTTAGATCCTCCTTGGGATGGATCACATCATGTCTTGAAAGGATGGGATCATGGCCTGGATTAAACGAATCGTAGCTACCACCATTCAAAGCTTTTATATTGTTTGCCTTAGCACCTGGAGGAATGCAAGAGTAATGGATTTTGATCCCTACTTGGAGAGATTGTTGAAGGGTTTCATAGTCATAATCATCAAAGCAATCAATGTCATCCGTGATAAAATAGAAAAAGAACACAAATATTAAGACAAAGCAGGAGATAAACATCTACCAGAGAATGCTTATACAACAACGATTTCTAAGGTCAGGTTCACCAAATGTTTAACCCTAATTTGAAATGATGAAATCCTTACTTGAGTAGATAGGGTTAAAGATATAAAAATGATAGGGCACACAGGTGAATATCATATCTACATTAGGGTAATTAATATTTTAAACTTAGATGTACCATATGCTGAATTTATTAAATTGAGATAAGATATTAATGAAAATTAAAACTATGATAGATATAGAAATGACATAAAAAAAGTACCTAGCTGGTTCAAATGCTAACACAGTGATGTAACTAGAACAAACATAAAATAGACAGGAAGATAGTTTTGGAATAGTCATCAGATTTTGGATCTGGTGTCTCTAGCTCTTTAGACAATTACATTAGTTTGGGATGGTTGTGTTGACACTACTGTCTAGGTTCGACGCTAGTGTCCCATACAAAATATAAACTAAAACAAGGTGTGACCACTTCGATGCTTCTAGATTTGGCTTCACCTTTACTCTGGTGCATTCAGATATGGATCATAGACTATTGTCCCTCACAAAATGGAAAAACCCTAGATTTCCATCTTCAATGTGACCTTAGGGAAAATGGGTTAGTGAGCACATGATGTCGAGCTAACCCACAATGACCCCACTATCAAAGGGCGCTACCTACATAGCTAATACTCTAGAAGAGGGCTTTAGACTCATGTAGTTCTCCCTTACATATTGGCTTATGTGTGAATCATGCAATGTGTAAAGCAAGTACAACAATGATCTAGCTTGTAACTTGGCAAATAAGACCTTATGACTACTTCTTTAGTATTTCAAACCTATAGCTAGGCTGTTCTTTTGACTGATATCAGAATATGACATAATAAGAAAGCTTTTGATAACTTGAGTGCTTCTTGAGCGCTCTTTTGGTCTGACTGTTAGATGAGAAATGAATGAGGGTTGATATTGTATTTATACCAATCCTATTGGGAGATAACTTGTATTAAAACACTTAGGTTGACCATTGTAATGAGTTTCATTTAAAAATTGCATGACTTTAGGGAACTAGACACTTGCATCAAGTCAAGACAATAACGTCGATGCTATTGTCTGTCCTAGACGTTAGTGTCTGGAGAGAAAGAGAGCAGGCACATGCTTAGAACTTGCAGAGGTGTAAGATAAGTGCATTTTAAACATTTTGGGCAAGATAGGATGTCTACATCATGTATATAAGGCTGGTCAAACTAAGAGATAGGCCAAGGATCACAAAATAGAATAAATGCGAGGCTTGTGGAAACAAGGCATGCATAGAACTAAGAGGAACAATGAAGGTTTGAGTTTACCAAGTGTAAAAGACCGAAGTGCTACTTAATCACAAAATATCATCTACATAATCAAACAAAAGAAACAGAAGTCAGGGACCCCAATAACCAATTCACCATATGCAATTTAAACCCGATATGGATTAGTATTAATCTCAAATAGATCCAGTTTGCTCTATCTAAGGCCTTAGAAAAATATAATTTCATAACATCCATCGACGTATTCCTTGTTTTAATAGAGTAGAGTCCCTCCTAGGCCACTCAAATAACTTCATGAATTTGTCTCCCATGCAAGAATCTAAACTATTCACTAGAAACAGTCACAAAAAGAAGCTGCTTAATCTTTTTGGCAATAATTTTGGAAATGATCTTATAGGCGAAAATACATAACGAAATGGATCTAAAATTATTAGAATAGGTTGTGAAGTCCTTCGGGATGAAAGCATGAAGGTGGAATTGAAATCCCCAAGGATCTTTCCCATCCACCTTGACTCCACCACCCCTAACAGGTTCTTAACAAGCGAATCTAGAAACCCACTGAAGAATTAAACCATCCAACTGTAAAGTCCTAGAATTTTGTTCTTATGGAAAGTAGCTAGGATAGACCAACACTCGTCCTTAGAGACTTCCTCAACAAGCCTCTCATTTTCAACCTCATTGACGAAGCTTGGGAAGAAAGCAATTATTTTAACCATCTCCGCTATGTTAACTCTATTAGGTTCCTTATACATCTTCTCAAAGTGAAAAACTCCCAAATCGACTCTCTTGAAAAGTCTACACAATAGAACCATCTTCCTTTCTCATTTCCAAAATAGTATTTTTATTTTTTACGATGATTTGAATTTTTTTGGGTGTTTTCATCACCATTTTCTAGCCACAAATCTCTATTTTTTAATCTTCACTACGCTTCGATATCCACCACTAATTTCCTCTTTTTCAGCCCCAATTCTTTAAGTATTAATTTTTTTACCTCGTCGAAAACCTTTTCAAAATCATGGCTATAGATATCAAGAATATGTTGTTCCACAGTTAAAATATCCCTTTCAATGCCTTGACACTTGATGACGTCCCATCTAACCACAACCTTCACTCTTTTCGAATTAGCTGCAATTGTAGACTAGCCAACTCCTTGGAGATAACATCAAAGACCACCCATTTGTCTTTAACCAACTTGATGAAGTCATCCTCCTTCAACCATAGCAAATTGAATTTAAATGGACTTAGGGGCCTATTTTCCTTCTTATCAATCTGTAACAATACGAGAAGATGATCTAAATCACCTCCTAAAGTCACCCAAGATCTAATTCTCTCAAAGCCATTCAACATGGAATCATAGATTAAAAACCTATCAGTCTCTTGGCCACACTATCAATACCAACTCTCATATTCCTCAAAGTAGGTACTAGCTTAATAGGTTTTATATACACCAATCTCTGCTCAAATTTATGTAAAAGGTAATAAGCCAGTCGATCAATTCTTGTTAAATTCCCCACACTTTAGCTCTTTTAGTAGTTAGGTTTAAATCTCCCAAGATAATGGTATTATCAACTCCCAAGAATTTTTGTGTAAACATGCTATCCCAAAAATCCACCCTCTCCTCATAAGGCCCATAGATATTTGCCACAATGAATATTTTTCCAAACTCCATAGAATGAAGTTCCACCCCAATACTAGAAACAAAAAAGTGGATTTGACTAGCCTCATAATAGTTTATTTCCATCCCAAGACCAATCCCCCAGAGCTTCCCGTAGAGTCCATGGCTAAAAAATCCCAATCTTTTAGGATTTTTGGTAAATCACCAATAACATTTATCCCGTAGTCCCCTGAATCAAAATCATGTTTGGCGTATGTAAATCAACCAATCTTTTTTGAGGGGTTTCCCATCCATCAGATGTTAAGGGACAAAGATATCATAGATTGCACCTCTCTAGGGCCAGCCTCACTCTAAGGGCCCCTAAATGTGTTTTTTGTTTTCTGTGATGGATTTACCTAACAACTTTGGATTGTGCCTGAGATAGGTGGGAGATCCGACATCTCCCCGAATGTGAACTCTTCGATATATTAAAACTATTAATGCCTCATTCAATGCTTGCTTCTTCCATGGCTGCAGCCACTAGTCGAGATCCTAGAGGATATCTCAATTTTTATGAAGCGACTAATGATTCAGTTGAATCCAAATTCGAAAAGCACACCTGAGTCTGAATCAATATATCTAGACCAATTGCTATTCTGACCTCCCCACCATCATCCAAAGTGTCCACTCTAAAAACTTGAGATCTCACTTGCTCTCCCAATGATCTCCCATCTGCTCTCTTATTCTTTCTTGGTTTTCTCCCTAAACCTACCTTGGGAGCCCCCAACTCAATCCTCCTCTCAATAAAAGCTAGAAGTTCGACCTCCTCTTCCACTGGATTTTATGTATGGCATGTTCTCTTATCCAAAGGATGTGAATTCTGAATGATGATGGGGTCTAACAACGTCACCTCCCGTTCATTGACATTTAGTGAAAGCACCAATTCTTCCCTATACAAGTGTAAGGTAGACTTCAACATAATGTCTTCCCTCCCCTTCCCAAGATGTTCATGTTGTCCACCATTAAACATATGGTTTCCTAGATGCTTTGAGTCTACCGTTTTCACCAAGCATTCACCACTATTTTCCACATTTTACGGTTGACCAATTTGCATGGCACTATTTTCCTTTTGATCCCTCCCAATCCTAAGATTAGTTACATGCTTCCTAATTTGGACTTTGCGAGTGAAAGGTAGAGAACAATCATTTTCTAGATGGCCATAGGCATGGCATCTAACACACCTAAAAGGGATTCCCACAGTCTAAAGATTAGATATGCTTCTAAGGGCCGTAGTCCAATTTTATTTCCTCGTCCAATTCCTCCTTCAGATATAGTTCAACTTAAATTCTAGCCATCGTCCTAGAAGACTTCTTAACGTAGCTTTAATCCACCTCAAGAATAGTGCCTCTGCTATCCCCATTGGCCTTAAATACCCCATGGGCCTTAAATACCTCTATGGTTTAGAGCTCTAAACCCAACGCTGAAAGCTTAACCCAAACTGATTGTGTCAAAGACCTCTCCACCCGAGGTTTTAAACTCGGTGACCACTTCTTAAGAGTTAAGGAGATGACCTCCAAACCATTTATTTTATTAAAAAAATCTCGTGTCTTCCCTAGTTTTGAAAATGAAATCATGCCATCCCTTAACCAATATATGAGACCAAAGTTTACCCTAGAATTGGCCTTTAGAATTGTGTCGTCTGAATTTATAAATTTTTATTAGAGATTCTCCTTCCATAAAAACAACTCGTTAGAACAACGTTCACCAAATCCAAAACTTTATCCATATTAACATTCTCTTCAAAAACGAGTCTAACTCTTTTCTCCCGAAGCTTCACACACCCCCTGCCTCTCCTCCCTGTGACTTCCTTAGTCAAATCTAATGACTTCTCCTCTGGATTTGTATGTAAATAAATTGAACCTGATTTAAGTCTAAGATAAAAGCTAGTCCGACAAGTCTCCTATTGTGCCAATACCACAACCGTCACCCAATAGATGAGAGGAATATATATGGAGGTGTGTGTGGTCATCCGGAGAATCAAGATAGGGGATACAAGAACCAACCTTGTTTTGTTTCTATTCCAAACTATCCATCGAGAAAATAGCCGTCTGTACTTTTTCACCATAGGGTTCTGAAAGATGGGACCTGCTATGACACAATAGAGTTCCACCTGTTAATTGCAACTGGCATTTCCATCGAAGAAAATAATCTGTTTAAACACCAAGAAAAGTCTGCTGGATATCGGAGGATGTTAAAGTAAGTGGGAAACCCTGATAAAGAAAATATCTGTTGAAACACATGGAGGAGCATGAAAATACAAAAATCTATGAAAAACTTTGTTGCATCTGCAAATGCCTTTGCGAGAAGGAAAACTAGCTAGGATTTGGACAAGTTGATAAACAAAGAAAACGCCCGCAAGCTTTAAAAAAGATGAAAAAACCTAGAGTAAAGACATTAGGTCAAACAAATGGAATACTAATGTATGATAAACTCAGGGAAGGCAGAGGCAAAGTACACCCCAATAAACTACCCTCTCCATCTTCAACTGTGAATGAATGTCAAAAGAGTTTTTTCTCTTCAGGCAACGACATCGTTGAAACAGAAAACCATAACATGGAAACTCTGCACTATTAGATAGGTGAAAGAACTCAAAGCTAGTTTAATGTCTTCCACTGTGGGAATCCACCAATGCAATGCCAAAACTCCTTCGCATTTAGAAGCTCAGTTAAGAACGCTAGAAAGAGATTTATCCTCTAGAATTTTAATTTCATCTGATTCTACGCCTTTCTTTGCCACCCTAAACGCCAAGCTTATCTTATCTAATTTGATGGGATATTCATTTCCAAACTCAATAAGATAACAGGGATCAAATTGAGATCATTTCTACAGAATTTTCACCTACAAAGGCAGCTAGAAATTCTGACAGGGAAAGATAGTTGCTCAAAAACCTGGATAATTCCTCTGGGGATTAAAGATTGCTCAAGCAGCAGTAGGAGATCAGAGACTGTTCAAGTAGTAAGAAAACCCCTTCGGAGATTGGAGACTGCTCACGCAGTGGGAAAACCCTGCCCGGGAAGAGAAACTGTTGGAACACTTGAAGCTTCTGAAGGAGCAAGAAATGGCTAAAAATAAATAGAAACCCGCCTTGGTTGCATTACCGATTTTTCAAGATGAAAAAAGCTCATGCGAACGCTGCATCCAACACCAACAGTTCATCGTGATTGTGAACCCTAAAAACTATATATTGTTTTGGTAGAGTCGAAGGAAGCCCTAAAACAATGGTTCACAGATATGGCTCCTTGAATCCAAAAAAAATGAGAACTACCGCCATGGCTGACGAAGCCTGTCTAGCATACAAATTGTCAAACTCCATTCACCATTTTCTTTCTAACCAACTCCTTTTTCATCATTTTAATTTTTGTTCTTTTTTATCATGCATTCTCTCACATCTTAGAGAAAAGAATAAAACATACATCGTAATGATACATATTTTTAAATTGACAATATAAAAATTAATTATTATTTTGACAATAAACATTCATTTGATACATTATTTTTGACTTGAAATTTTTATAGAATTAAGTATAATTTTAATGTTTACTACACATTGAAAGTGTAGATGTTTGTGTTAGATATAAAACATATAATTTTAGTGTCAATTTTATAAATAGGGGTGATGGTTCTACATAAGTGGAAGTCTATCTTATTTTATCTCTAAGATAAATGTTATTGTACTATAAATTAATATACATATCTTAGATAAATCTATGTGAAATACACCAATAGATATTATTCTGGAACACCTAGTGTATATTTTAACTTGCCTCAAGAATGATATCTATCGTTTATTTTATATGTATGCTAATTTATAAATATAATACAATAAAATCTTCTTACCTATAAATTAATTATGATTATTTGTATATTATAAATTTATTTATTATGATATGATAATATTTTTTATCATAATTTATATTTACAAATTCATTATTATGATATGATTATTTATAAATATAATAACGTAGTAAAATTTATATATTACCTATAATTAGTTATGATTTTCTAATTATTTATAAATATAATGCACTAAAAATTATATATTACCCATAAATTATTTATTGTTATAATATTTTTTATGATAATATATTTTTACAATTTCATTTTTATGATTATTAATAAATATTATGTAGTAATATGATTATTTATTTATTAATTATGATGTGTTATAATGTAACCGGTCAAATGGAAATCAATTTCACATATTAATGAGAGAAGTTTTACATAAAAAACAATGAGCTAAAAAGTAATCTTTGAAACATTAATGTAAAAAATTCATAATATGGAATGATAATTTAATTTAACTCATTTTTTATTCTTCTTTATTTTCCTAGTTCTACTCTACATTTTTGTTTATTTTTATTTTTTGTATTTATACGTCTTTTATTTCTTAAACCATTATATGTGTTATTTTATTTTTTATTTAACCAATATAATTAAAGTTATTTCATTTTTTATTTTATAATATCAGTTTCCAATTAATTAATTATCAATCCACTTACGCCATTACACCCTTTCACCCTCCGGATGTCATTGTAGGGAACACCTATTGGTGTAATAAATCTACTACCTCTATTTATTTATAATATATTATAAACAATTCTTATTTAATAATGTTATTTATAATAATAAAATACACAAGGAAATCGGGAAATAAGAGCTTTTATTTCAATGTTGTGCAATCTCTTATCATGAATCCACAACACTTATATACCTATAAACCTAGTTTTATTCATTTTCTAGATTGACTCCAACGTACCTAGGATATTTAAAAAAAAAGGGAAACCAAAACAACTTCAAGGCCCTACGTTAAAATTGGGGAGTAATATGACTGTCTTATTAGTTATCAGGTCCTTAAATGGAGGGAATTATGATAATAACAAAATAGTGAATTGCACAAAGGAAAAAAATATAGAAATGTATATTGTGTAACATAGATAAAAATCCTAGTTCATGTGCCAAAAGTGCTTAAAAAAAAAATGCTACCTTTGACAATAATATATGGTCCAATGATTGCTTGATCTCCCTTTGAGTTTATGATTTATCTATTAATGAGTACATTCTCATGTGTTCAATGAACTACAACACTTATCTATTTATATGTGACATTTGAATTCAAGTTAAACAATATTAACACTCATACCAATTATTGATGGCTTGAAGCTCAAAAAGAGAAAATAGTAGTACCTAGATACTTGATTTAAATGAATCTAAAACACAATGTAAAATTTTGATAAGATAGTGGGTGCATAAGATAAATGATGAAAAAATGAGAAATTTTAGCAAAATTAAAATCAACAAGAGGGTCCATATTGCTTAATTCAAACTAAATTATCCATACATGGACAAGTGTGTTAAATTAATATAAAATACCACTAAATAATGCAATGAGGCAAATGTTAGGTGTCTACATTTCACCTCACTTTAAGGCATGTAAACATGCATTTCAAATTAGATAAATGATATATAACAAAGATATTGTGCACCTTTGGAATTGAAAATGAAGCTTCATAGGACTCTATAAATCTACTTTTTTTTTCCTTAACACATGTTGGGTAAATACCAAATAATATTAACTATTGAAATTTAAAATAATGAAATAGAATACTTCATTATGCTAGACAAATGTGAAGATAGAGTGGAATTGAGTTACGAAGGATCACTTTAACTACCCTCAATTTTTATTAGGCTTAGATATCATTAGGTTTTATTAAAAAAATCTCTAACATTAATAGTACTTAAAAATATCATTTTTAAGAGAGAGAAATTTAATACCCCAATTATTTCTACTTGTTATATGTAAGTTGAAAATACACATTACACACCAATTTTAAAATAAGAAAAAAAATGAAATTTAGACGTAGGAATCAAATGAGCCATGCAAAGCCCACGGTAAAAAACACAAGTATTACAATAAGGAGAAAGCTAAAATGTAAGATGGTATTTAAGAAGCAGTAGGTTTGTTTCAATTAAAAAGATCAATGAAATATGGAATGGTCACATAGAATTTATGATATTCCTCTCTTCCCATATGACAATTCAATTCGTATTTAATAAAGACAAGTAATGCAACCATCTTTCCACAAGTCAAAAAAATAGATTAAAAATTGTGTCCTAAGATCATGCCACTTTGGGACAAGGTAATAATAAGAAAAAAGAAGAAGAAAAATATATAGGGGTGATGGAGGACTATCTAAAGATCAATGTTAAAGGGGAATTTACTTATAATATATTTTGTTGTTATTAACTATTAAGTTATATATTGCTACATGTTATGGGAGTTTTAGGCTTTAAATGCTAAATAATTTGCATTGAATTTTTTTTGGTAATATGTTAGTAGTTTACAATTTAATATCATGTAAATATTTCACTATACAACATAAATAAAAGTAATTTAAAGCTCACATTAATAATTTAATTAGATTATTATTTTTATAGGATTTTAATCATGTTTACAAGTCAATTTAAAAGATGTTTATTTTAATTCTGATTTTACATAAAATAAGGAATAAATTATTGCAATGAATAGATCTATTAATATGGTTACGAAAGTAAAAAATTTAGATCTATTTAATTGACTAAATAAAAGTAACAAGACAAAGCGATAAATAACTAGGACATGTAAAGTAAGTACAAAGGGATAAGGAATGATCAACCTTCTTGTTGTTTTAATATTTTGGAAATCTAGAATTGGAAAGATAATTGTGCATGCTGAATGTACATTATTTTGAACTTTGATTTGACCCTTGGATCATTTTGGATAGTTTCACACCCCACATAGGTTTGACATGGTCAAATTCACATTGGTCACATCTATGCTGCTAGGTTTGTCTCTATTCTATCATATCTAACCTATGTAGGGTTGTAAGACTTGAATTTTTTGTCATTAGTTCAGCTCCTATTTTCTGATCTTTATATACTTATGCTTTTTTGGTTTTTTTAAGAAGAATGTTCTAAATTTATGATTCCTTATTTTTGACATACCTTTATAAATAGATATCAATAAAAAAAGAGAGAAGGGAGAAGTAGTTGGGTTGGGAAACTACTAAAGTGTAGTTATAAGCTACATATCCTACATGATTGTAGTTTATGTAAGGTGTAGATGAATAAAAGGGACATAAATTTGTCATAACACACAAGGCCAAGGGACACACAAAGGGCATAAATATGTTAAAAAAAAGGTACATATAAATGTCACATAAAACAAGGCAAAGGACCACATGCAAGGGACATAAAGACATCACAAACAAGGCCAAATTCACACACACAATAGACACACACAAAATAGCCTATTGTGCAAGAGAGTAACAACATCAATGGAGCATAGAACAAGTAAACTAGGTTACACCATTCATAAGTATCAGTGTCATATGATAGTATAATATCATATCCATGTAGCACTATGCAATATATGAGTAAATAGAAATAAATGTGTTAGAAATATAGGTAACTCAAATGGTAGAAAAGTCATAGAAAGATATAACTTGTAATAGTAAAACATGTGGAATAAGATGCTCATATTATTGAAATAGCCATTGAGTTAAGTAAAGTCTAACATCTATATGCCTATGTGTAACTTGTTTATCTTGCATCACACTCATATACCATGAGATGCATGTGTGTATGAAAATAATATACCATATACCAAACATGAGATAAATAACATACATAAATATTTTAATTTATTAATACATGTCATGTTCAGGTCTTTATTTTTGATTTTTTAAATATTTTGTATTTTCTTGGTTACCAAGTTTTTTGTATTTTTTGAAATTACGAGGTTTAAAAAATATAACTAATGATTGCATCAATAGAGGGATCATGATAAGTGACTATATCAAATATTGTAAAATTACTCCATTGTGGATAAAAGGTACTGCATGTTGGTATGTCAGAATATGATAATAATTTAGATGCTATGCCATAACTATCATGATAATTGATTATAGAATCTCATGTGTGATGGGTAATTATATAAGGCCTAGGACTTTGTGGGGTCTATTATGAAGTATGGAAATGTCTCACTATATGTGTTTTCTGTGTAACACACTGAACTATCAGTGGTGATAATTAAATATGTGCCATGGGAAATAATAGACTCTATGATCCCTAAATAACTCTCTAATGTGATTGGTGCTAAATAATTGGGTATCTAATAGACCAAATTAATTTCCTCTAAATAGGGTATATAGAAAGACCCTAAATAGATGCGAAAATTGTCTTTGTATAATGATCTTGAATAGGTGTGCAAACCTTCTCTATATAATGATCCTGAATAGGTTTACCAACCATATTTGTATAATGATCTTGGATAGGTTTAATAATATATGTTACCCTAATTTTGTCTAAAAAACCCTGATAAGATAAAAACATGTATAATAATTTAGATATTAAGATATGGCATTTAAGCATATAACTGAATGTAAAATATTGAAATTGATTGAAATGAATTGATAAGAGGCATATGATAAATATAATAAGTACAACAAAGGGATAAGTACTTAGATTTTATAGTTGATTATTTGACTATGAATTTATCTAGAAAGTGGAAATTAGACTAAAGTAGACCTACAATTCATCCTATTTAGGAATTGTATTTCTATCTATGTAGGGTCAGTTTCATCGATCTAGGTCAATATATACTATAGATATTAAATTATATATAAATGAGGGGTTATAGTTATGACTATATGATAATATTCACCTATCTATGAAATGTCTATATGTGTGATGCCAAACCTTGATGATGCATGTAACAAAATAATCCTCTGCCTTGAAATCCTAGGTGTGCTTATAAGGGATAAAGACTTGTAAAAACCTAGGAAAGTGCAATGGGTTGAGTTGACCCAAATCACCATTATTTGATGATTAGCCACTTCCTACATATTTGTTACCCCAAGAAGGGAAATCAAACCACACATAGTTCTCCCACCTAGTATGACTATGAAATTATGTTCCTTGTTATATGTATGCAACCAATTATCTATATTTGATACTTTAAAATATTTGTTTTAACTTAGATTTGAAATGCTTCAGACTTGGATTGTGACTACTCCTAGTGATAGATTCAAAATTTAAAAAAAATATGGAATATTTTATCAATCTAAAATTATATATAGATGTGTATTAGATAAGTGCCAAGTCCCTTTATAAGGGAGACCTTGATTTGTTTATATATGAGTTTGAATTAGTAATTTATCATGCCACCAACATGCTAGGTGGATGGGCCAAACATAAAGAAATGTTTGATTTTAAAAATTATCCATTGATGGGAGAGGGTAAGTTCTGATCAAATCAGGTTAATATCAACTAATGATACTAACCAAAATTGATGGAAATGACTTGTGTACAGGTGCATTGAATCAAAGGTTTGAAGATGTATGTGTAGGATATTAATTAGGTTTAAAATAGATAATAAGGTTTACGAAGGTATGTGATAGTAGAATAAAATGATCAAAATAATAAAGTAGCATGTAAGTGTGAGAGAATCAAAGGTTTGAAGATGTATGTGTAGGATATTAATTAGATTTGAAATAGATAGTGAGGTTTATGTAGGTGTGTGATAGTATAACAAAAGGATAAAAATAATAAGGTAACATGTAAGTGTGAGAGAATGGTAGACTAAGACCATGTTTATGCACTCATTTCAATGGTTGTAAATGTGTGTCAAACTTATCATTATCAAGTACTAAATATTATATTTTAGTATCTATACTTTGAAATAAAAATAAATAAAAATTATATACCTTTCATTATTGATTAATTCTAAAAATCCAGACTTAATGATTATTGAGGTTGACATCAATGATGTTGGCAACATCTAATCATTTAAAAATGACACTTGAGTGCTAAGAGCGTTATTTGAGACCACCAATCCCTATTTTAGCCTTAGACCTATCTTAGGGAATATTTACACACTTATCCAACTTTAGTGTGGGCCACACACATCCCTAAGCATCTTAAAATTAGTCCCAAACCCTTTCTTAGGCATCTAGGCCCCTAGTGCCTCAAGTTATGACACTAGACGCTAGTGCCATAAGTGGACAATAGCACCATAATGCTATTTTCCTATTTGGGTGCTATTGTCCCTTTCCCTCTTTTGAGCTCTAATGGATATCTTTTCAATTCTTATATCACCTAGGGTTGGCCTAGACCTATTTCAAACCATGTACAAACACTAAATCAATATATATACATAAATTTTAGCCCTTTATCCACTATAAGGAAATTAGATGCAAATACACACAAACAAGCTTAGAACAAGTTGTACACAATCAAGGTTATCGATCCCTATTCTAATCTACTTTTACATATAGTCACCTACAACCCTCCAAAAAATATAATACATAAATTTTAAATCTCAAGCCTCACTCAAAGCACTCAAACTAGCATTCATACTAGCTTCACTCACAATTGCACCAATATTTAGGTGGAGAAAACTACATTAGGCTTGATCCCTCCTCAGAGTATTGGTATATAGATAAATCTCATCATATTAGGGTGTTGAGGATGTCTAACCTACCCAACTAACACTACATGTTTACTACTTGTGCCAAATCAAATGCCCTAGTCACATGGAGGTCTAGGGTTTACATATAAAATCAACATAAACAAGTCATAGACAATGAATCAAGGTTTATTTGCATAGGAATAGGTTTGGTATATTTAAACACAGGTCCCCTATAAGTTTAGAACAATTCCTATAAAGAGGACACTAGCACTATAAATGGATACTAACAAAAAACAATACTATCCAAGGTAGGGTTCTATTATCTAGGAGGGTTTTTGACACCTGAATCCTATTTGTGACACTCAGAATAGCTCTTATACCAATTTTTAGCCTCTAGTTCCTTCATCTTAGGAAGTTTCTAGCTAAGTATGCATTTGTCTCCTTCATTGCTATTATTATAAATATCAGTTTAGATCGATTCTTTCACAAGCTAGTGGTTGTATTTATTACATATTTTATATCCTAATTTTTTGTATTTAGACCCTTTAACAACTTAGGGATTACACTCCATAACCCTAAAAAGTTAAATCATTTAGTGAACCTAGCTTACTTTGAATACTATCCAAACCCCAACCTTAAATGCTTTTAGGGTTTATATCCTTTTATTTTCTATGCTCAGATATTAGTTACAAAATCTAAGGTTTGTTTTAATATTTAATTTTTACATTCTTTCATAGATTAAATTTATTTAAAGGTTCAAAATATATAACTATTTTTTTACTACTTCCCATCCTACAATGGCAAAATTCAATAATTGATTCAATGAAATTGATAAGATATAATTGTAAGATTTCATTTCCAAACATTTAGATATGTAAGATGAACTTATCGATATTGTCCATAAAGAACTTTAAAAATCAAACAATGGTCAATCTTTCACTCCCCTAGATAATAATATTTTTACACCTACTTTGGGGGCAACTCAACTTGTATAATAACCTATTTTAAATTGACAACCTTAAATAATGGTAACACATCCTATGACTAGTTCCTCATCTCCTTATATATAATCATTTTTGCATGAGATCTATTATATACAGGCCAAGGTGTTACATACACCTTTGGAACATCACATAGCGACAACTCCTTTTCCATCTAGATTTGTGGCACCTAAACTTACATTTTATGATGGTAAGGGTGACCTAGAGCGCTATCTATGAGATTTCCATGAAACATGTTTGGACTATGTGTCCAATGATTGACTCTTTACTAAGTTGTTTCCATGTAGTCTAAAGGACTATGACTTACAGTGGTTTTAAAATCTTCCATATCAGTCCATCATAATATTCAATCCATTGAAAGATATGTTTTTGGCACTCTTTTCAATCAACACTAGTGATAAGGTTTCTTATGTTCAAGTGGCTCAACTTAAGCAAAAATCCAATGAGCCTATAGTAGAATATGTTTTATGATATAAAACTATATTAGAAAATATTAATATCCTCATAGTAGATGGAGATCTCCAAGACATATTCAAAAAAAGTCTACTACTAACATTATATGAAGCTATATTATTCAAGAAGTTTCCAACATTCACAAATTTATGCCACATAGTGAAAGAAAGGGAAGTCAAACTAACCTCTATGGGCAAACTAAAGTACATAACTTGAGTAGATTCAACTAATAAGAGATATAATAAACCCCCATACAAGGTAATGCCCATTGAAACCAAGAATGATTAAAAGGCCATAGTTAATGTAGCTTTAGAGCCACCTCTTCGCTTGGTTTTATTAGCTCCTCCATGGAGAGTTTTCAAAAATATTCCAAAATTACCGACATGTGTTTTATAGTAGTTATTAGAATGCAATGTCATATCTCTCCCTCCCATCAAAGAGGTTGATATGGATAAGCCTCTTTCAAAGAGATATGATTCAAATTTAATTTGTGACTATCATAGGGCATCATGCCATATTAAAACTAGATGTATCAATTTGAGACATAAGATATAGGACTTGATAGAGGCCAATATAATTTATAAGGTAAAACCTATAGAGTCACCTAAAGTTCAACCAATGGAATCTAAGGCATTGAAAATATTTTTAGATCCATTTTCAAAACACATAACTAATGAGGTAGGAGGCACTTCAATGTTCACTACACATATCAGACTCTTCCACCACCAACATCATATCATACCAGTATAGAAGATACTCACCCCTATATAATATCATTAGGGTATATCATACTATAGTTCTAGCTAGACCTCTCATCACTTTCTTAGAGTAGGAGATTATCGATGATGATTTAGATTTATATGCACTCTTTGTATGAGCCTACATTGATCATAATCCTATTCAGTGTGTCAAAGTTGATAATGGATTAAGTGTCAACATGTATACCATTACACTTCTACAACATATTAGTTATTCAAAACAAGACATTTATGCAACTGATACAATTATTCATGTTTTTAGTGGCCATGTTTGAAGCTCCACTGGGGATATTATACTCCCATTATAGGTTGGGCCAGCACATATGGTCATGAGGTTCTTAGTCGTACCTAGTGCAGACACATTTGACATGTTATTAAGTAGGCCATGGATACAATAACTTTGATCCATCCCATCCATGATACACATATGCATCAAGTATATAAATTCTAATCAGGTGGTTACTATTGAGGGGATTCCATATGAGTATCCTTTGCATATCCCATAATAAATTACACAATAACCACTAGTTACAGTTTTGAGTATAGTTTCTATTAGTACACCATAAATTTTAGTTCTATTACTAATGTAGGTGAGGTCTACTTATACAATATTATCATGTATTCATACTCTCCCACAAAGACCTTTATTAGAGAGACCCCAATGTTAAATACATGCTATATATTCTAGAGATCCTCTCTCTACCCCTTTCAAACAAAGATCAATGTTATTGAGTTCTTAGGGTTATTATCACAGAGCATCCATGTCAGCTATAAAATTTTCTCCCAGATGGGTCCCTAAGAACCCTATAATTCATAGGCCAGTTCAGCTAGCTTCACAAGTTCATAGCATAGTTCACATGCTAGTCCAACTAGCTTCATAGGTTTATATTATAGTTCATAGGCTAGTTCGGCCAACTACTTAGATTCCTAGCCCTGCTCCGTAGGTCTTGTTAGCTACAGATCACTCAACACAGTTGGTTCCTAGACCACAAATACCCTTTCACACAACACACATGATCATTCTCCCTTTTTTTAGATAGGACACCTTGATAGTGAGTCTCCTATGAGACTCATGAGTTAATATGTTACTCTCTGCTTATACATAGATTCCTTTATTTTTTTGCTCCTTATATATAGTTTCATTTTCATGTTTCTTGTACATAGCTTATACTCATAAATCATAAAAATAATATTATATGTCAAAAAAATGAAAACATTCACATATTTACTTAGAAAATACAAATTATAGATCATATGTTGTTACATCCCGATTCCACCTTATGACAAATAAACCTTTAATCCATTGATTAGTAGGGTTAATATATGATTACTATTGCTTTGATTTTTAGTTTTATGACATATAATATAATAGGACAATAATATTATTGATTTGAGTACATGATGTTTTAATTGTATGTTATATTTTATATAATATGGATATGTATTGGTTAATTATGCATCATTAGTGATATTTTTGATGATTCAGACTAACTACTTACTTCTTGCGAGGTGGATGCATGATAGGTCCTACCCTTAGAGCTTAATAAAGGAGAGCATCATTAGAGATGATCGACTATATGGAATGATTGGGGTAGTATCAGTGGAAAATTCCAGTGACCCTACACACACAATAGATTTTAAATGATATTTTCATAAAAATGTTAGTGCATATTGTTTGTGATTATAATTGTGTGTGTGGAATTAGCTCTAGTATACATTTTATTTCTTGAGTCTAATTGACTTGATTTTTGAATTTAAATCTAAAAAATAATTATAAATTACAATAAAAATATTATTATTATTAAATATTATTATCTAGCAAATAAAAAGCAATTAATGACATAATTATCCTTAGGAAGGTTATTTTTTTAAAATTAGAATTATACTTGAAATTTATTTGAAAATTAAGAAAATGGATTTTATTATTATGTTTGTTAAACTTAACATGTTAGTTTGATAAGCTATAGTGAAATAAAAGAAATTAACAGAAGCTAATAAATTTAGAACTTGAGTTAAATGCAGTTTTGAATATCTATGCATGAATTTACTTAAAAATTAAGAAAATAGATTCTTAAGTGAACTTAAGTGAATATTGAGAAAATGAAAAAATGGTATAGTAATTTAAAAATCATGTTTTAAATAGAATAAAGATAAAATTAGAAGATGGGAGAGTTTACATGCAAAAGGGCAGCGCAAAAGTTAATGAGTGAGTGAATTTTATAAATAAAGGGGAAATTTGGTGATTTAAAGACACAGGGATACAGAGAGATAATAGACAAAAAGATGAAGAAATGAGAAGAAATTAAGGTTGGAGAGAGAGAAAATCAAAGCAAGGAAAAAGCGTATTATCAGGTTGGTTTTGAAATAGCTTTCTTTTATTCCATATGATGTGTTTAATTCTTGACATGCATTCTTCTTTTTCTTTCGCTTCATATCATCATTTTATATGTGCGTTGAAAGATTCCTTAAAAAAATGTATTGAATATTTTAGTGCTAAGTGTCTTTTGTTAAAAGGGTCTGTGACTTGAATTAAGAGGCTTGCATTTAATATACTCAACCTACACTTTACAAATTGAGATTAACATCTTATTCTAGAACCGTACGTAGCTTTTTTTTGACCCTAGAGTGTATATCTTTAATGAGGCATTGGAAATACATGAGAATAATGAGTTATTTTAAGAGGACTTTGCGCTTATTTCCTTTAAACCAACATTGAGTCATATTCAACCAATATATATCATTTTTATGAAGAGTCTTATATTATATCTATGTGATGTAAACCAAATAATCAATGGTCTACAAATCCTTTCTTAATAAGCAGTAATTGAAATAAAAATCAATGACTTATCATATTGGTGCTATGTAGCATATTGATTTTTAGCATCCTATTTTTGTATAGAAAAACATCTTATTTATTAAAAAGAGTTTGAATTTTTAACCTTATGTCCCATACTAGTAAACCTTGCATAATAAATAGCTAAGCTTGGCATCTTATTGTATACCCTAAATTTTGATCTTGTTTGTGCAACATTTTAAAATATACTAAGTCAGTGCCTTAAATAAATCCATGTTTATTGAATTAAAGTTTGTGTTTTTATTTAAATATATACCTATGTCTAAATAAGCTTTTATTTTCTATCAAGGTTAGTGTCTTATTTTTTTAAGTTCAGTTTTATAAACTCCAAGAATATCATATGGCTTGTTTAAATTTGTAGCCTACCTTTCTTGGCTTGTGCAGTGAACTAATTAGATTGTGTATATATTCATTTAACCCTATGTTTTTGTCTTTTACATGGTTGAATTTCATTATTATAGTCAACATTTTAAAGTGGCTATGTTTTATCTATTAACTACGTCCTTTGCTTATACCTAAGTAATGCATGCTAGATATACGTAGGGATTTGAAAAGACATGTGTTGAATGAATTTTGGGTATTTCATATTAATAATTTAGTTGCAATGTTTTAACCTTCTTGGGTAGTGTTTCAATGCCTTTGGGGAGGCATGTGAATATTTTATTTAAGTAGAGCTATGCATATATATTAACTAGTATCATGTTTTCACGTTTGGAACCTTGAAGGGATAATACCTTAAGAATTATTAAAGTAAACTTAGCATTGTTTTATGACCATATATAAGTTGGAAAAAAACTTGAAAAATGTTATTCCATAAATTCTTTAAACCATATTTAAAGGCAAGTTATATTTATAAATATGCTTAATATATATCTAGAAAGCAAAGAAAAAATGGGTTATGAATATAATCAATTATGCAAATAATATTAACAAGTTTGTTACCTATTTCAATAAATAAATTGGACCCTTTGATTATTGATAAACTAGTACATTACTAGTATTAGAGAGAAATTATGATCCATGATTAAAACATAACTTGATGGTTTGAATGCTTGGAAAACTATGTTTTGTTTTATGTGGTTATGTATGTTCTACTAGTACAATTGTAGGTTCATAACACTTTTGGTGAAATAAAAATATTGTTCAAGATTGTTCTATTCTATTTTATGATAAAATATGTATGAATCTTGAAATGTATTCTATATTATATATATATTCTTATTTTAGAATACGTATTGGTGATGCTAATAGGTAGTGAGACGGGTTCCACTAGCCTAGGTAGTACCACTAATAGATGGTCAGATCAATTAGTGTGTGATGAAATTGACTGATCTAATGATGGTATACTAATTGAAAACTTTGGCCAGAGTAATGTGGATGTACATTTCCATTTCATAAGTTTTATTTGCATGATGTGCAATATCATGTTTGAATCCTTTATGATACACATCATGTATTAGTAGTAAATCTTACAAGCACACGGGGTACTAGCATGTCTCACTAGATTCTCACATTATTTTATCTATCTATGCATGAAGGGAAGGCCATTTCATGATAGATAATTATGTAGGGGATTTTTGGTTCATGGTTAGAGTGGAAAAACACTTGAATGATGCTCTCCCTCACCACTATAGTACTACTTGGAGATGACATTTGTGATTATTAATGATACACAAGTTGGCATGACTCGAGCTCAAGAGAGCTTGGTATCCATTATTGTATTAGGTTGTATTCCTGAAGGAATGTAATAATATTATTTACTTGTATATTTGAATAACAATTGTTGTATTGTTAGACTAGCCGTAGCTATGTCCTATTGTAAATTATTTCCTTAGAATTATATAAGATTAGTATTGTGAGTAGTATTTTAATCAAGAGTGCTTTCATTCCTAGTTATGATTTATATATGTTGTATTGTTTAAATTTTTTAATTTGAATATTGAATTAATTATTTAATTATTTAACAAAAATTCTCATTGCTTTTTCTTAAGTACAACTTGAGGGGTTATCACATGTGGTATCAAAGCTTAAGCTTGAACTCTAGGACTGAATGAGTCTGCTAACATTTTCATATTCTTATTTTTATTAAGAAGAAATAATGGTGCAAATAAGAGCATCAAGTGAGGGTATTTTGTATGTCAATGACAACAACACTCCCTTTGATCCCAATCTGATTGCCATTGAGCATTCAACTAAGTTGGATTAGATCATTGCAACCATGAATGATACAAAGGATCTGATTACAACCCTAGAATAAGAAGTTCATGACCAAGGTAAGGAAAAATGTCAGAAAGTACCTATTAAGCACCTAACTAAATAGGAAAAATTGAAGGATGTGAGAGCTCAGTTGGTTGCAAAATTATCCAAGGGCATGAAAAAGGTGAATCCTCTAAAGTTTGATGGGACTGTTCTAGGCGATGAAGCTGAGACCTAGTTGACAAAGATGGAATAGTATTTTGAGATTCAAAACTATTAAAAAATCAACAAAGCAACTTGGGGAGCTTACCAGTTGGCTGGTAAAGCAGCTACTTGGTGGACCAATAAAAAGATGGAAATGAACTTAGCTTCACCACCACAACCTAGGAATAGTTTTTGATATTGTTCAGGCCATGTTGGTTTCCATATCTTTACTTTGATAAGAAGCTTACAAATTTATAGAATCAAAAGCAAGGAGAGTTGTTAGTGAATGAGTACTAGGAGTAGTTCACTAAACTTATAAAGTACATACCATAGTACCAAGTAGATGAGAGATTTAGAATTACAAAGTTTATCATGGGATTAAAACCCCATATTGATGGTGAGGTAGATGTGCATAAACATCCCACCATGGACCAGGTTTTTGAGAAGGTGGTGAAATAGGAACACAAGCTAAAGTGCCTTGCTCAAGATAGGGAAAAGAACATGATTTTTTTTGAGAATTCTAAGCCAAAATTCAAAAATAACTAGAATTAGAGGAAAGGAAACTTCAAGGGCTAGTCAAATAAACAAAATACTAATTTCAATAGGGGATTTAATAACAAGAAACTAGGTAATGGCTCCAAGGTCAAATTTCAAGGAATCACTCAAACTGATAGGAAAGGACCACAAGGTGGTTGTTTCAATTGTAGAATAAATCATTATGCTCATGAATGTACTTAGGAAAAGTCAAAGAACAAAGGTCCTAATACCCATCAAGGTTATTTTCATCAGCGTATTCATGTAGTAATTGATAACCAACAAGCTGAATTTTAAGCAACACCCATAAAATTGTTAAGTATTTTGTTTGGACATCCAATTTTTGTTTTAATAGATACAGGGGCTAATGAATGTTCTAAATCTCTTATAACACTTATCAAATTTATTAGGAAAGCTATATTTATGGAAAATACATGATCAATACAATATGGGAATGACTCTAAAGTCATGGTTAATCAATGTCTAGTTGATGCAGTAATTGATTTACCTAAATTTTTAATTATAGTGGATTTGTATATAACACCACTAGGGTCATATGACGTGATCCTAGGAGTCAACTAGCTTGTTAAACACAAGGACAAGGTTGATTGCTATTTAAATAAAGTTGAGTGTCCGTATGATCTTGGGAATCAGACATAAATTCAGGGAGAGAAGAGAGAGTTTTGGCTTAGATAGATTTATGTAATGTGACTTAGGTGGGCTCAAGAAAAAGGCTGGCAAATATTTATCATCAAGATAAATGAGATGGAGGAACCTATGGAACCATCTCTTGAAGATTATCCATTTCTTAGAGATTTTCATGATGTGTTTTTGTAAGATTTACTAGGTTTACCTCCTAAATGTGAGTTTGATTTCTCTATCAGCATCATACTTGGATCAAAACCACAATCTATGGCACCGTATAGGATGACAACCACTAAGTTGGTTGAACTAAAGTTTCAACTCCAAGAACTATTGTTAAAAGGGTTAATTAGGCTTAGTGTGTCACCATGTGGTGTACCAGTTATTTTTGTGAAGAAGAAAGATGGTAGCCTTCAGCTCTACATCAATTATAGAATGTTGAACAAGGCTACTATCAAAAACATGTATCCACTACCTCATATAGATAATATTTTTGATCAAATGTGTGGAGAAATGGTATTTTATAAGATAGCTCTTAGAGTAGTATATCATCAGTTGAGGATTCAGGATGAAGATATTCTAAAAATAGCTTTCTAAATTTGTTATGGGCATTATGAGTGTGTTACCTTTTGGGTTGACCAATGCACCATTAGCATTCATGAATCTCATGAACAATGTGTTTAAGGACTATTTAGATTACTTTATCTATCTTTTTGGATGACATTTTTGTATATTCTGAGAATGAAGAGGAGCACCTATAACATATGGAATTGGTTTTGCAACGACTATGGAAGCATAAGCTATACGATAAGTTGTCTAAGTGTGCATTATTTTAGGAGAGTGCATTATCTAGGGCCTATTATTTCTACAAATGGTATTTATGTAGATCTATCTAAGATAAGGGCCATAATGGAATGGCTAACACCTATAAATGTGCACAAGGTGAGGAGCATTATAGGGTTAGTAGGATACTATAGGAAGTCCATTCTAAATTTTTCCAAGATAGCTAATCCAATTACCTCTATGAAATGGAAGAATCAAAAGTTTGTCTGGTTAGAGAAATGTGAAGTAACTTTCCAAGAGTTAAAAAGAAAGCTTACTTTAACATCGATGTTGAAAGTTCTTGATTCTAGTGGTTAGTTTTTAGTGATTAAAGATGTGTCAGGTGAGGGTTTAGATGGAGTCCTTATGAAAGATGGTGTGGTAATAAATTTTGGATCGAGGAAGCTAACAATGCATGAGGTGAATTATGCACCTCATGTTCTTGAACTTACAACAATCATTCATGCTTTGGAAGTATGGAGACACTATTTATTGGGAAAACCATTTGAGTTCAAGATTGATAACTTGGGACTCAAATATATCTTCACCTAACCAAATCTAAATACTCATTAGAGGTGATAGTTAGAGTTTACTTTAGACTATGATTTTGATATTAATTAAATAAAAGGAAAGGAGAACAAAGTAGTTGACACTTTGAGTCTTAGAAGGCACATAATAGATATAACTACTATCAGGTTTACTTCTAGAGATCAGGTGGTTAAGTTCTCACTAGGAGACAAATACTATGAGTAGGCTAGAAAAGCATTGTTTGATAATGCTCAAGATCCTTAGTATAAAGGATTTAGTTTTGAGAGTGATGATCTTCTTCATTTCAATGGGACAATGTATGTGCCAGATTGAGAGAATTTGTGAAGCACAATGCTAAAAGAGTTACTCGATACCCCATATTCAGGACATCTAGGAGTAAATAATCTCATGGCATATCTTAGACCTTTATATTTCTAGAAGGGAGTCAAGAAAGATGGGGTGGATTTTGTGTCACATTGTCTAGAATATTAATGAGTTAAAGCTGAACATGTGCAGTTAGCTCGATTGTTATATCAACATGATATACCAAAGTAAAAGTGGTAGGTGATCAGTGTGGACTTTGTGTAGACACGTGAAAACTACACCTTGACTAGTTTTTGATGTTGAACCTATGCCTTGAACTCCTACCTGACCCTAGAGCTAATTGACCACCTAGTTAACCTAGACCATTTATTAATTTACTAACTTGACCTTTTTAATCCACCTTTTTTTAAAACTAATTTTTACCCATTTTTTCCTTAGGCCCTCAACTAGTGTCAATCAGCCTAATCAATGTCGGTTAGCATGACTAGTGCTGGTCAGGTCCCCAGGCCTGCTTTAAAGCCACTTCTATCTATGTGTGAGATAAGCACAATAAAAATGGAAAATTTCCCATGTGAAGCACATATCTTAACATCACTTCAAATTAGCATCTTTATCCTAGACCAATTTAGAAATTTCCTCCCTCCTCACTTAGCATCTTTTTGCTATAAAATGAGGACTATTGGAAGAGCTTAGGATGAGAAAAATTTAAATCTAGGCCCTCTTGTTTTCTTGTGCAGGTATCTAGGCAACTTGAGACTCTATCCATGTGAGTTTTGAAGATTAGAGTACTGTTATGCTTTTTGATTTTCTCCATACCTCCACTATCACCTATTATAAATCTTATAGGTATCTTTTACTTGTTTTTAAAACCTCCTTTCTTTGTTAACTTTGCTATCTTAATCAAACCACCTGTACCTCATTCCACATCTTTCAGACTAATTACACCCCATTTCACATATTTCAAATCCCTGGCCATCCATCACATATTTTAAACCCCATTTCAACATCCTATAAAACTCCCTAGGCAATCATCATTGGTTCCTACAACTGTCTCTGGTTATATCAATCATTGCTGGTGACCTAATCATCATCGATCAGACCAACCATCACCAGTCAGCCTGACCATCACTGGTCACCTCTAAAAAACATAATAGATTATTGTTTCCACCCCTTTTCCCTAACCAAAGGATATTTTCTATTTTTGATCTATTTGTAGAGCCTGCTTAGATTTTTTGAACTAGGTCTTGACCCATTTTGGCATGGTATTGACCTGTCATGCTACACTTAATCATTCTATGGAACATGTATTTTATTTATTTTTGGTACAAGCATTTACCTTTCTATCAATTTAAATGTAACTATATTTAATTTATTTTTTTAGCACCATTTGTTATTAGGGGAGTGGATTAACAACCATCCAAGGAAGATTTTGTTTCTTAGATCTAGCATCTGCTAAGTAGTCCACCCTTCATATCTGTCTAACCAATAATATAGTTTAGTGTTGTATTATTATAGGTAGTCCTTCCTCACCAAAAAGGAGTTATCACATTTGGTCATCAACTAGTGCAATGTTTAACTAGACACACACCCTTTATCTTTTATTTCTTTCTTCCCTTATACAAGAATAGAATTAGAAATAGTAGGAAACATTCTGGCATGCCCAGTGGGACCCCTTCTAGGTTCGTAGTTCTGTTTAAGCATATAGTTGCATTAGTGAAAATTCATTTTATTGCATTTTTGTCATCTCTAAAATTTTAAAAAAAGATAAAAATTTCATTTCTTTTCTTTTCTAAAACTCAAAAAAATAAAATATTCATTCTAGGCCTAGGTTGCATCTTCATCTTTCATTAAGTGCATGCTAGTCATTCTATTTTCATCCAACAACATCAAAATATATTTTTTGGTTAAAATTAAGTGTATTCAAGGTTTACATGGTTGATTTAGCTCACCTAGTTAATTAAAAGCATTGTGAATCAATTGTAGCACACTTATGTTACACTACCAAACCACTTACATAAAACAAACATCAAAACTTACTTGAGACTTGGCCTATTGGGATTTCATCACCCTTTGGATCACCTTACCCTACCCGGTGATCCCACTTGGATTTCATCACCAAGGGGAGGACCCAATCCATTCTCTGGTGGAGTATAAACTCTAGACACATGATATCTATTGGCTAAGTGGCCCAGGTCAATTTGGGGTTCATGAAGTGCATGGAGCAAGCCCCCAGTACCAGGCCACATACTTGCTCTAGTGAAAATTATTTTGAGCACCAAAATTTAACCCAAAACCATCCTTAGATGGCTCTTATAGTACCTAACTTGCAAGCCAATTTACCCTTTCACACTCTCTAAGGCATAATCCAAAAGTTATTTAAAATGAATCCTAGGATTAATCATGTTTTTAGTTTATGTTTTGTCTACTTTGAAATTTTCTTTGTTTTCTCTTTGTTTGAGGTGTGAGTTTCACAATTTCCTTTCCATTTCTCATATGGTCTTAACCAAACAACAAGTGAGAAATCAAAAAAACCAACCACCATCTTCCTCTTCATCCTCATCCATGGATTACACCTTGGATATTGATATATCCCCACATGCTTCACCCCACCATTCTCCTTCACCTAATAGGCCCCCAACGGTTCTTGAAGGCAATACAATTTTTTTTGATTTTCTAGACAACAATCAAGTGGCTCTTCAACACCATCTTAATACATTAGCCTACCATGATTTGGCTACTTTCGTCCCTTCAGTGGATCCACCTTATGGTATGCCACACCACCACATGGTTGGTGTTACATCAACTTAACCTTATATTAGCCAAGCTTCATCTTCTACTGTTGGCTCATCTACTACCACCACCTAGACACCTTTTACCCCAACCAATATCTATAACATTGGCTCAAATTTACCCCTTGTCACTTATGCCCCTTATACTAGTGTGGTGTCTTCCACACCCATTTATACCATTCCTTCCACACCCTTCTAGAGCTTAGTACTATCCATACCATAAACTTTTCCCCCCATTAGCACTAGGGTGAATACCCATCAACAACCCACCAACACTTTGGCATTGCCAACCCAAACAATACCTCTATTAACTAACCCATGTGTACCCCTAAACCAACCATTATTAGTTCCTCAACAAGTCCCCAAATCACCCGATTAGTATATGCCTAACCCATAAGGATATATTGTGACTTTTACCCAACCCTTACTGCCTATCAATCTTGTCAGGGCACTATCCCAACCTCAAGTTACTACATACCAATATGTACCTACTTCCATACCTCTTACTACATACCATTTCATAGCTACAACCCCACCTCAAAAGAACTTACCATCAAATTATGTAGCTACCCAACCCCAATTTAACTTGATCAGGATGATCATAGACAAGATGACCCATCTTGAGTCATCTATCTCTAGATCCCATAACCTTCTATCCTAAGACCATATTTGAAATGAACCTATCAACCCATCTATCCCAATTCATGCATATCCTCCTCAATGGGAGCTCCCCAAATTCTCTAAATTTTAGGGTAAGGAGGATCCTCAACAACATTTGAGGGCATTTCACCATTCTTATTACTTGATCACATATGAAAATGCCCTCCTCCTTTGAACCTTCCTTATGTCATTATTAGGACCTGCCTTGGATTGGTATAGTGCCCTTCCTAGGTACTCTATCTTTTCATTCTCCCAGCTTGCCTAAATCTTCTTAGAACATTTTTTGGTGAACATATCCAAGAAGGTCTCCATAACTGACCTTTATTCTATTAGGTAGTTTGATGATGAATCAATTGCTAACTTCATTACATGATGGTGAGGTCTCATTAATCAACTATCCTTTTCACTACCCCAAACAGAGCTCATTAAGATTTTCTCTAGGGGATGCATGAAACACATTACTCCCACCCTTCAAGTGAAAACATTTAGAACCTTTGACGAAGCATTGACTATGGCATGAAAACTTGAAAATTGAGCCATAAATAAAAGGAAGTTAAAACTATGTAACCATAATTTTAACTTCAAATCTAATGATCCCTCTTTCACCAAGACAACTAACCAATCCAATCTTAAATTCAAAGCTTCTATAAACTTGGTGGTGTTGAAAACTAACCCACCTCTATTCATTAATCATCCACATCAAACCACTCCTTCTAACCCTTCTTACCCACCAAACTAAAATTAAAACCACCCCCCTAAACAATTCACACCTATAGGAGAATCTTATGCCTCTATATTAGATAAATTTCTAAAATCTAATGTCATCCAACTCCCTCCTTTTAATCCACCCAGAAATTTGACCCCTCTCACCCTATGCTTGAGTGGTATAATGAAAATAACCATTTCACATTCCATCCAGTTATTTAACATGACATAAATTGATGTAATATATTTAAGAGTCTTATCCAAAACATGATTGATAATGGTGAATTATTGTTTCACAACCATGATACACCTCCCAACCATTCTCTTGATATTTTTTGCAAACCTTTTACTGACCATGCTCCACATAACCAACCCCATAACAACCAATTTGAACCATCTTCATCTCATGAAGCACACACTATCAATATGGTGGATGAACCCTTCACTTACTCCTTTGTCGACTTCACTTGTGGATAAAGTGAGTTCACCTCTCATCCTTTTGGGACCCCAAATGGAGGAATCAACAACCCTTATCCCTTAATTTAATCAAACTATACCCATATCTACCCCTTCATTAACCAAAGCACCAAGAGTGACAACTACTGATGTAACCACTTCCTCCACTACCCCATCTATCGATGCACTAAAGCCATTATCTATTCCATTAAATACCCAAATAAAGGAAGAAAACTTGACCATACCTACACCCTAAGTCAAATAACCATCCATTCCCCCTTTGGAAAATACCCTGCAAGCACAGACTACCCTGTCTACCCAATCAAAAATTCCAAAACATTCTAGCATATGAAAATATGAAGGGACCATTCCCTCTTCTTCACCCAAGTGCTTAACATTTGAAACAAATAATCAAGGAACCAAACCTATTTATACTACCTTTTATAATTTAATGTAAAGTCTAAAATTTACTTCACAACCTGACCTTGATAGAGCCACCTTCTAGCCTCATCTTGGGCTCCCATACCAAAATAAAACTGGGCTGTCTACCTCATTGGCATCCACCGTTGAATCTATTATTACCCCTACATCAAATGTCTCTTTCTCCCAAGCCATATGAGAAATATATCACCCACCTCCACCTAAGTCATCTCATAATTTTTTTGCTAGACCAACCAAGAATTTGGGGATCCTCCCTAAGCCTAACATCGCTCACCCACCTCTGAAGTTAAACCTAACTCCATCAGATTCATCAAAGAAACCACCAACCAAAACAACCAAAAAGGTGGTGTTGTCTAAACCTCCACTTCAAACCTGACCTATGCCACCTCCTTCCCATTTACCATCTATTTTAGGACCTCACCCTTCTACCATCTTGATTCCATGTTCATCTTCAGTTAAACCAACCCTATTTTCTATGCTTGCACCTCTCCTTCTAAGCCATCATCCCCTTCATCTTTCTTAACTAATTTAGTCACTTCCAATTTACCTCCTATTATAAATCCCTCATCATCTAACTCAAAGTCATCTACCTCTAAACCAACCATAACTAAACCACACCAAACCAAAGCATCGAACAAATCATCTACCTTTCCTAAATTTAGCCCCACATCTAAGAAGGTTGCCATTTCTACAACCAGAACTGTAACACCCCCAACACCTCTAAATGAATCCTTCTCAATTATTTTTAGAGGTTATTATAAACATCTTCCATTAAAATTCAACCCATTAAGCTAGTCAAACCCTTAATACCAAACCCTCTTGGTTTGATGATACTTAGATCTATGCATACCATAATATGCCAGGACATGACATAGAGAACTACAAAGCTCTCTAAGTACTTATTCACCACCTATATGATGATGATTTGTAATCAGATGAACCACCTTCACCACCCTTACCAGCCCAACTACCAACCCAACTAATTCAACCATCATCCTAACTTACACTTGCTTCCCCACTTTCACCTAAAAGTGAGGGAGAGGAACCAAAGCAATCACCTAGTCTAATCGATCCTATTATCCACACCATTCACATGATTACTAGATCTTGGGCTCAAAAAAGGGGTAAAGGAAGAGACAATGTATCTATTCCATGGACATATCCTTAAAAAATTCAACCTTTCAACTAATTCCCAACACCAACCTCTTCACCCATGACATCACCAAGACCTAAGGTTTCTATCTTAGGTGTACCCTCCATCGACTCTTCTGCATCCATTAAGCAAACCATGTTGAAGCAAATTCACCAAGCACCAATGATGATGAGTCTTTATGAGTTGATCAACACCTTACCTCATCACTGTTAGGAACTGATAAAGGTTCTCCAATCCACAGAGGTACAACTAGATGACCCTCGACCTCTTACATATTTCATTGGGGCCCTCCAACATTCAACCATCATTACCTTCCAAGATTTTGAGATACCTCCATCACACTCCAAAGAATTTGACCCCCCTCTCTTTGTCACTGTATGCATCAATCACACCCATGTCAAAAGAGTGATGATTGATGGAGGAGCCAACATCAATATAATCTCTTCCCATGATTTTGATCAACTGCACTTACCTAAGAACATCATGGCCAAAAGCACAATAATTATTCATTCCTTTAATTACATAATGGCCACTACTTATGGGAATATTATCCTTTATATATGCCTTGGACCCTACATTATCCATAAACTATTTTATGTTATAGAGGGAGAGTTCCAATATAACATTCTACTGGGACACCCTTGGATCTGAGCCATGAGTTAAATCCCCTCTACTCTACACCATTGTGTTAAATTTGAGCATGAAGGGAAAGTTATAACCATCAAAACTGACCCTAGTCCTTTTGCATCTTGCAACATGACCTATAGGCCTAATGATGTTCTTCTTCCCCATTTGTCTACCTCACAATCATCTAACCTTACTCTAACTCCTATTCCACCAACCACCACCCATAGTGCTTCTACCATTAACAACGATGAGGCCTCAACTAGTGCATCCATCCCTTCTTCCTAGATTCCCATTGATGATCCCTTGGAAAAAACATTCTAATGTCTCTCCCTTGGGGAGTATCACCTTCTTGACTTGGATGATTTCCATACTCTATAAGAGTATGGGAACCTCAAATATGACCCTTATTATGACCCTAATCTAGGAACCATTGTCCCTTTTAGCCTACTAGATAATCAAATAAATGTCATTTATGGGGGACTAGATCAACCACTTCTCACCCCTACTTCTATTTCATATATCCACCCATTCACTTTTGATTTATCCTACCTAGATAGGCTAGCATTTTCCAAGCTATATATTCATCATTGTTCCTGGAAAGGGTTTGGCCTTGGTCATTATGAATAAGGACCCTACACATTACTTATGATCAAAACCTTAAAACCACATGAGTCCTTTGGACTTGGATACATCCTACCATAGGAGCCCACTGACTCACCTCATTCCATTGCTCACATTAATGAGGACACCCCCTCACCATCAACCTAATCACCATAAAAATCTGAAGACCTTGACATTATCCCCCTAACCTTTTTTTGATCAACACCATTAACCTAGGCCCTCTAATCTATCACAAGGGTGGCCAAACTAAGTTTCTTCATCTCATTCACCTTGAGATAGTTGAAAAGGATTATTATACCATCAACACCATCAAACACTAGGATGATGAGTCCATTCTAACCTACCTTGGTGTGGGAGATTCTTCTATTCACAAATTCCCTCCTAAACACCAAATACTATTTAATAAATCTACCACTGATATTAATTTGGGTACCCATGATAACCCCCATATCATTAAGCTTGGCCAATCTTTAAACCCTAAGGAACAATAAGAATACCCATCTTTCCTTCAAGACCATAGCATTGCATTCACGTGGTCTTATCAGGATATGCCTGGGATTGACCCTTCTATCACCCTTCACAACATCATTACCCATCTTGAAGCCAAGCCAGTTTGGCAAAAGCTTCCCAAGATGCATCCTCACATCACCCTTCTCATAAAAGAGGATCTTCAATGTCTCCTCTCTGTTGACTTCATCTAACCCATTGACTATCCATAATGGGTCTCTAGAATTTTTCCTATTACCAAACCTACTAGGGGACTCCACCTTTGTGTGGATTTCCATGACCTTAACCTCACATGCCCAAAAGATGATTTTTCTTTTCCTAATATTGACCAAATAGTTGATCTTACCATTGTACATGAAATGTTATCCCTCATAGATGGGTTCTTAAGATACAATCAAATCATGGTTTCCACCTCTGATCAACATAAAGCCACCTTCATTACTCCTTAAGAAACCTTATGCTATTAGGCTATGCCTTTTGGATTAAAGAACATAGGGGAAACTTATCAACGAGCCATGAACTATATCTTTTATAACCTCATCCATAAAATTATGGAAGATTATGTGGATGATCTCTTCATGAAATATAAATACTACAAGGACCATCTCATTGTTCTCACAATCATCTTCGATTGGCTAATCAAATTCCATGTCAAGCTCAATCCTCATAAATGTATTTTTGGTGTTCTATCTAGAAAGCTCCTTGGATTTATCATCTCCTTTCATAGAATCAAAATTGACCCTGAAAAGGTCAAAGTAATCCTTGAAATGCCTCCAACAAACCTTAAATAATTTTGTATCCTAGAAGAAAAGCTCCAATCTATTTTCCACTTCATCTCCCAGCTATCGGATAAGTGCCAACCTTTTTTCCACCTCCTTAAAAAAGACACTTCCTTTAAATGGACCAAAGATTGCCAATAAGCCTTTGATTCACTCAAAGAGTACTTGCTCTCCCCATTGGTTCTTATCCCACCTAAGGAGGACCAATCTTTCTACCTTTACATATCTACCATTGATCACTCTTTGGGGGCCATGCTCACCCATAGAGATGAAAAAAATAAAGAGTGAGCCATCTATTATATCATCTATACCCTGTTAGAGTATGAGACACGATACACCCATCTTGAAAAATTATGTCTCACACTTATCTTTATCACTTCCAAACTCTATCACTGCCTCCTTAATCATAAAACATATGTCATTACTAACATTAACCCACTCAAGTATATGCACTCCAAGCCATACCAAAATCAGTGTATGGCTAAGTGGCTCATGCTCCTAGCTAAGTTTGAATTTGAGTTCCTTTAATAAAAATCCATTAAGGGGTAGGTCATCATGGACCAATTAGCCGAGGAACCCCTACTAGATAACCAATCTATTCCTTTTGACTTTCCTAATAAATATATCACGACTCTTTCTCAGGAAGGAACCTCTTACCGAATGACCATATTTTTTGATGGCTCCAAATGCCAAAATAGTGGGGGTGTAGGAGTAATTCTCATTCCCCTTCATGGAGAACCTCTTCCCCTTTCCTTTAGACTTGAATTTGAGTGTACTAATAACATGGATGAATATGAAGCCTTGGTTATAGGTCTCCAAACTGCTCTCACCCTAGGAATAAAAACCATTTCTATTTTTGATGACTTCTAACTCTTGATCAACCAAGTTGTAATAATGTTGTTTTATAAAAGTACAATCTTCTAGTTTACAAGCTCTTAACATTATTTGAACATCACCAAATCTAGCTAGTTCCTTGGTCTACCAATAAATTTGTGGATATGATGGCTTCCTTGGCATCTCAAATCCCTTCTCAGCCTACTACATCTAAATTATTTGTCACCATTCTTCATTTCATTAGGCCTTCATATATTGGTTAAGACCTTCCTCCCATTTATAGTGTGGAGGTATCTCCTTCTAACATATGGTATGACCAAATATTCAAATACCTTAATCTTGGCATCATGCCACTATACTTCTCAAAAATTGCTTAGAAATCCTTCATTTAGGGTACTTCTCATTATACCATACTAGGGGGAATCCTGTACAGGCATGGATTTGATGGCCTTCTTCTTCGATGTCTTTGTGGTCATTAGATTTCCCATGCTATTAAGGAAACCCATGATGTAATATGTGGGGACATTTTAGTGGACTCACTATCACTAAAATAATCCTACATCTTAGCTACTATTGGCCTACCCTTAATCATGATTACTATGACTATGTAAAGAAATGCATCAAATTCTAACAACATGCCAATTTTCATCATGCACCTGGTCATGGACTTCAAGTATCCAAAGATTATTGGCCATTCTCATAGTGGGGCCTTGATCTCATTGGCAAAATCAATCCTCAATTGTATCAATGACATCAATTCATCATTACCACCATGGAATATTTCATAAATGGGTAGAGGGCATTCCCCTTATTTCAACCAAAGCTAAGAAAATTATCAATTTCATCAATCACCACATCATCTATCATTTTGGTGTTCCCCACAAGATCATCACTAACAATGAGAAATCCTTTTAAAATAAGAAAGTCCAAGCTCTTTACGACACCTTTGGCATCAAGATAAGCCATTCCTCACCTTATCATCTACAAGCTAATGGATAAGCAGAGGATTCTAATAAAATCCTCATCAAGATGTTAAACAAGGTTGTCAGTGCTTCAGGTCAAGATTGGCATGTTCACATCCCCTTTGCTTTGTGGGCCTATTGCACTAACATTTGAACTACAATAGGTGCTATGATTTTTCTCTGGTCTTTGGGGTAGAGGCTATCTTGCCTCTCAAAGTCTAGATCCCTTCTCTTTGTATATCCTTGTAAGACATCATTTTTGAGGATGATTACTATCAAAAACACCTCACACACCTCAATTTACTTGATGAGCATCGCCTCACCAACCTTAACCATCTTCACATTTACCAAGATAGGATCACTCATGCTTAAAACAAACATCTAAAGGAGTGGGAGTTTAATATCAAAGACCTTGTCCTTAAAAAAAACCAACACATAAAAAATATGGAAAAAAACAAAAATGGCAAATTTGATTTCAGTTGGCTTGGACCTTATATCATCACCTATAAGTATAGATCAGGAGCTTATTGTTTATCCTCCCTCAAAGGAAAACTAGAACCTGAGCCTCTTAATGCTTCACATCTGCATCCCTTCTATTGTTAAGAAAGGCTTGATTAACCTTGTTATCTAATTTGAGCTCATCCCTTGGTTTAGGATATATTCATCTCCCCTATACCTTTACCTTATTCCTCTTAGGGACACTTGCTTACAATAGAACCATGTGATTATTTGTCATAGTTTTAGCTTAATCCTAAGCATGGGCACTATGGCTCTACCAATGACATGGCTCTCATGAATACTTTTCATCTTTAATTAGATGGAATCCCATAGTCATTTATCTTTCAAATCACCTTCCATTACCTACCAGTTGCCTTTTGTGCTAAAAACTCTTACCCCCATGAAATTAGACCTCTAAGATTGAATAGGCTTGTCTATGTCTGAGCTCTCATTCAAAATAAAAAATGGTATGCCTAATCATTATCTCTAACATTGCAAATTTCTCCCATGAAGGATGACTTCCAACTAAAAACATGGAAAAAAGATAGATCACTCCCTTAAAGGATGACTGCGATTAAAAGTAAAGACAAACCACTCCCCTAAAGGATGGTTATGATCTAAAAAAAAAAACCAAACTTGGACCACTCCTTTGATGGATGGCCAAGTTGAAATTGTCAAAAATACCAATTATTTGAATCTTCTAGCATCAATCAGCTTCAACCTAGAAAAATAAATAAGCCATCCAAAATTAAATTCATCCCAAAAGGAGACCACAATTTTCCCTCCCATAAATGTTACTCATATACTTCTCACATTGATTAGTCTACACCATCAAGACATGGACTTGATTATTCTAGTTCTTGGGTAACTTCTAAAAGGGGTATGTCAACCCGCATTAGGTTTCTACATCACCCTTTCCCTTTCATTTACCTACCACCCATTTTCCCTTTGTATCTTCTAAAAATCAAGGGACTATGAGATCACTTGGTACATTTCATTTATAAAGACATATTTTCACTAAAAAGTGCTAATGCAAAGCATATGAAAGGATTATCTTTATTAAGACTGATCCAACTTCAGTTTAACAGGGTCTTTGCTAATGAACCTAATATGCATTTTGTCCTTACCCCTCCTGTTGGGTCCATAAGGATGTTGTCTCTCATAAAATCTTTTCTCAAATTTGCTACTTACATCAAATCCTATCAAATACATGCCACAACATTATCAACTTTGAAACAACTTATAATGAACCATCACAATGAAACAATCACATCAAATCCAAACACTACCTACATTTACACATTTCATATTCTTAATGCATGAAAAAAAATCATTAACCAAAACATAAGAAAATTTCATCACATGCCTATGCTAACCATATAGTTATCCACATCTTGTTATCACGTCATACACATAAAAAAACATAATAGATCATCTATAATATTAACATTAACAATACAACATCATTAATGTACACATCATAATACATTAACATCTGTCAACATAAATCTCATATACCAAAAATACATCTTAAAGTATGTAATCTCTCTCATACATCTCACATCATCAACATGTAGGCTGGTATCCAAATCAAATGTACATTAGTCCAAATCAAACAATCACATATCAACATCTATAAACAATCATCACATCTATAACATCTCAAAACATAAGTAAGAAATTATCATTGCATAATAAATAAACATATCAATACCCATAAAATCAATGAACCTCTATAAACATATATCATATAAATCATCTGAATCATGTGTATACATAATAAATACATATCTCTTGATCATATATGCATATTGCATTATTGACACTCAGGATGCTAACAAAAAATCATATAAATATCAAAATCTCAATATATATATATATCAAGGCTTTGGGGTACCACTACCACTAGCCCCACCTACACCTGCACCTGCACCTCCATCTGGTGGAGGTCCCCCTAGAATACCTCCTTGTTGACCTATTACTGCTCTACCCATTTACCTCAGTATCATCTACATAACCTACACTCTAAACTCTAAACCTTAACCCTAAACCATAACCTTAACCCTAAGCCTTAACTCTAAACCCTAAACTCTAAACCTTGAACCTACACTTTGACCCTTCACCCTACCCTTTAAACCTTAAAAGCTTAACTCTAAAAGTTAATCCTAAAATTTAAACTCTAAAGCATTAAAATCCCCTTTCTCCCCTTGTTGTGATCAGTGATAATTTCCCTAACTGGTACTAGTCAACTCTTGACCCTACTTTCTCAACACCCAATCATCATCAATTTGAGTGAACTATCATCGATCACTGTGCATGACCACTGATGATGTAACTCGAACCCCCAACCTCCCTAAACCCTCCTAATACACTCTTTCTCTACAAATTTATTAACCGAGACCCCTTGCCTACCCATATATACTCTCTCAGAGCCTTCTCCCCCTAATTCCTCTCAACCCTAGGTCTATTTTTACCAAATCCAAACCTAGGGTTTTTCTTACATATCTACCCACCCCACATATCCCTTTAAACTAACCCTACTATCTAAACTATTCCCCATATAATAACATAACTAAAAATATCAAGTCAAAGTTACCCTACATAATTCCATGTGTACTACTATAGTTTAAGTCTTTGTCCCATTATTTGGCCATACCCCCATCTACCCTCCATCATTGTATCTCTAACCCCACACCCACTCACTCTCATTAAGCCAATATTTCCACCTCAACTAACCCACTATAATCACAAACCAAGTTTCATGCACAATACACCTAGACTATTACTCATCGAAGTCAAAATATGAAAATAACATCTCATTTTCAATTTTGTCCTATTAGTCTTTTAGGGTTTTATCATGAATTGCATAAGTCCAGGTAACCATATCCAGTTAACCATGCTATCAGTCATCAATCCAAGTCCTTCACCCTGACCATCACCGATAAGGGACCTCTACCTTCTTCCCTTTTTAAATACCCATCTAGGTGCCACCAAACCTCATACCTTTAGAGATGACCCTTCTTTATTACACCTCCACCCACACCAAACCCTATGGTGTTTTGTGTTGGGGAAACTTAATCAAATATCACTCCTTAACCTTTGGACAAACACCTATTCTCTATGACCAATCCATGAACCACTCGAGAACTACATTAGGCCTAAATTTCACATTAGATTCACTATCCATGGGACTATGTAGGCAACATCCTTTTGCCTAGTGTATTAGGAGTCAGCTCAACCATCCCTTACCCAACTAACCTTCCAACCCATTTTCCCATGTATACCTCAACGTTGGCCCTTTTTTACCTAAACTATTCACATGCTTTGTGATGACCTTATTATGGTCATTTTGACCACTTGGACCCATTTTGTCCATGTTGAAATTTTTACACTTCATACCACCTCATGCATGACCCAACCATTTATGATTTTCAAGGGAGAAATTACTACCTTAGATACCCATAATATCATCAACATTATCTAAGAGACTTGATAAATGTGACCCTATCAGCTATGACCAACACTAGGGACCTATTACTATCTCACTTAGCCTAGACCTCAACTTAGTGTTATAAATAATGGTAAATTTTAGTCCTTGCATGATCTTGACTATCACACTTTGTTGCATTTTGTGTGTATTTTTTTGCATCTCAAATTCCCAAACCTTAGTCACGTACCTCATGACTCCCCATTCACCATATATCAAACCATGAACCAATTTTGATCTTGCCTCATTGATTCTCAATTTGAGTGGGAATACCTCTTCTCATACTTGGGACAACCAAATTAGGACTAGCAAACTATTAATTTTTGTTTTGTGGCTTATTGACCTAAATTTGCATAAAAAAAGGGGCAAAATGTAGACACACAAAAACTACACCTTAGACCATTTGTCGATGTCAAACCTATGCCTTGAAATCCTACCCAACCCTAGAGCTAATTAACCACCTAGTTAACCTAGCCTATTTATTAATTTGCTAACTTGAAATTTTTAATCCAACTTCTTTTAAAATTTAATTTTACCCATTTTTGCCTTAGGCCCTCAACCAACACCGATCATCCTAACCAGCACCAATCAGGTACCCAAGCCTACTTTAAAGCCACTTCTAGCTGTGTGCGAGATAATCATGAGTAAAATGGAAACTTTCCCATGTGAAGTACATAACTTAACATCACTTCGAATTAACATATTTATCCTAGACCAATTTAGAAATTTCCTCCCTTAACAACTTTTGCTATAAAATGAGGACTGTTGGAAGAGCTTGGGATGTGAAAAAATTGCATCGAGGCCGTCTTGTTTTCTTGTGTAGGTATCCAAGAAATCCAAGACTATATCTGCATGATTTTTAAAGATTAGAGTATTGTTATGCTACCCAGTTTTCTCCAGACCTCCACTATCACTTATTTTTCATTTTGTAAGTAACTTTTACTTGTTTTTAGCACCTCCTTTCTTTATTAATTAGACTACCTGTACTTTATTCCACATCTTTTAGACTACCTACACCCCATTTCACATATTTCAAATCCATATTCAGATCCTTGAACATCCATCATAGCTTTTCAACCCCATTTCAACATCCTATCAAACTCCCCAAGCAACCATCATAGGTTCCTACAACCATCACAATTATAACAACCATTACTGGTCACCTAACTATCACTAATCAGACCAACCATTGTCAGTTAGCCTGACCATCACTGATCACCTCTTATAAACATAACAACATGATGTTTCCACCCCTTTTCCCCAACCAAAGGCTATTTTCTATTTCTGATCTATCTGTAGAGCTTGCGCAAAATTTTTGAACTAGGTGTGGACCCATTTTGACAAGGTATTGACCTATTATGCTACACTTAATCATTATATAAAATAGGTATTTTATTTATTTTTAGTAAAAACATTTACCTTTCTATCAATTTAAATGCAACTATATTTCCTTTATTTTGTCATCACTATTTGTTATTAGGGGAGTGGATTGACAACCATCCAAAGAAGCTTTCACTTCTTGGATATACCATCTTCTAGGTAGTCCACCCTTCATATCTGTCTAACCAACAATCTAGTTTAGGGCTGTCTTATTGTAGGTAGTCATTTCTCACAAAAAAAATGTTCTCACTTCATCTAGTCATCAATGAGCACAATGTTTAACTAGGTACACACCCCTCATCTTTTATTTCTTTATTCCCTTATAAAAGTAATAATAGAGTTAGAAATAGTAGGAAACACTTTGTCCAAGGTTTACCAATGTCATGTAGTACGCACAGTATGATCTTAGTAGTTGTGGATAAACTAAATAAGGTGGCTCATTTCATACCAGGAAAATTAATAGATGATACACCTACCCTTTTAAAGAGGTTTATAAAGGAAGCATATAGGTTACATGGGTTTCCAAAAAAGATCATTTTAGATAGAGATATAAAGATGACTTTTAGGTTTTGAGTGACTCTAAACTTAGTTTTGGGTACTCAGTTAACTTTTAGTACCACATATCATCTAGAGATTGATGGTCAGATTGAGTAAGTGAATTAGGTTTTAGAGGATCATATACATAAGTATTTCATGGATCAGTAATAAAAATGGGAATATTATCTTCCATTAGTTGAGTTTGCATATAATAACTCATACTGATCAATATTGAAGATGGCTCCTTTTGAGGCATTGTATGGAAGGAGGTGCAGGACACTAATCAGTTGGGACATTTTAGAGGATAGGGTAGTCTTTGAGCCATATATGATTTTTGAAATGGAGGACCAAGTTAAGTTAATCAGATAGAGATTGGTTGAGGCCAATGATATGTAGAAGAGTTACACCGATCTAAAGAGGATAGATAGGAGGTTTTATATTGGTGATAAAATATTTTTACGGGTTAAGCCACAAAAGAGATCGATTAGGTTTGGAAAGTTAGAAAAACTATCACCAAGATATGTGGGACCCTTTAGAGTGTTAGAAGTGGTCAATCCTGTTACATATAGGCTTATATTTCCACCAGACCTAACTCTATTACATAATGTTTTCCATGTATCTTATCTTAAGAAATATATAGCTGATCCTTCACATGTTTTGGATTGGACAAGTCCTATCTTCTACCTACTTGTTGTGAGGTGGATGCAAGATAAGTTCTATATTCAGAGCTTGATAAGGGAGAGGATCATCAAAGAAGATTAGTTAGATAGAATGATTGAGAGAATATTAGTGAAAAATTCTAGTGACCCTACACACACACAATAGATTTTAAATGATATTTGCATAAAAATTTTAGTGCATATTGTTTGTGATTATAAATGTGTGTGGAATTAGTTCTAGTATGCATTTTATTTTTTGAGTCTAACAAACTTAATTTTTGAATTTAAATCTGGAAAATAATTATAAATTGTAAAAAACTATTATTATTTTTAAATATGATTATCTAGAAAATAAAATTCAATTAATGACATAATTATCTTTAGGAAGGTTATTTTCTTAAAATTAGAATTATACATGAAATTTATTTGAAAATTAAGAAAATGGATTTTATTATTATTTTTATTAAACTTAACATGTTAGTTTGATAAGCTATAGTGAAAGAAAATAAATTAATGGAAGTTAATAAATTTAGAGCTTGAGTTAAATGCAATCTTGAATATCTATGCATGAATTTACATAAAAATTAAGAAAATAGATTCTTAAGTGAACTTAAGTGAATATTGAGAAAACAAAGAAAATATAGCATAGTAATTTTAAAAGCATGTTTTAAATAGAATAAAGATAAAATTATAAGATGGGAGAGTTTACATGCAAAGGGGTAGTGCAAAAGCTAAGAGGTGAGTGAATTTTAGAAATAAAGAGGAAATTTGGTGAATTAAAGACACAAGGATGCAGAGAGAGAACGAAGAAAAATAGTAAGAAAGGAGAAGAAATTAAGGTTGGAGAGAGAGAGAAAATCAAAGCAAGGAAAAAGTGTATTATTAGGTTGGTTTTGAAATAGTTTTCTTTTATTCCATATGATGTATTTAATTCTTGACTTGCATTCTTCTTTTTCTTTGGCTGCATATCATCATTTTATATGTGCATTGAAAAATTCCTTAAAAACATGTATTGAATATTTTAGCATTGAGTGTCTTTGGATAAAGGGTCTGTGACATAAATTAAGAGGCTTGTATTTAATATAATTAAACTGTGCTTTACAAACTAAGATTAACATCTTATTCTAGAACCATAGGTAGCCTTGTTTTGACCCTAGAGTGAATATGTTTAGAGAGGCATTAGAAATACATGAGAATGAGTTATTTTAAGAGAAGTCAGTGCTTATTTCCTTTAAAAATGCATTGAGTCATATTCAACCAACGTCTATCCTTTTTGTGAAGCATCTTATATTATACCTATGTGATGTAAACCAAAGACCTATGCTCTAATAATCAATGGTCTACAAATCCTTTCTTAATAGGCAATAATTAAATAAAAATCAATGACTTATCATATTGGTGCTACATAGCATATTGATCTTTAGCACCCTATTTTTGTATAGAACATATTATTTATTATAAAGAGTGACTTTTTAACCTTGTGTCCCATACTAGTAAATCTTGCATCTTAAATTACTGATCTTGGCATCTTATTATATACCCTATGTTTTGAACTTATTTTTACAATGTTTTAAAATATACTAAGTTAGTGCCTCAAATAAATCCATGTTTATTTAATTAAATTCTATATTTAAATATAAACATGCATATAAATAAGCTTGCATTTTGTACTAGGGTTAACATCTTTTTTTTTTAAAGTTTATTTTTATAAACTTCAAGAATAACATATGGATTATTTAAAATTGTAGCTTACCTTTCTTGGTCTGCACAATGAACTAATTAGATTGTGTAAAGATTCCTTTAACCCTACACTTTCATCTTTTACATGGTTATATTTCATTATTATAGTTATCATTTTAAAGTGGCTACATTTTATTTATTAACTACGTCCTTTGCTTATACCTTAGTAATGCATGCTAGATCTGCATAAGGATTTGAAAAGAGCTATATTGAATGAATTTTAGGTTTTTCATATTAATAGTTTAGTGCAGTGTTTTAGCCTTCTTGGGTAGTGTTTCAGTGCCTTTGGGTAGCGTGTTAATCTTTTATTTAAGTAGAGCTATGTATATATATTAACTAGTATCATGTTTTCACGTTTGAAACCTTGAAGGGATAATACCTTAAGAATTATTAGAGAAAACTTAGCATTGTCTTATGACCATATATAAGTTATTAAAAAAAATTACAAAAAATTATTCCATAAATGTTTTAAACCATCTTTAAAGGCAAGTTATTTTTATAGACATGCTTGTTATATTTCTAGAAAGCAAAGCAAAAATGGGTTGTGAATAGAATCAATTATGCAAATAGTATTAACAACTTTGTCACCTATTTCAATAAATAAATTAGACCCTTTGATTATAGATAAAATAGTATATTACCATTATTATATATAAATTATGATCCATGATTAAAACATATCTGGATGGTTTGAATGCTCGAGAAACTGTGTTTTGTTTTATGTGGTTATGTATGTTTTACTAGTATGATTGTAGGTTCATAACACTTTTGGTGAAATAAAAATATTATTCAATATTGTTTTATTCTAATATAGGAGAAAATATATATGAATCTTGAAATGTATTCTATATTTTATATATGCTTATTTTAGAATATGTATTGGTGATGCTAATAGGTAGTGAGATGGGTTCCACTAGCGTATGTAGTACCACCAATAGATTGTCCAATCAAATGGTGTGTGATGAAATTGACCAATCTAATGATCATATATTAATTGAAAACTTTGGTCAAAGTGATGTAGATGTACATTATCATTTCATATGTTTGATTTGCATGTTGTGCAATATCATGTTTGAATCATATTTTCTTTATGAGACACATCATGTAGTAGTAGTAAATCTTACAAGAACAGGGGTACTAACATGTCTCACTAGATTCTTGCATCATTTTATCTACATATCCATGAATGGAGGGACATTCCCTAATAGGGCATTGTGTGGGGGATTGTTGATCTATGGTTGGAGTGAAAATCTCTTAGATGATGCTCTCCCTCCCCACTATAGCAATACTTGGAGATGACATTTATGATTATCATTGATACATGAGTTGACATGACTCGAGCTATTTAGAGCTTGGTCTATGATATTGTATTAGGATGTATGATTGAAGGAATGTAATTATATTGTGTAATTATATATATGAATAGCAGTTGTTATATTTTTAAACCAACTGTAGCTATGTTCTATTCTAAATTCTTTCCTTGGAATTATATAAGATTAGTATTGTGAGCAATATTTTAATTAGAAGTAATTTTTTTCCTAGTTATGATTTAGATATGTTTTATTGTTTAAATTATATAATTTTAATGTTAAGTTAATTATTTAATTATTGTTATTTTTTTCATTGCTTTTTCGTAAGTCTAACTTGAGGGGTTATCACATATGTGTTTCCATATTTACATTTCTTATACTTTCTAGGTACTACATATGTTATATATGTTAATGTAGTCAATATTATCACACATACATACTTCACTTATTATTTTAGAGTGTTCACAGATGCTTACAAGATCTAGGTCTACCACACATATCCATATTTACTACTATCTACCCATTGGGGGCATATACACAGATACATAGATTCCTCATTTGATACATTTTCCCATTTGGGGGCATCCTATACATAATTATAATTTAGAGGTTTCATATTTCCATACTCTATATCATAGATTTAACATTTTTATATCTTGATATTGATCATCCTACACTACTTAGATTTTTTTTGACTACCACTACTATAGACTCAATTTATGTACATCTTTGCTCTTATAAAGATTTATACCACATGTTCATACATTATTTCACTTATAAATTTACTCTTTTAGACTTGATTGTGCCTTTATGCTTCTGCATCTATTCGAGGGCATTTACATATGCCATTGTTATATAACTCTATGCCACTTCCTTTCATTGTATGTATGCTTTGGACATGTGTCCATGTCCTTGTGTGTACCTTCTTGATTGTGTATGTAGACATTTGAACATGTATTTCAATGTGGATCTAAGACAACTTGTTTGATCTTTATGTATGTGGACATTTGAAAATTTTATTGTATGTATTATTTTCTCAAATTTAGTGACATATACCCATGTCTCTTATATTATGGGCCCTTGGCCTACTTTGTATGCCTCATGTGTATTATATGTATTCTTTCATGTATGCATCATGGATTGACACTTATCTATTGCTTATTACACACTTTAGTTTTGGATGTCATGAGGGACCTCAAGCATCTCCCTTTCCTCCCTAAGTGTCGTGATGGACATCATGCCCCATCCCCCCAGGTAGTTAGGTTTTTACTCAATTTTTCTCTTTATACATATGTTTACATCATTATATCTATTTTGATTGACTTGTGACTGTTAGATATAACATACATCATACATCAAAAACTTATGCTAAAATCCTATTATATTCCAATGCCATGTGTATACATTATGTGGCTTTATTACACATATATCATATATGCTCAGGGTAACACATATGATGCAGAGCTTTTACTTTTGAGTACAATTATTACACAGGTTCAACAACTCCCCTCAAAAGAGGGGCATTCATAAAGGTTTATCACATATATCAAGCCATTTGAATGCTTAGAGTATAGTTTCTAGCATGTAGGTACAAAATACATATCTCAATTTTAGAAAAATAGTCAGACAAATATCAGACTCAGTTGGTAGAAAAATGACATAGTAAGACACTAGTGCCATAATGCTACATTCCAAAATATGGAACTATTATCTAGTAGCCCTAAAAGTAGAAAATATAGAATTTATAGAAAGGCATAGTAGTTATAGTCCATTTTTGTATAGCTTTAGTTATAAATTATCATTTTTTTCTCAATTTTACACAAAACCATACCAATTTGCTTAGATTGGGAGCATTATGCATGGCATGAGCATTCTTATTTTAGTTTTAGATACTCAAATACAAATTATTACAACTCAATCCATAATCCATATGCTCAGATATCAAACTTGGGGACATGTCCATGACACATTTTTTCCATATACTCACTTATGCACCAGTTGATCATATGGAATGATAAAATCCATATCATTCTATATGTTCTACATAATAGACACCATATTCCAAGTAATCCACCAGATTTATGCCTTACTTATTTTGCAATAGTTGGCATTATTATGTAGTTCTTAAGCTACATTCTTGAGTGCTCGAGGAGGATGCTAGGCCAATTTTCATTCCAAAGTTCCTAAGTGGCTATAGAGCTATTATATATAATTTTAGTTACAATCATAAAACTTTAGTTATATCAAAAAATTCAATTATAGATGCATATACTACACATGAATAGGTAATTATGGAGTCATATCCTACTTGAGTTCTTGAGCCACCTACATAAGAGGGTTTGGACAAGCCATCAATTCAATATAATATATTCACAGGTCATGATCCACCAAGTAGGGGTGGGTAATAATGGAGTCAAAACTGGATTGAGTTCTTGATCCACCCAAACAAAGGTATTGAGCAAGCCATCAGCTCAGTCCAAACTATTCACCAATTGATCACTATATACATGAATAAACACAAGATGTCACCAAGTTTATGCATTGGTTCGTGTACCCAGTGAGGTGTATTCATTCCTTTCCTTTCTCTTATCTCTTTAATCAATTTTATCTTTGATTTTGATATATCTTAACTAAGTACTTATTTATGCACATTTCATTTATATAACATGTAATGGAACACATTTCAAATTCTAAATTTAAGAACTTCACCTCACAAGTTAGTCTAGGTAAGCTTATTTTTCCTTTATCCTATTCATTTCCATTTGTTACATTTATAGAATAAAATGGGGGAATGAAATCATCTAAAAATTAAACTTGAGTGCCAAGAGTGTTACTTGAGACCACCCATTCCTAGTTTATCTCCAAACCTCTCTTAGGGACTATTTAGACATTTATCCAGATTTCATGTAGGCCACACACATCCCTAAACATCTCAAAATTAGTTTCAAACCCTTCTTAGGCATCTAGGCCCCTAGTGCCTCAAGTTATACACTAGATAATATTACCATAAGTGGATAATAACACCATAATTCTATTTTCCTATTTGGGTAGTATTATCTGTTTCCCTCTTTTGTGCTCTAATGGATATTTTTTAAAAATTACTAAAGTACCTAGGGTTGGCCTAGACCTATTTCAAACCACATACAAGAACTAGATTAATATGTATACATTAATTTTAGCCCTTTATCCACTGGATGGAAATTAGATGCAATTGTGTACAATCAAGGTTATCAATCCTTATTCTACCCTACTTCTACATATAATCATCTATAGCCATCCTAAGCTTAGAATACATAGATTTATAGTCTCAATCCTCACTTAAAGCACTCAAACTAATATTCATACTAGCTTCACTTGCACTTGTACCATCACTTAGGTGAGGTGAACTACATTGACCTTGATCCCTCCTTGAAGTATTGGTATATAGGTAACTCTCATCATAATAGGGTGTTGAGGATGTATATCCTACCCAACTAACACTACACATTTAATACCTATTCCAAGTGAAATTCCCTAGTCATATGGAGGTCTAAGGTTTACATACAAAAGTAGTCACAACAGGTCATAGATAGTGAATAAAGGTTTGTCCACATAAGAATAAGCTTGGTAGATTCAGACATAGGTACATCTTGAAGCTCAAAACATTTCATGCATAGAGGACACTAGCACCATAAGCATACACCAGTTCCATAATACTACTATTTAGGGTAGGGAACTATTGCCCATAAGGGTTTAAAATTATGACTTGGTTTCTTTGGAATGTGAAAAAAATTAATAAAATAAAAAATATAAAGTTTTCTCTACCTTTATTTTAGTCATATGATATACATCATGCTTATATACCTACATTAGAGAGTTTTATACATTCATGTTGTCACATGTACTTCTCATGGTACTTTTATTATGTGAGATACAAAATAATCCAATTAAATATGCTTATGGATAAATTTTTTCCACACCCATGTGGGAGTGGGGGAGAAATTTATTATACATTTAATAGTTACATAGTAACATCATTTTGAATAATACAATTTACTATATACATTTATTAATTTTACATGCATTTGATTTCTTATTGATTACTCACATTAGGTATAAATATCTTAATTATGTACATGGATCTAATCATGATATTTTGGAGTAATACTACATCAAATGAGATCCTATTTACGACACTCAGACTAGCTCTTGTACTAGTTTTTAGCCTCTATATCCTTCATCTCTGGTAGTTTCCATCTTAATATTCATTTATCTCCTTCATTGTTATTATTAAAAATATTAGTTTAGATTGGTTCTTTCACAAGTCAATGATTATATTTATTACATATTTTTTACTTTGATTTACTATTCTTAAACCCTTTAACAACCTAGGGCTTACACTCCATAACCCTAAAAAATTTAAATCACAATAGTTCCATTCCAAAAAACATAGATGAATTATTATATCAACTAAAATTTAAACCTGTTTCACTAGGGAAATGTAGACACCTAAATTTGGCCACCGATAACCTCCAACCAAGATTTTGACCAATTTTTACTAAAGTGAAAAATTTGTCCTAAAACCACTAAAACACATTAAAATATTTGAAATTGATATATTCAAGTTCCATTTTTTTCCAAGATACCATTAAATAGGGCAATGCAATTTATGGACCATCTAATTTTGAACAGTTCATTTTGAGTCAAAATGCCAATTTTGCACTTAAGTGCTCTAGATTGCTCTTTTCTATCAAATTTCTTACACAAAACTCATGCCTTTTTTATTTTGTGTTGTTAAGATCCTAAATAGGATAATAGATCCAATGCATCTGACATCGCATCCTAATTCCAATCTATTCAAATTTTGATCTAATAACAAAACATTTTGATTAATTTGTGCACCAAGGGCCAAAATTTGCACCAAAATTGACTAATCATGTTTTATCCTAATTAAACCAAATTATGGCCTTAAGTTAACTTTTCATGGATCTTGTTGAATAAATATTTATTGGAAATTTATCTCTATTGACTACATCATCAGGTGACATCATCATATGGGGTGGCATTCATAAGCCATAAATGCATAAAATATCAAGATTATGGGTCTCCCATATCTCATTAAGACCCTCCATGAATATTCAATTCCCCTTTATCCCAAATATTAATGGAGATATTTTTATAATGAATTTTATATTTGGATTTATTCATGATGACACATATCAATCTTGAGATGGATGGTCATGGTTGATCCTCAAACCATTCCAAAAATATATAAATAGGAGGCCTTGCCTATTTAATTTTAATCTCTTTTATGAAAAAAATTATAATTCCCAAATGCATTAAGAAATCATTGCATCTTAGTGTTATAATGCTAAAATATTGAGCCAAACCAAGCCACAGCCACACAAGGTGCCAATGAGAGATGGAGGTAGCCAAGCTTCCATTGATGCAAAATTCATGAGTACAAACTAAGAAATCCACTAAAACAAGCACTTTGGAGTATCCAAGGAAGGTAAAATAAGGTTTATTTTACATTTTAGTTGTGTTTTCCATTTATGTTTTGTTAACTAAGCTCCCCCTAGTGACTAAGCCTAGAGATGTTATGCTAGTTAGTGTATTTTTGTCAATATGTTTTCATTTTTGAAATAACACGATACTAACCATCCTATTTTGAGTCAAATTATTAGTCTAAATAATTAAATTTCTAGTGGGATGATGAAAGGCGCAACCTACGAACTTCTTTGTATTCATAGTTTTAATTCTTTTTTTTGTTGTTTTTGCTTTGAGTAAAAACGTCCAATAAAGAATTCATAACTTTTTATTTAATTAATATTTTTGTCTAAATTTTTGTATGGGTATATATAAATATTTAATTGATATTATTTGAAAATTTAAAATAAAATATATTTATATTTTATAGGTTATGAATGTTTTAGTGACTATCACTTTCTATTTTTTATTTTTTTGGTAAAAATGGTAAGAACAAAGTTAATAAATTTGTTTTATTAATTTTTTGGACTTAAAATTTTCTAGAGAAGTGTGCCCTATATTTTTTGACAAATTATAAAATTTTTGTGACAAACCAATCTATATTTTAAAAGTTATGTTAAAAATATTGACTTTATGTTTTTATGTTTTATGTGCAGGCTTTTATGTGTTATATGTTATGTTTTATTTTTAGCCTTCTAATTTGTTGTTTTCAGGTGTTAATATGTTTAATATATATTTTTTAAAGATTTTATTGAGATTTTTTCTAACCAATTATAATCTAACACATTTTATTTCTTTCTATTTTGCCTTCGGGTTGACAGATTTGGCCCTTCAAGGTTACTTACCTCATTTGATAAATGTGCTTCAAGGCTAAACAAAGTGCTAACATTTTTATTGTAGCATCTACATGGAAAGTCACCTAAGAAAACTAAATAAATGCCTTTCATACTTAATTTGAGTGTTTTAAAATGAATTGGGAACTTTCTTTTTGGGCTTAATGAAAAATTTAGATGCTTAAGTGAATGCTTTGATAATTGTGCTTTCAAAGTTACAACTTAAGACCAAGGGGTCAAAAGAACACCACCTAATATTTGTTTTGGTGCTTAAAATTGAACACACTTGTTAATTTTTTTTTCAATAGTTATTTAGTTATAAATTGATTGACAAAAATAAGGTTTGCACATTTATGCTCTTCTATTTTTCCCCTTTAGGGAACCTTTGGAATAAAAAATGCCATCCTTGTTGTAAACATGCTTAGTCTAAGGGATAGGAAGGATGTCATCTAAATCACTCCCCAGAAAACTTGAAATAGTTTGGGTGACCTTGAAACAACCCTAAAGTCTTTCTATTATGTCTTTTATTTCATTGCATCTTGGATTGTGAGAGGGATTTCATCACCTCCCATGAGTTCTATAGGGTTAAAGCATGTAGGATGTATCTGCACTTTGGACATCACACTACACTGAGCAAGCAACAGATGTATTGGTTACAAAAAAAATAAGACCTTTTTATAACAAGCCAAGTGTTGTAGACACCCAATTTAAGTTCATTTATTTTTCATCATTTGGCATGAAAGCCATTGTGCAATTGATCCATCTAGACATTCAAAAACTTGTAGATATTAGACAAATCTCCACTTGTCACATAAGTATTATTAGTGCAAGGTGCACCTCAAGGTCTATGTCATAGTACTATCATTTGAGAGAAGGGGGTGGGTGTAAAAAACCTACTATATAATGCACATTTTACTTTTTGGATAAACACTAAAAGCCTCTCAAATGATGTATATTAATGGATTCCAACAATACCAAGAAACCTTGTCAGTTTAGGATCTAAGAGCGATTAATTAGTTAGTTTTGTCCTAGAATAAACTCTTATTTAGAGTCAAAACTTGGTGTGAAAAAATGATACAAACCAAAATACATGTTCCTAATTTTACTTTAAATAAAGAGGCATTATGCTGCCCACGTGAATCATCAATTTGCCTTGTTCAAAGTTCATCAAAATTCTGAGTCTTATCATCCACTTTGGTGTAGTTATGCTACCCAATTGAGTCTAGACCTTTACCAAAGTTTGTTTAAAGTCCTTTATTTATAATTCACATTTGAATTTGAACCTTTCTAAGTTTATAAGGTTGATGTGTTAAGTGGGTTTGCCATTTGCACTAAACTTGAGGGAACTTAAGGTTCAATTTATGATTTGGGTTGAAGGCCATTTAAGGCTCATAATCATTATCACCACTTTATAGACTAAGTCATTTTTTGCTAAACACTTGCACTTTGAGTCTATGTACGAAACCTTTTTGTATTACCATCCTATTGTCATTGAGATCATTTGAAAGCATACCTTTTTTCCTTAGAGATATTGTCAAAAATTTGAATGTATGTATGTCAATTGAGTTAAGAAAGGTAGTGTTATGCTGTCAAATTTATGAGAAACCATCTTTACCTTAGGGAGTTTTTGAAATAAACATTTTCTCACATATTTTGAGTAGTCTAGCATTGTTACACTTCCCAAAACATTTTGAACATTATTTCATAGACCCTCTTGCATAGAGTTCAAGTTTGGACACATTTTTCAAGCTAATCTGAGTATACCTTTTGTCTAGCATAGTTAAGTCATTTACATTTGTATAGCCTATTTATCAAAAGAACCAATTTTTGTACCATTATTTTCAAGAAAACAAGTTATCTCTAAAGTGCCTTTTGTTTTATATCTTATATCTATTTGATCGAGTTCATGACCAAGAATCAAATGCCTAGTTTTTGCTAGAAGTGTTTCAAATCCGTTAGATTAAAATCTCATCTATTTCAAAGTCTAGATTTTGATACCATTTGTCCAAGAGTCATAACAAATGCCTTGTTTGAGCCTAGATTTTAACACTATATTTGGCTAAAAGACCTAACAACTATTTATTTCCTAGATTAGACTGATTTGAAACACTTTAACCTTAGTGTTTAGCATTTCAATTTTTGGTCCATTTACTTAATATTTTAATATAAGACATGTAACATTATATACTTAACATTATCTTGTTTTGTCACAAATCATTACATAAACCTTTCCATCATTTTGACAAATCTAGACCAAGTTTGAACATCATCTTATAGACATTGTCTTTTTAGAGTTTGTAGAACTCTTTTCCATTTCTATTATGAAGCATTCACTATGGATCCCAACATGTATTCCTACACTTGTAATGGGCTTATGTACAATTTAGAGATTAGTAATTTGGTTGTGTAAGAAGAAATGGTACAAGACCCATATGTAGATAATATTGATTATGAGATGGATCCTTATCCCTTTTATAATACTCAAATAGGTGCATAAAACCAAAATCCATTGGATAAATATTTTATTAATACGCCACAATATTTAGAATAGGACTAAGAGCAAACCACACAATACTTAGATATGATGCCCATACCTAAAGAACAAGTTCCTCAATAATATTACTCTACTAATATGCCTTCCATGTATGTCCATTTTTATTTGAGCATCATTTGTTGGAGAACAAAGATGAGATTTTGGTTAGAGCCATAGAAGTAGGGGTTAAGCTTCCAGCAGGCTTCCCTCAAGAAAGTTTACCAAGCCTAGTAAGAATGCCTCATAACATATTATATAGTCAAAATGCTTCTTATATCAATCCTTTGACTCTAGTCCAAATGATGTATTAGGATCCTAATATGTCTAATAAAGGATAGAGCCTCATGGAAGACCACTTTAACTAAATATAAATAACATATCAAACCTACTTGAATCTAGTGCACAATATTAATTAGATGACCATGGTTAATAAACCTCTTATTGACTTAGTTCCTTCAACAAGAGTTTTGATAGAGTTAACTCATCAAGATAATTAGAGTTCAGACCCATTAATGTAAAAAAATTTAGTATACAACTTTCTACATATGCCAATTATTAAATAAGTGTCTTCTACTTCTACATAGAATAATGAACAAAATATAGTGGACAATGTGTATGCATTGTCTAATCCAAATCAAAGTGGTACTAATGCACAAAAAACTAGTCAATAACATGTGCCTATAGTTAATACCATGAGTGGATCAACATACCAAGGAATAGGAGCTTCTACACCCCAACCTTCACCACCTACTTCTTATCCTCAACTAGCTGCTCCATCAAGCATGCAACCAATATGATTAGGTAGTAAAAAAAAAAACCAGTGAAATGCCTCAACAAAAGAATGTGATGAATCCTATTCATCCTCAACAAGTGATAGTAACATTCCACAATAATAGGCATAAATGAATGTACCAATGTAGTAGAGGCTGAACATATTGCCACCTCAATAATGGACAACTCATGTTCCACCTTGTTAGGTAGTAGCAAACATACCTCTTTAGTCAAAAGCTAGTGTGCCAATTCAAAACCAAGTGATGTCTAACCAACAACATATCAATATTGGTCAATGACAGATGATGAATATCCCATATTCATCTACTTCCTAACAAAAATTCACACAACAAGGAGGTTCTAATGCTTCTCAAGTACTTACTAGGCAATAATTGCCTTTTGTTCAAAACACACCACAAGTTTAGAGACCAGGTCTTGGTTCAAAAGTTACCACTCAACAACAAGGTTCAAGTAGTTGGAAATAGATCTCTATTCAACCATAACAAGCATAATATAGTTATATCCTTCCATCCCAACCAAAAAAATCCTCCAATTCAAACCTTCATAGCCAATCCAAACTATAATGTCACACAACCAAATGTGTAATTTCAAGCACATCCTAATCTACGTATGCATATTCTTGGTTTTTTTCCCAACCAATATAATGTGCACCAAATACCCCCATCATACCCTAGTCTAAGTGCTCCACTTGTGACCACTCAACCACCTACGTAGGCCAATATTCCCATAAGTTTCTTAGAGCAAGAATTATAATAGATGAAGGATGCAATCAACGCTAACCAAGCAGCGAAATAGATTAAAATTTTTAAATTGGATGATGTGTGTTACTATCCTTTCAATATAGAGTACTTAAAGATTCTATTTCCTCTAGGATATGAGCCCCCAAAGTTTGATAAATTCAAGAGGAAAGGTGACCCCAAAGCCCATTTAACCAAATTATTTATCACATGCTAACTAGTGGCATATAATGATATATAAATTTTGTTGTTGTATCCAAGGAGCTTAGATGGAAAAGCCTTGGAGTGGTTCTTAAAATTTCCTAAGAATTTGGTAACTGATTTTGATGATCTTTCAGACAAGTTTGTGCAACACTTTTCCTATAATCTTGAGCATGAGATTTCATTGGTTGATTTAATACAAGCTAAACAAAAATATGATGAGAGTTTTTAAAGCAATCTACAGCAATGGAGAACACTTGCAAGTTGATTCACTCATAGTTTACTAGATAAATAATCAACTACTATTCTCACTAAAAATTTGCATAGTGAGATATCCTATCATTTGGAATTGCAATGTGCACATACATTTAAAGAAATAATTGACAAAGGTTTGTTGATCAAGCAAGAACTCATCAATAAAGGATTCATCAAGCTTAATAATAATAATAAAAACCAAGGTACCAATCAGGAAAGTGGCCAAAATCAACATCTAATCCAAGCACAAACATCACAACTGGCATATGATAATAACAAAGATAGACCAAAATAATTTAACTACGATAGGAATGTTATGGGAAATAGAGTAATTGAGTCATGTCATGTCCAAATGGTGCAAAAATCATCTGCACCACATTTTTAGCTCACTCTTACCTGACAAACTCTTCAACCAACATCACAAGCATAATAACCAAGACCTGCGTAACAAATACCACAACCTTTACTATTACAAAACCCTCCTTCAAGGAGAACTATGCCTACATGTCATGTTTTTAGTGACCTTGGAGAGCTTATTGAGTCTGTATTTTGCAAACTTGTCACCACTAATTTGATTAGTTGGCGTATACCAAAGCATTACTCTCAAGGCATCCCTTACCCTGATTGGTACCATGAAATTAAATTCTGTGAGTATCATTGGGTTAATGGGTACAATTTATGAAGATGTGTGAAAATCAATAATCTAATTAAAAATATGTTAGAGAATAGGGATATTACATTATATAGCGGTGCTTCCACTTTCAATAAAAACTTGGCATCTATCAAAACCATTTTCTATAGCATAACCAACAACAACAACAATAAAAATAGCCATGGCTAGTGTAACAACAAAATCGACAATATTAAAATCAAAGGCCAAACCAATAGAACCAATAGAATCAATAACAAAACCAACAAAATTAGAATGATAGATAAAACCAAGGTAAAAATGGTAACAACCAACAAACCTACTGTTGACCATTTTGGTCCTATAGGCCAAAATCAGTCTCCTGCTTCCCCTTGCTATTTTGAGCTAATTAAAATTTGGTTCACACAAGTCTTCTAGAAAAATATGAACTAGTTTGAAGAATGCAATGCTTTTACAAAGCTTCTTTAGACATTTTTCCCAAAGAAATTCACAAGGAAAGAGACCAAAAATGTTTAAGACACTTTTCCTTAAGGTTGGAAAAAGTGGTTCGACGTTAGGGTTCAACGACATGATCTTTCCAAGGGCTTTGAAATTTGAATTTTGAACTTAACAAGGTTCAATTAGTTGGTTCAATTAGAAGGTTCAATCAGTTGGTTCAATCAAAAGGTTCAAATAGTTGGTTCAATTGGAAGGTTCAATAAATTGGTTCAATCGGAAGGTTCAATCAATTGGTTCAATTAGAAGGTTCAAACAATTGGTTTAATTGGAAGGTTCAAACATTTGGTTCAATTGGAAGGTTCAAATAGTTGGTTCAATCAGAAGGTTTAATCAATTGGTTTAATCAGAAGGTTTAAACAATTGGTTCAATTGGAAAGTTCAAGCAATTGGTTCAATCAGTTGGTTCAAGTAATTGGTTTAATTTTTGGTTCAAGGTGTTTGGTTTAACAAGTTGGTTCAAAGGTAATTTCAAAAATACATCTAATTCACAAGGGAATTGAATGGATGTGACTCTTTGTAGAACACAAAGTGTTGAACCATTGAACCATTGAACTCCAAAAAAGAAACGGTTCAAGTTCAATCAGAGGGTTCAATGATAGAAACCTGAACAAAGAAAAGTTCAAAGGAAAGTGAAGTCGAAGGAGTTGCTAAAGAGGTAATGGGGGTGTGAATGTCAATTTGAGGGCAAGAGAATAGCCATTGGATTTCAAATGGTGATGGGTGTGCCAACATCAACTTTATGACAATGAAATAGCTGTTGATCTTCAAATGCTTAACTGTGAACCAAAAAGAATTCAAAGGCCTTCAGGCCAAAGGGATCAGATTACCAAAAGGAGCCAAGGGATGACAAAGGACAAAGCCAAGAAGAGATAAAATAACAAGATATGGACATAATAGCCTAAGTGGCAAAATGGAGGTGCCAATAGGAGAGTTATTCCAGCAGTTGAAATAGTCTTCACCAAGTGGTCATCACAGAACACGGATAGTGAAGACGCACTAGTTTTTTCCACACTTTAAATTGATGAGTAGATAAACCATGTGAAAGTATTGAAGGAGTGGTCTTGTTTGTAGACATAGAGGTGCTACTCATTCTTTCACAATAATGTTTGAATTCCAAAGTCAAAACTGGAGCTGACACAACATTCTCTTTCAAGTGACTTCCTCTTCCTAATGCTCTCAATGCACATGGGCCACTTGTAAAAGGGTGCCAAAGTCTTTTCCAAAGGGCACCATTGCTTCTTCCCTTTGGATGTATATTTTTAAATTCTCATTTTGAGAGGGGATCTCTCATTTTTTTTGTATGGTGCAACCCTGCCAAATTTTCACCTTGAATCAATAAAAGCATTTTTTACCTCCATTTGGTTGGATATATCTCTGAGCATGCCTGAGTATTAACCTTGTGTATAGTCATTGTTCCATGATGATTTCACAGGCTTGATACCAACATACTTGGTATAGACAAAGCACATTCTTGTGGGTATCAAAAAGAGCTGTATCTGGAGTACAAAGATAGGAGAGGGTTATCAGACAGTGTGTCTTCCTGCAGCACCTATGGTAGGTTCATCTTCTGTGTGTCTTCATTAAGCCTTTTTGTTAAGTTCCCTATAGTCTAGTATTTCATCAGATAAAGTGTATGTATGTGCTCTTGTGGTTTGAAGTGTGAGTAATGAGTAGATCAAACTTTTTTGGTGCATCACTATCTTAGCTTAGGTTCTGCTTCAATAATTCTTCTCTCTTTTCAACCCCCCTTTTATATATATATATATATTAGTAATAGTAATAGAATAACTTAGAGATGCATCAAAGGGAGCTATCCCTTATCTAGAGATTCTCCCCTCAGTTTTGCCAAACCCACAAGCAAGAGATGAGTCTCCATTATGCCATGTGGAAGACAAAAGCTCAACTTTATATCAAGGGTGCAATCCACAATGTCAACAATTTTTGGTACACCCAGTGGGATCATTTTTTAAACACTCAAAAAGGTTCCAAGATTGGTGCTGGTCCTATTACAGTGAAAATAATCAATTTTTCTAGCATCTAGTGACTCCACTATCAAGAACATCAGTCTCTAATCAAAGGTCAGTCTGACATCCTATGCCTAAGGTCACCACATGATTTTCTACTAAGGGTGTCCCTTTTGAATTCATTAAATTACCTTTAAACTCAGCAAGGAAACTAAAGTTTGCAAGGACTCATCCTTATTTAACAAATTATTTTCCCAGACCTGCTATAAGATACACCCACACAAGAAGGCCTCAGCTGAATCCTGTCATAGCTATGGCTTTACCTTTTGTGGCCTTTCATGGTCAGAGTCATTTAAATCTCCTACATTATGACTCAATCCCAGAGGTAGTCCTTAAAAGTGTGCCTCCCTTTAATGGATAAGGGACCATTAATACCATTGAACACATCAGAAATATTGCTAACCTCTACAATATTCACAATGTCATTGAGGAAAACATTGCTCTCAGATTGCTGGCATTGTCTTTCAAAGGCAAGGTTTTGGACTGGTATGGGACTTTGCCCATGAATTCAATCGAATCATGGAATGAATTGGACACCCTCTTAATAAATAGATTTAGGGAAAAGAGCGACCACCTCTCACTTATCGAGCAATTGACCACCATGAAGAGAGCTCCACATGAATTTATGCAAGATTTTAGTACTCATTTTTAGAAGACATGGGATAGGATCCCCATTCTGGTAAGGCTAACTCCAAGCTATGCTTTCCCCTATTATTTGAAAGCATTGAATAGTGACATTTCTATAATGATACAATCCATGGGAGGACATGTGCTATATGCTACCTATGACATAGCCATAGCAACTGAGAATTACCTGGTGCAAGTGGGAAAGATAGCCCCTAGATCTCATATGCTGCTCTTTCTTGAATTGTCGCCTCTAGTCTAGATTGCTACACCTACCTTAGCTCTTCTACCAAGTATGGAAAAGCTGGCTGCTACTCCATCCAATGAACTCCATGAATTAAAAATCTTGTTGCAAAGTGTAACAAATGAAATAGTGGCTCTTAAAAGATAGCAAGCTTAGGGCAATCAGCCAAATCAATGATATCAATAGTTTGGACAAGTAAATAGACCCCCTTTCTATGATTACAATTAGGGACAGGGTCAGTTTATATAGGCCAGACCTTATTAAGACTATAATCTAGGCGTTCTTTCATCATTCAAGGCCATGGTGCCCATTCAAAACAATATGGTACAAGAACAACTAAATTGCTCACCCACGAGGTATAGTCAAGATCAGGCTGTTTATACAAATGGGATGTTAGGTCAATACACCAATACATAGGAAAATATGGAAGCCACTCTATTACCAAGATTTGAGGCATCATTACAACATGGCATGGACAATATGGTGGCTTAACATGATTCCACTCTCATGAATCACCTGGAAGGTGAATTTTATATAGTCAACTACATGGGCAATGCGGATAATTAAGGTGACTATGTTGCAACTAACACAAGGTCCAAGAGAAAAGTTATGGAAAAAGCCCAGGCAGCTACTCAAATGTCTGAAACATCATCTTCATCACATATAAATTAGAAACTTCCAAATTTTAGACCGCCATTCACACTCTCAGCTCCTTAGCCTACACCCCAGGTTGCAAGTAACCCTAGAGAAAATTTGAAAGGAGTTAATTCTCAAATCAATGTGGTGGACCAGATGAAGAAGCTATACATGAATATTTCCTTATGGGATTCATTATCAATATGAAGACAAAAATGGATGTTGTAAAAGGAATTGCACGGGCTTAATGAACAAGCTGTCCCAGTAAAAGCTGATAATGTTCTAATCACGAATGGGCATCCTTACACATCAGGACAAGTAAAAAAAGAAGAAAAGGTCCCCACTTTCTATTTGTCCTTGGTCATAAGAGACTTCTAAATACAAAATTGCATCATTGATAGTGGAGCAAACACCTTGATGATGCCTAAATGCATAGCGGATAAATTGGGGCTCAAATATGAAGAGATGACTAAGGGAGTCCTGTAGCTAGATGGAACACCATCAAAAATAATAGGAGTGGTGAGAGGCTTGAACTTGATGCTCCATCCCTATCCAACCTTCTTGGTCCCTCATTAAGTGGTGGTGGTGGATGTTCCCCCTTACTTTGCCATTTGCTTATCTAGGGATTTCACATCTAAAATAAGTAGCTACCTAGAAACAAACTGGTCCCACATGGTTTTTAGAACCAAATATGGGACCAAGGTTAAAATTGAGTCAGAACCAATCCACATCAATCATCTAAAACCATACTCACTCAAGGTAACAAATGTTAGCTATGCCATTATTGATCAAGAAGAATTCCAAGTGGATCAATCTCTACCCTCTGCCCTTGAAGGAGTTATTGACCTACTCCTAGATGAATGGGGAAGTGACAACTTTGAACATGATCCGTACAAATTTATAGAAGAGGCAAGCCTTGGGATTTATTTCATGCATGAAGAGGGTACTTTTGTACCAAATTTGATGAAAGCAAGCCAAGAGAGCTCAGGCCTATGGAAACTTTTCTTTGATGGCTCGAGAAGCAAGTTGGGAGCTGGTAGGGGAGTGGTGCTAGTTTCCCCCTCTCAAGAAAAATAATTTTTAGCCTTCAGGTTTCAATTTTCTTGCACATGCAATGTTATAAAGTATGATTCCCTCATCCATGGTTTGGAGTGGGTGAGGAGAAGAGGAATTAGGGAGCTACAGGTTTTCAAGGATAGTGAGTTGATCATAAATCAAGTAAGGGGCCAAAATATGACAAAGAATTCCTTACTTAAGTCCTACAAACATAGGGTATGGGGCTTAGTGGAGAGTTTCCTTGCTTTCAATATTGCTTCCATTCCTAGAGAGTAGAATAAGCAAGTTGATAGACTAGCTACAGTTTCTGCTCAGTTTGACGTCCCTAAGGAGATAGGCCATGATAGCACTCCATGCCATTTGAAAGTAGTAATCAGACCCTTCGTGCCTAAAAACATCACCAATTGGCAAGTGTTTGATAGTGATCAACAAATAGCACTCTTCTTACAAGAGGAAGCTGAGTTTGTTGCTAGAAACCAAGCTAAGCTATAGTAGCATTATGGCAGCCAAATTTTTCAATTGAAGAACAATAAACTTTCCAAAGGCTTGGTCACTCTTGAAAGTATCTTTAATGAGGATGACCAATTGAAAAATGATAAAAAAAGCATCAAAACAAAGAAGGAAAACTATGAGAAAGTTTAAATATTCAAGAATAAGCTATTTGCACTTGGGAAAGTGTGTACAGATCATGAGAGGTAGGCCTTCATCTTATTGTGCCAAAAGTTTGCTGATGTCTTCACTTGAGAGTATAGCGACTTGAAGGGTTTTGACCCAAGTTTGGCCCAACACACCATCGAGCTAGAGGAAGGCACCAAGCTGATTAGGTAGAAATAAAGGCCTATCAACCCAAAGATTGAGCCTCTCATGTGTAAGGAATTCACCAAGATAATTAAATCTAGAATCATATTCCTTATCAAACACTCTTCTTGGCTGGAAAATCTTATTCCCATTCAAAAAAAGAATGGGAAGATCAGGATATGTGTAGATTTTAGAAACCTCCATAGAGTCTCTTTGAAAGACCATTATCCTCTCCCAAGTATGGAACATATCCTCCAAATGGTGATAGGTAGTGAGTGTTTCTCCCTCCTAGATGGGTATTTAGGATACAATCAGATTTTGGTGCAAGACTATGACTAGTACAAGATAGCCTTCACTACCAAATGGGGGACGTTTGCTTATAGAAAAATTCCATTTGGACTGTCTAATGCTGGTGCCCCTTTTTAATGAGCCATGGACATGGCTTTTCAAGGCCTGGTAAATAACATTGTGCTGGTGTATCTTGATGACATGACATTATTCTCTAAGGAGGTGGGCCAACACATGAAACATCTCAGACAAATCTTTGAGAGGTGTAGAGAGTTTGGTATCTCTCTCAACCCAAAGAAATGTGTGTTCACTATCCATGAGGGTAAACTCCTTGGCCATGTTGTTTCAAAGGAGGGATTGACCACTGATCCAGAAAGAGTTCACTCCATCCTAGAGCTGTCCTTGCCTAAGCATAAGAAAGGTTTGTAGAGCTTCTTTGGCAAAATAAACTTCATTAGGAGATTTATTCCAAATTTTGTGAAGGTAGTCAAACCATTGACCTCTATTCTAAAGAAAGATGAGAAATTTGCATGGACAATGCAAAGGAAGGATAGTTTTGAAAAGATCAAATAGGCTATCATCCAAGCTCCTACCTTGATCAGTCCTGACTTCACCAAGGATTTCAACCTCTACACCTTTAGAAATGAAGAGGTAATCTCTGCTATGCTTACCCAAGTGAATGGTGAGAACCTTGAGCACCCACTTGCATTTTTTAGCCAAGGTCAAGAGGGTTTTGAGGTCAGGTATACATATGTGGAAAAGTAAGTCCTTGTAGTCATATGGACCCTGAAGAAATTTAGACATATGCTTTCCAAAAACAAGGTTCACCTCATGGTTCCACATCCTAGCACCAAAGATTTCTTGACCAACTGTGATCTGAATGAAAAGAGAGTGGGATGGCTCACTAAAGTAATGAAATATGACATGGATATCAAAACCACCACTTTAGTAAGAAGAAAAGGCCTGTGTGAACACCTTGTTATAGACTTTAAATATTAGAAAGAGGACATTTTGATAATCCATGATGCATCCACAATATAAGAACTAGTTGTCATGAAGGATTGGACATCAAACATGAGACGTTTCCTTCTTATTGGTGAGTGCCCACAGGGCCTTGATAAGACCAAGAGGAGATATTTTAGACTCCAATCTTTCCCTTATGTCCTAATTGATGGAGTGCTATTCAGGATGGATTTCTTAGGAGTGCTTTCAAGATGCATAGACCTAGGTCAGGTTGACATGGTGTTGTCTGAGTTCCATAATGGGCCAACTGGTGGTCATTTTGCTCATAAACCTACAATTACAAGAATAATGAGAGCTGGTTACTTCTGGCCCACTTTATTTAGAGATACTCACACTTGGGTATGAAAGTGCCAAAAGTGTGCACTATTTGATGGGAAACAATGGATGGCTACAATGCCTCTACATCCGATTCAGGTGGAGCAACCATTCATGCAATAGGGCCTAGGCTTCGTACGGATGATCAATCCTCCCTCTAGTGATGGCCACAAATGGGTTTTTACTACCATAGACTACTTCACAAGATGGGTAGAGGCTGTCGCTTTGAAGGAGGCCAAAAAAAGTAAAGTCTTGGACTTTTATGAAGCCCTGGTGACAAGGTTTGGAGTCCCAGCTACCATCATATCAGATAATGCATTGGCCTTCTTGGAGACCAGAATGAGTGAGTGGGCATTGAGATATGACATCCATCTCAACACTTCTTCCAACTACTACCCACAAGGGAATGGGTTAGCTGAGTCCACTAATAAGAATCTGATCAAGATTATCAAAATAACAATGGAAAAGAATCAAAGAACTTGGCATGCCAGGTTGAAAATAACCCTATGGGCAGACAGGGTCACTCCAAAGAGGGCAATTAGAAATTCACCATACACGCTCATGTATGGGAGGGAAGCTAGACTTCTTATTTCACTTGAATTGATAGCCTTGAACCTTGCTCACCAACTACAAATAGAATAATGCAACATCATGGAGGTTAGGCTATGTGAGCTGATGGAACTTCAAGAGACAAGGGAACAGGCTATGGTTTCTATGGTCAGCCGCTACCAGCAAATGAAGAAGCAATTCGATAGAAGATCCTCATCAAAGTTTTCTCTAAAGGAGACATCATCCTGAAATGGGATGAGGATCAGTCTAAGCTTGGAAAGCATGTGAAGTTTGATGCCCTATGGAGTGGTCCATATATCATCACTTAGTGCAAGCAGCACAATGCTTTCCAACTCTCCAGGTTGGATGGTGAAGAACTCTGTATCCCAATTAATGAGATACATCTTAAGAATTATCACTGAGTCTTCTTCCACCATGTACATATTTTCCTTATTTTTTCCCCCATTTTCCCTAAGTTCTTTTGCACATGTTAATAGTTTTCTTAATCTTGTGTGTGTTTTATTTCCTTTTTGGGGTAAAAGCTTCATGATTGATTCTTGGATATCTCAAGGCTGTTGTTAAATATTTCAAGGCTACATCTTGACTCCGTGCCCAATGGAATTTGAGGCTACTAGTTTCTTAAGCATAATAGGCATGCTTCTCCTGAGAATCACCAATTTGTTGACCATTTTGGTCCTACAGGCCAAAATTAATCTCCTGCTTCCCCTTGCTATTATGAGCCAGTTCAAATTTGGTTCGCATAAGTCTTTCGGCAAAAGATGAACCAATTCAAAATATGCAAGGATTTTACATAGCTTCTTTGGACATTTTTCCCAAATAAATTCATAAGGAAAGATACCAAAAATGTTTAAGACACTTTTCCTGAAGGTTGGAAAAAGTGGTTCGACGTCAGGGTTCAATGATATGATCTTTCCAAGAGCTTTGAACTTTAAACTTTGAACTTAACAAGGTTTAATCAGTTGGTTCAATTAGAAGGTTCAATTAGTTGGTTCAACTGGAAGGTTCAAATAGTTTGTTTAATCAATTGGTTCAATCAGAAGGTTCAAATAATTGGTTTAATCAGAAGGTTTAAATAGTTGGTTCAATCAGAAGTTTCAAACAGTTGGTTCAATCGGAAGGTTTAAACAATTGGTTCAATCAAAAGGTTCAAGCAATTGGTTCAATCAGTTGGTTCAATTTTTGGTTCAAGGTGTTTGGTTCAATGAGTTGGTTCAATAGTCATTTCAATGATACATCTAATTTAGAAGGGAATTGAATGGACGCGACTCCTTACAGAACACAAAGTGTTGAACCATTAAACTCTAAAAAAGAAATAGTTCAAGTTCAAATAGAGGGTTCAATGATAGAAACCTAAACAAAGAAAAGTATAAAGGAAAGTGAAGCTGAAGGAGTTGCTAAAGAGGTAACGGGGGCACGAACATCAAATTCAGGGCAAGAGAATAGCCGTTGGCTTTCAAATGGCGATGGGTGCACCAACGTCAACTTTATGACAATGAAATAGCCATTAATCTTTAAATTCTTAAGCATGAACCGGAAGGAATTCAAAGGCCTTCAAGACAAAGGGCTTAGATTACCAAAAGGAGCCAAGGGATGACAAAGGACAAAGGTAGGAAGAAATAAAATAACAAGATATGGACAAAATAGCCCAAGTTGCAAAAGGGAGGTGCCGACAAGAGAGTTATTCCAGTAGTTGAAATAGTCTCTACTAAGTAGTCATCAAAGAGCACGAATAGTGAAGACATGCCAATTTTTTCCACACTTTGCATTGATGAGTAGACAAACTATGTGAATGTCTTTAAGGAGCGGTCTTGTTTGCAAACATAGAGGTGCTACCCATGCTTTCACAATAATGTTTAAATGCCAAAGTCAAAACTAGAGTGGACACAACATTCTCTTTTAAGTAGCTTCCTCTTCCCATTGCTCTCAACACACATGGGCCACTTGTAAAAGGGTGCCAAAGTCTTTTCCAAAGGGCACCATTGCTCCTTCCCTCTAGATATATGTTTGTAACTTCTCATTTTGAAAGGGGATCTCTCATTTTTTTGTATGGCGCAGCCCTGCCAAATTTTCACCTTGAATCAATAAAAGCATTTTTTACCTCCATTTGGTTGGATATATCTCTGAGTGTGCCTAAGTATTAACCTTATGTTCAATCATTGTTCCATGATGCTTTCACAAGCTTGATACCAACATACCTAGTATGGACAAAGCACCATTCCTATGAGTAAAAAAAAGAGCTATATCTGGAGCACAGAGATATGAGAGGGTTATTAGACAGTGTGTCTTCCTACAACACCTATGGTAGGTTTATCTTTTGTGTGTCTTTGTTAAGCCTTTCTATTAAGTTTCCTACAGTCTGGTCTTTCATCAGATAAAGTGTATGTATGTGCTCTTGTGGTTTGAAGTGTAAGTAATGAGTAGATCAATTTTTTTTGGTGCATCAATGTCTTAGCTTAGGTTTTGCTTTAATAATTATTCTCTCTTTTCAACCCCCCCCTTATATATATATACTAGCAATAGTACTAGAATAACTCAGAGATGCATCAAAGGGAGCTAGCCCTTATCTAGAGATTCTCCATTCAATTTTTCCAAACCCACAGGCAAGAGAGGAGTCTCCATTATGCTACGTGGAAGACAAAAGCTCATCCTTCTGTCAAGGGTGCAATCTATAGTGTCAACACCTGCCATGTAGTTGCACATGAATATAATAGGGTTGTAGGTCATATTATAAGGGGCAACATTAACACCATCTCCATTAATTTGAGAGCAAGCACCAATTAATCTAGACCATTGATAAACCATGACACTCAGCCAAATTACATGGATAATCCTTCTTTGAGCTGAGACCACACATAGGTAAACCTAAAAACTAGGATTTCCACTTTTTGACCTTATACTGATAACTCATCTTTTCCCCATGACCACATATAAGTGCACCAATAACTGAGACTTATCCTATCTAGTCCCACACCATTACCACCATTTATTATCAATCATGGTCTTGTATTTATTCTTGATTATGCACTCACAACTCAAAGGTCAAAGATTACCCTCTCAGGCCCACATCCATCTTCCACTTTGCCCATTATCCAACCAACTGTTCAACCTCAAAATAAGACATTTACCATTGACCCAAAAAATAAGTTTGATATTGTGAAACATTATAGAAGATACCAGCCCAGATCTCTATTTTAGATTTGTTGTGAATGTTGCCAATTCATAAGAAAATTTTGAATGAGTTTTTGACCCAATCCACTATTACTAGTGACAAATTCCCTAATAAATTTCAAGATTTGGTTAGACACCTATCTCTAGCCCAATAAGTCATATTAAACCAAAGAGATATGTCTTCCCTTGGTCTACTCCATAATAATCCATTGTACATAGACATTTATATAAAGTGAAATAAAATGAAATGTGTTATTATAGATAATGGATCAAGCCTCAACATAGTGTCTCTAAAGCTCATCAAGCTTCTTGGGTACACAATGGCAGATCTCTAATCAGAAATGATAACTATTAAGGCCTATGATAATCAAGAAAGAGAATCACAAGGCACCATTAGTTTTCCAGTTATCATTAGGCCTTTAACCTATGATACACTTTGTCATGTGCTCAATTTTGAGTTGTCATATAATATGCTTCTAGGTAGGCCTTGGTTACATGAGATTCATGCAGTCTTGTCAACATTGTACTAATTTATCAAGTTCTCCCACTCAGGGATGGAAGTAAATAATCCAAGAGATTTTCACCCATATGAGCATTACAAACATTTTGAGCCTAAGTTTCAAAGCTATAATTACCAATATGGCATGAATCTAAGTTTTAAGGAGGATAAAGGAAAGGCCATACTTATTGATTCTCTAGAGGATAATTGTATAGATCCTAATACCTTGGATTCCCTTTCCCACATACCACTTCTTGAAGCTTCTAATCATTTTACCATTTCAACTAATGGCCCAGGGGAGTATGTGACCCATGATACCTTTCATATTGCTAATCTTCCTTAGGATCCCAAGACATTTTGAAGACCTAAAGTCACCCCACACATGCATTGGAAATGAAAAGATAAATATAAACTTCATAATCTAGGACTAGTCATGCTCATACCGACATCTAGAAAAAAATAAGACCCTCTCAAAAGAGATGAATTATGGTTATACAATGAAAAGTTAGCTAATTGTTACAAGAGTACCAAGTATCCTATTCCCAATAAGATTATGAAACATCAAGATTATGAAGGAAGAGGCCTCATACTGAATCAATAAGGAACCATTAAGCTAATTTCCATGACTAAATACAAAATACCTTATGGACTTGGATTTAAATTGCCTAGGGGTGACCCCACATATCTTATTCACATTCCATCACCAATAACTAGTGATGATGATGCCAACAGTGATTTAGAGTTTGATCATAGCCTCACCTTTGATGACCAAGATGAGACTAACCTGTTCAATGGCAATGCTATTTATACCATTACCCTAGTCATTCATCATAACCCATTGCCATTATACTATCCCCAACTGATAGATTGGGACCAATAAGAATCCAATTTTCCAATTGATGAGTTTTAAAATGATGGGGCATTTTATGAATTTTTAGGCCTTAGAGACAATATTCCATTGGGAGATCATAAATCAAGATTCTCAATTACATTAGATCTTGAAGCCCATTTTGGAGAGCAGGTGAACACCTTTAGCCAAAAATAAATAAATAAAACATTGAGGTCCCTAAGTGAAAACCTCTTTGAGGTGATTTCTAACCAAGGTAAAAGTAAAGATAAAGGTTAGTCTAGTGGTAAAAACCTATTTCAAGTGTCATTAGATGAGGGTGTTCATTCTTCTTTTAATTTAGACTAGGAGACCACCAACGATGAACTTGCCTATGGATCCGTGTTTAGTTTTGAATAACAAAAAGTGTTTGATTGAATTCTTAAATAATTTATGACTATTTTTGTCACATGGCTAGATCTCCCATTGGGGGACTCAGATTCATCATGCCTAGGAGGAGTTGAAGACAAAGTCCTAATAGAGGACCTTGATATAGAAAGATAGTTTAAGTCTTTACCTACCATCCTAGAAGATGGTTTAACCCTTCTAGTCAAAGATATAATAGAAGTAAACATCAAGACTCCATCAAACCCAAAATGGATAAAATTAGGTGCATCTCTCATTGAGGAGGAACGTGAAGTACTTACAGCTCTATTGACATAATTTGTAGATATATTTGCATGGGCATATTCTAACATGTTAGGTTTGGACCTCACCTTATTTTACATCACCTTATGATAAATATTGATGCCAAACTAGTTAAGCAAAAGTTACACAAGATGCATCCTTGCATTTCTATATTAGTAAATAAAGAGTTGAAAAAATCTTAGAAGTAGGATGTATTCGATCCATTGACTACTCAGAATAAATATCTAATATTGTTCTTATTAGCAAAAGCCCTGAATGAATCAAAATTATACTAATTTTTGAGACATAAAGAAAGCTTGCCCAAAGGATAACTTTCCATTGCCTAATATTGACATGATCATCAACTCCATGGTGGGTTATGAAATGCTTTCACTCATAGGTGGCTTTTTAAGCTACAACTAGATCAGAATAACACCATAAGACCAACATAAAATAATGTTCACCACTCCATGGGGATCATTTTATTATTAGGTAATGCCATTTGGTCTTAAGGATGATGGAGCTACATATAAAATATCCATGACCATCATATTCCATGATATTGTTGAAGACTACATTGATGACATACTAGGCAAATAAAAAACTAGGGCTGACCATCCAACAGTACTACATATAATATTTGAAAGACTAATTGAGTACAAAGTTTGATTGAATCCAAAGAAATGTGTGTTTGAAAAAACCTTAGGAAATTTACTTAGCTTCATTGTGTCTTGTAGGGGCATTGAAGTCAATCCAATAAAGGTTTAAGCTATAACAAAGATGCCACCGCCAACCAATTTGAAGTAGCTCCACAATTTACAAGGCAAGATCCAATCAATTTGATGCTTCATATCTTAGTTAACAGACAAGTGTCATCCATTTACACATCTTTTAAATAATGGAGTTGCATTATATTGGGGTAATCCCTACCAGACAACCCAATAGATAAAATATTACCTAGCAAATCCACCTATTATATTACCCCCTATGCCAGGAAAACCATTTTTATTGTACCTATCAACCATAGATAGTGCCTTAAGGGCACTTCTAGCTCAACATGATGACAATGAAAAAGATCATGTAGTGTATTACTTAAGTCATACTTTGGTCACGTATGAACATAACTGTACACTTATTAAAAAACTATGTCTAGCCATGGTCTTCACAACTTAGAAATTATGACACTACATGTTGAAAAATAAGACCATAGTCATTTCAAAAGTAGATCCACTCTAATATCTACTATCTAAAACAAATTTATAAGGTATAATGGCCAAGTGGATCATGCTTCTTAGTGATTTTGACATAGAGTATGTCAATCAGAAGGAAATCAAGGGATAGGTCCTTGTAGATCAGCTTGCTAAAGCACCCCTTGCAGACATAGAACCACTCACATTCTAATTTCTTGATGAATCCATAATGACCAACATTGACACACCCATTGAAGAGTAGCACCAAAAGCTATATTTTTATGGATCATTCATAGCACACAAATCAAGGGCAAGCCTCTTATTTATTATACCATAGGGGGATCTAATCCCTAAGTCATTCAAAATTAGCTTTCCTTATACCAATAACATGACTAAATATGAATCACTTATTATAGGGCTTCACCATGTAGTACAATGGAATGTATCTCATATAAAAGTTTATGGTGATTCTTAGTTAATCATCACTCTGATTACAGACCATTTTTGGACCAAAGATGATAAGTTGGTTCCATACAAAGCCATGGTTGACACTCTCAAGTAACAAATTGTTGATATCTAGTTTTAGCATATACCAAGGGCTAGTAATAGAACTACAAATTCCATGTCTACTATTGGATATCTGATTTGACAAACAAACAAAGCTAGAGAGTATTAGTTCCTCATTGAGAATTTATTTGTATCAGCTCATGAACCTTCAACCATTATTGTGATTTGTGATATTGTTGGTCCTAATTCTATCTAGTATTTAGACCTTTATAACTATCTTCATGACCAAGTTATTCCACCTGACCTATCCCAAAAACAAACCAAATCCTGTATCCATCACTCCACTAATTATACTCTACTTGGATCAACCCTTTACCATCATAGTTTTGATGGAACTCTACTTAATTATTTAAATTCAGTAGAATCTACACTACTGTTACAAACATGTTCATGAAGTGGTATGTGGATCCCACTCTAGCAAGTTCATTATATCCAAAAATCTCTTGCATACTAGTTATTATTGGCCTATAATGCATGTAGATGCAGCTACATATGTAAATAAGTGTGACAAATGTCAACAGCATGCCAATCTGATTCATGCCCTAGCTAAGACTTTGAAATCAATGATGACACTATGGTCATTTGCTACATTGGGCCTTGACCTCATTGGGGAGATCAATCCCACTTCATCTGTTGGCCATAAACATATCCTTACCAACACTAAATATTTCAATAAGTGGGTTAAAGCTATACCCCTCACTTTATGAATGGAAAGGAAATTTCCAAATTTATCTTCAACCATCTTATTTTCCATTATGATATCCCTTCTGAGATTATATCTGATAATAAAAAATCATTGAAGAACAATGATGTCAACAAGATATGTGATGAATATAACATCACACAACATTTTTATATGGCATATTACCCTCAATGTAATGGTTAGGCTGAGGCATCCAATAAAATATTTGTCAATATTCTCAAAAAGATTGTCAATAATGCTGGTCATGATTGGTACCTTTAGATATTCTACACCCTTTGGGCATATCATATTAATCATCATACCCCTACAATATCCACTCCATAATCACTTGTTTATGGTATAGAAGCCATTTTCTCATTGAGGTCAAGTTACCTTTACTATGCATATATTTTAAGCATGTCCTAAATGATCATGACTATCAAGTAGCTCACCTGCAAGAGTTAGACCTACTTGATAAAAAATGCACTACACTCAATAATAGTTAGGCATATCAAAACAAACTCAAAGGCCACTACAATTAGCATGTCAAGTATACAACATTTGAACTTAGTGATCTTGTTTTAAAAGAAGACCAAAAAAATACCACAATCGAGAATAAGCATAAAGGTAAATTCAAACCAAATTGGATAGGGAATTTCATCATTATTATAGATTATAGGTTAGGAGCATACATGCTTACCATACCAAATAGAGATGAACTTCCTAAGCAGATGAATATTATTCACCTCAAGTGGTATTATGCTTGAGCACTATGGTCTATTGTCTATAAGGTTAGTGTCAGTTGTGCCACTTTATCACTTTTCTTCTTTGTATGGATATCATTCTTATCATTCCTCTTAAGCCTATTACTTATCTATTTTACCATTCTGTTCTATCAACCAACCATATTTTGAATCCTATCTACCTAGCCCATTTGACCTTGGTTTTGCCATTGGTTGCACTAATCTGTAAACTAAAAATACAAGTGTAGCACATCCACAAAACACTTTTTCAAGTTTAAGAGATCCTTCAATTTCTCACTCTTTTTTTTGTTTAATTTTGTATAAAGAAATTAAAACTAGAATTAAAATGAAGATCATAATATAATAATAATAAGAGAAAATCATAAGATATCACCAGCAAATTGATAACGGAGTTTGGCTTCAATAGCCTACGTCTCTGGGTCTGTTTGAAGTGAGGACTATTCTCATTAATTTTGTGCAACAAATGGCTTTCAAAATCAATACAAGTCTTCAATTCACCTTCTTTGATCTTTGTTTACCTGTAAATATATCTCTCAGACCTAAAAATAATGGCCCAAGGCCATACAAAGCAATAACAAGACTCTAAACTTCTTAAATCTCTTCACACAATTGGCTTTCTGTGTCTATTCAAGTAGAATTTAGTCCCTTTTATAACACTTTGACCTCCATGGCTGAAGTGGTCAAGGTATTAACCTTTTGTGCCCTAGGTGCAGGGTTCAAAACTGTCGGCCACCTTTCTAGGTGCTTTGGCATGAGGAAAAGGTCGACGTCCTCCTTTTAGGGCGTGCTTTGACTTCTTTTTATCCCACATTTGCTGAGAATGATAGTTTTCATGCTATAAATAGGTAAGTTGGTTGCCTTTTCAAATGCTGAGATTTAGGTGACAACTTTGGCTACCGCTTAGGCTTGGTCAATGCATGTTTGGTGGAGTGATGTGGCGGGTGGCGTGGCAGTTTGTTTAAGTTGGCCTTTGGCACCTTGTTTAAACGTTTGAAAATTTCAAATAACATGTGAATAAAAAACACCAAACTAAATTTTTTTTGCACCTAATTATTTTTCCACGTGTCAAATGGCTATTGGTCCACTTGGCATATTTCAACAGTGCCATGTCACATTTGACACCCCTTTTTTTACCTATCACAAGATTTCTTCAACTAGATATATCTTGAGCATTCAGACTCCATTTTTCATTCTGGAAGAAGCGCTAGAAAGCTCTCAATGGATTCTATGGTGTGAAAATGATTTGAATAGAATTTGAAGACTTTTAAAAATGGAACAGTACATGGATCCACCTAGATCATTCCTCCCCACTGGGAACTTTTTGACCTCTGAAAGTTGAAATTAATTGGTAATGAGGTGAGGGTATTTTTCCCTCACCTTTCTAACTTCCATCCATCTAGCCTTGCTTGGGTGCATCCCTTTGAGACCAACATGAAGATATTTAGCATTACCTCTTTTTGAAGTTTGCATATTCCTATCAAGTATAGTATCTTCTTGCAATTTTGTTAGATATTCAGGGGAAAAATCATCAGCAGAAGGAATGGATACACTTTCATCATGATCAATTATCACTAGAGGCTCATACAATTTTAGATTTTCCACATTTACAATTGAATAAATCTACATGTAAGATGGTAAATCTAATCGGAAAGCATTTTTGCCAATTTTTTCCATTATCTAAAAAGGACCATACCGGATTGGTTTCAACTTTTTACCTTCACCCGTTAGTCTTTCCTTACTAATGTGAAGCCATACAATATCACCTATAACAAATTGGTGATAAATACGATGTTTTTCATGCCTGGCTTTGTACTTGGCTTGACTTTTCTCCAATTGAGTATGAATAGTTTGATGAATGAGCTGTATTTGTTCAATGAACTTCTTGGCTTGAATGGCTTCTTTTGGTTCACCAACAGCTGTATCATATCCATAACAAACATTTAGAGGAGATTTAGGCAAGTATCCATAACAAAATTCAAATGGAGATTTCATAGTAGAAGAATGAAGTGCCTGTTTATATGCATGCTATATGTAACACAATTGTTCATCCCATAACTTTGGATGTTTATTGATATAACCCCTAAGCAAATGTACCACAGTGTGGTTCACAACCTCTGTTTGTTCATCAGTTTGTGGATGAAATGCAGTGCTCTTTTTTAATTTAGTGTCCATTAGTCCCCATAAAGTTGACCAAAACTCCCTAATAAATTAAGAATCCTGATTAGAAATAATTGAAGTAGGTAAACTAAAATGAACCCATACATGTTTAAAGAATAAATTTGCAGTGCCTTGCCAGTAATTTTCTTAGTGCAAGGAATCAAAACACACATTTTGCTAAATCTATCCACAACCACATATAAATAGTCATGTTTTCTTTGTGTCATAGGCAACCCCCCACAAAATCCATGGAGATACTTTCCCAGGGGTGAGTAGGAATAGGTAGAGGAGTATAAAGTCCCAGTTTCCTATTACTAGGTTTACTTGTGGCATAAAGGGTACATCCCTTTATATATTTAGCAAAATTTTCTTGCATAGGAGGCCAATAACAATACATCTTCAAATGTGCAACCATTTTAGCAACTCCAAAATGAACAAAAATAAGAGAAGTATGTGGTTCTCTAATCATGTGCACCCTCTCATTTTGAGGAATACATAGTTTACCCAAATGATACAAAAGATCATTGTGTACATGATAGTCCCATTCTTCTACTTGTCTACTACTCATCAAGTCTTTATAAACATCCTAAAAATCAAGATAATTCACATATTGTTCTTTATAACTTTCATGAGATAAAGAACCATGTTGTAAAATAATAGATGAAATAACCATAGGAGGCCTAGATAGCATATCTGCAACCTTATTCTGAATACCTTTTTTATACTTGATCACAGGATGAAATTGTTGTAAGAAACCCATCCAATGAAAATGTCTAGACTGTTGTAGTTTGGTTTGTGATTGGAGATATTGTAAGGGCTGATGATCTGTATGCATTATTGTTTCTTTGCCCATTAAGTAATGTTTCCATTTTTTAACACTTTGAACCAATGCATACAATTTCTTATCGTAAGTTGGATATTTTCTTACTGCACTTGTAAAGGTTTCAGAATGATAACAAACTAGTTTCTTACCTTGCATTAAAATAGCTCCCATAGCATACTCACTTACATCCATCTTGATCTCAAATGGTTGTTGTATATCAGGAAGTGCCAAGACTAGAGCAGTACTTATCTTTTATTTCAAAGTGTCGAAGGCTTTTTGATGTTTCCCTCCCCACTAAAAGACCTATTTCACACTTGTCAAAGAATGCAAAGGTGATGCAATATATGAAAATTGAGCAATAAACTTTTGCCAAAACTATACTGCACCAAGAAAAATTCTAACCTCAGTTGTGTTAGTGGGTGTAGGCTAATTAACAATGACTGCCACTTTTGTAGGATCAATTTTCAATTTACCATGTCCTACAATGTAACTCAAGTATATCAAAGATGTCTTGACAAATTCACATTTTGACATTTTTAGATAAAGTTTTTCCCTTCGTAATGCATCCATGACTTTCTTAATGTGGATCACATGCTCTTCGCATGACTTGCTGAAAATCAATATATCATCTAAGTAAACTATAACAAAATCATCAAGGAACTATCTAAAAACATCATTCATTAATCTCATGAATGTAGCCGGGGCATTACACAACCTAAAAGGCATAACAAGCCATTTAAACAATCCCTGTGTTGTTTTGAATGCGGTCTTCCACATATCACTTTCATTAATTCTTACTTGATGATATCCACTTCTCAAATCTGGCTTAGTGAAATAAATAGCATGTTTTAATTGATCCAACAAATCATCAATATGAGGAAGAGGGTAACGATTCTTAATAGTAATTTTGTTTAAATCATGAAAATCAACACACATTCACCAAGTGCCATCTTTATTTGGCACCAAAATAATTGGCAAACCAATAGGAGGTGAACTTGGACAAATAACACCTCTATCCAATAGATCCATTACCTATTTTTTGATTTCCTCATTTTCCACCACTGATAACCTGTACATGCCAATGTTAGGGAGAGGAGAATCCTGCAATAGCTGAATTTCATGTTGAACTTCCATTTTAGGGGGTAAACCCTTAGGATCCTGAAATACATCATCGTAAGTAGAAATGATTTTAACCAATTCATTCTTGTGTCTAGGATCACACTTTTCCAAAGCTTGAGAATATTCTTTTTCCTTAGACTTAATCAACATGAGACAAAAAGTCTTGCTTGAATTAACTAGTCTTTTCATTTGCCCTACTATAACCAAGGAAAGACTTGTTCTATGTGATGTGCTCTAACTTTATATTCAATGCCATCCTTAACAAGCAAGTACTTTTTCTCTGCTCTATAGAAGATTGCTTTTCTATCATAAAGATATGGGCTTCCCAAAACAATCCCACATATGTCTAATGGAACAACATCTAACTCAACCTCATCTACGAACTTGGATGTGATGGCAAACCTTAGCCTACAAGTTTGTGAGACTTGTAGCTTCACATTGTCACACACCAAACCTAGTGGATAAGGCTTCAGATGGGGATTGGTTTGTAAGCCTATCTTCTTAACAACCTCTTCAAAAATTAAATTTGCTTGTGAACCACTATCAAATAGAGTGTTAATATTAGTATGCTTTGAAACAACTCTAATGTTGAATAATTCATTTCTTTTCTTATCAACATGCAAAGAATTCTATTTAGAAGAAGATGCAGCATTAGTGCTAGAAACTGAAAGAGAAAAATCATTATGTAATCCCATAGCTGTAATCTTAGTTTCAACACTTGAATTTGAACCTAAGTCCTGAACCATAGCATTAGCCTTCCTTTCTTTCTTTTGAAACCTCTTAGGCCTTAACTCAGGATGTAGTTTCCAACACTTAGACTCATCATGATTTTTCTTGCAATGATTACAAAATGGTTTTCCTTCTTCTTTGTTAATAGTATAAGTGGATTTCTATTTACCCTTTCTTGATGAACTTTCCCCTTTGGATTGCTTAACATTAGATTGCTTACTTTTTAATTTAGGAAAATATTCTTTTGATTATTTTCCTCTAGCCTCTAAATGAGTGGCTTGAACACATACTGCATCTAAATTAGTGGGATTGAACATAAGAATCATGTCTTAAGTAACTATGCAGCCCACCTATATATTTTAACAGTTTTTTTTGTGTGTATAGAGGAAAATTCAAAAGGAAAGCTTTTTTCCTAAATTCTTGTGTATAATCTTGAACACTTTGGCCTTTTCCTTGTCTAAAACTTTGCCAATCCATCATGGCTTGTTGCATATAGCCTAAAGGATAGAATTGCTTTCTGAGTTCTTCAATAAATTCATTCCAAGTAGAAATCATGTTACCTTTTTGAAGCTTGGCTTCCTTAAACTTACTCTCCCACCAGATGAGAGCTATGCCTCCCATATGAAGAGTAGAAAAATGAATTTTTGACTCATCCCTTGCAATCTTATGAACCCTACAGTAAAATTCAATTTGCTTGACCCAATTATCCCACTTTTCAGCATTAACTTTGCCATTAAACATTGGTAATTCAAACTTAATATCCAATTTTAGTGAAGGGAGAGATTCCACAGTTTTTTTACCATCATCTGATGAAGAAGGTTTTTTAGTTTCTTTACCTTTTGATTCTCGTGAATCACCTTATTTTTCATTCTTGGATTTCCTTTGTTTGTCACAGTATAGTTCCTCAATCATGCTTTTCATGTCTATGAAAGCTCAGTGAAAAGCTTGATCGGATTCCATCTCTTCTTCAACCATCCTTGAAGCACACCTTGAACCAATCTCTGGATTATACTCAATGAGTTTTCCTTCACACTTTTGAGATTTAGACCTTTACAACATACACTAGCAATCACTGTTAAATAACAACTGCTCTGATACCAAAAATCTGATATGTAAACTGAAAATACAAGTGTAGCACATCCACAAAACACTTTTTCATGTTTAAGAGATCCTTCAATTTCTCACTTTTTTTATTTAATTTTGTATAAATAAATTAAAACCAAAATTAAAATGAAGATAATAATATAATAATAATCAAGTAAAATCATAAGATATCACCCGCAAATTGATAATGGAGTTCGGCTTTAATAGCCTACATCTTTGGGTCCGTTCGAAGTGAGGACCATTCTCATTAATTTTGTGCAACAAATGGCTTCCAAAATCAATACAAGTCTTCAATTCACCTTCTTTGATCTCTATTTGCCTATAAATATATCTCTCAGACTTGAAAATAATGGCCCAAGGCCGTACAAAGAAATAACAAGACTCTAACATTCTTAAATCTCTTCACATAGTCAGCTTTCTGTGTCTATTCAAGTAGAATTTAGTCCCTTTTAGAACACTTCAACCTCTGTGGCTTAAGTGGTCAAGGCATTAACCTTTTGCACCCTAGGTGTAGGGTTAAAAACTAATGGCCACCTTTCTAGGCACTTTGGCATGAGGAAAAGGTCAACCTCCTCCTTTTAGGGCGCGCTTTGACTTCTTTTTATCCCACATTTACTGGGAATAACAATTTTCATGCTATAAATAGGCAAGTTGGTTGCCTTTTCAAATGCCAAGATTTAGGCACCAACTTTGGCTGCCACTTAGGCTTGGTCAATGCATGTTTGGTGGAGTGACGTGGTAGGTGGCATGGTAGTTTGTTCAAGTTGGCCTTTGGCGCCTTGTTTAAATGTTCAAAAATTTCAAATAACATGTGAATAAAAAACACCAAACCAAATTTTTTTTTGAACCTAATTATTTTTACACATGTCAAATGGATATTGGTCCACTTGGCATATTTCAATAGTGCCACATCACTTTTGACACCCCTTTTTTTACCTGTCGCAAGATTTCTTCAACTAGCTATATCTTGAGCATCCAGACTCCATTTTTCATTCCAGAAGAAGTGCTAGAAAGCTCTCAATGAATTCTACGGTGTGAAAATGATTCAAATAAAATTTGAAAACTTTTAAAAATGGAACGATACATGGATCCACTTGGATCATGTACCTTTTTAGCACCAATGAGTTTGATATGTTTCAATAGTTATTTCAAGCATTCTAGATAGAGACAATATTTTGGAATAGTATGATAGAAGTTTTGATAGTTACATCTATAATTTATTATTCTATTCTTATCACTGATCTTGCTACTAATTATAACCACCTATGGGTAGATTAGTACCATTGATATAGGCTATTATGTCCTAGTTATAACTACCTATGGGCAAACTAGGGGCAACATTTATTTATGGAGTCTTGACATACCAACTTACCATTTCCTATGCTGTACTATGCCTTTATACCAGTTGTGCTTTGATGTTAACCCATAGGTCTTGTTTCACCAAGTTCTACACTTGGTAGGTTTGTAATTTCTTCTATAAGAAAAATTATTTCTCCTCATCTTGATCATAGACCTCATTACTTATATTTATGAGCATTGACTATAGGATTTATTATACATCTACACTAAATATTCAAGGTCACACTCTACAATGATTTTTGGGACTTGCTTATCATCTAACCAAGATTTGGTGCTACATTTAATCATATTTAGTGGTGGTGGTGAATCTCATTAGGTTGGTGCCTTACACTTACCCTTATTAGCCTACAATAAATTTGCTTCTATTTGTAGTGGTCATCGTGCTTGAGCTTGGGACTATATAAGCAAAGGCTATTATGCACCTAGATGCATAGATCACAAGGGTTGTATTGATCTAATAGATAAGGATTTATCTCATATAATTTATACCTTATCATCCAACATGGTAATGAAGAAAGGTAGTGAAGTTACTATTGATTTGGACAATTCATGGATGTTGATATGAATCCCATTATGAAGTTTTATGATAATTGCATGTTTCCCTAGATACTATAGCACATACTTTGGTACCCTAGGATGAAAAATGATCATGGCTTGAATCTCAACCCATAATTAGTTTAACCTATAAAATTGATTATAGTATTACTCATTCTTGGTCCAAGCCAATTTGACAAATGAAGTTATAGTTCAAAAGTCTTCATCTAGGTTGACGAGACCCTTTGGTGACTTCCACTATGTAAAACATAGTAGAAGGACTAAAAATGGTACTAGAACACTTAAAATCTTCCAAAAAGGATCTTATCAATGTTGGCTATGAGCTTAGAGGCAAAAAATTTAGGCTAATTAAAGTTTTCATGGATTCAAATCATTTGGTAGGCAATGTCAATGACCCCTTTTATTACTTATCATGCACTCTTGGTGGTTTTACATAACTAATTGGTGATGTAATCAAAGATAATGCATACTGATATGTCATCTATCATATAAATATGGATACCCATATAAACCATTACATACTTTTCTTTTATATCCAAGTGAATGGGCGGAGAATTAGTTTTATAAAGGAAAAAGAATTTTCCCTAAGCTATAAGTCTTATTGTTTGTGCATTCATTCTAGTGTTGATGAAGATTATAACATCATGTGAAATATGAATCAAGCCCTCATTGTATCTACTAAGTAATTTGAAAATTACCTCATCAAATTATCTAAAAGTAATAAGCTTGATGAGCCTCTCAGTATTAGAACCTTGCAGAGGGTGTTGGGGTGCTAGGGCTTTTGCTTGTGTTTCCTCAGACTGGTCATGTGTAAACATGTTAGCCTCTATAGTGTCGATGAAATTTAAGGGTTCTAAATCAGTATATAATTTTTTAGAGTGTCATACTAATCCCCATTTATTCCTTGTACACATTTGTAAGAGGAATTAAAAGTTGTGTTCTATCCATTATTTCTATTGTAGACTTGCTTGAAAAATTTCTTTGATTGAAGTAGAACTATCAAGGAATCTATGCACAATTGATTTAATTAGGCTCAAATCACATAGGCCTCTTTTCATTAAGGTGTGTAATGCCTTTTTATTCTTTGTGTCCCTTATTATATAGATTTTATTTCTAAAAATTTTATGGATAAACCATTTAAATGTGCTAAACTATTTGCATATGATTTTGTCTTGCGAATTAATTTCAACTTGTTATTGGTGATGTGATAGTTTTTATTCTATTTATAAAAAAATTTATCAATTTGATGGTAGTTTTTGATCTTATTCATTATCTTCTCACCTATCCACTTTCCTTTATTGTTCATCCTTTCATTTTGAAATTTGATCTACTTTGGGAAAGATACAATATTTCAAGTGTATTATCATTAACAATCTAGAGTGATTATTAATTGTCATTTCTATGTATATTTATTATTAGTGCCTTATTTCTAGACTTAATTGATGATGCCCTTATACCCAATTGAGTTGTCTTCCCTTCAGGCCATAATTGTTCATAGATCGCCCTCTATGACTTTAAATTTTCAACTTTAGTTTTAATGTCCTAAATAAGATATATAAATCACACTATACAAAGCCACACAAACCTAAAACAAAAATAAAAAAACAAAAATTAATAAAAAATCCTAACTTACATGGTGATACTCAACACCCTCTCTAAATATTTATATGATAACTAATAGAGATTAATGATTGTAAGGCTTAAGCTTAAAACCATTTACACATGCTGGTAGAATGGTGTCTTGAAGATATTTCAATATAATTATTCATTGATGTGAGACATCATTAATGATATAAAGTCTATTATATCTAATGAACAATTTACCCCTAAATTCCTTAAATCAACTATCATATATTAAGATCATTTTTATGGATATAATTATTTAGATTATATATTATGATCATGCCACACTTTCTAACTTAGTTTATTAACTTCCTAGTCCATTGTGCCCTTTGCCTATTTTATTTCATTTTGGTTAAATCAATCAATTGATCCTACATATAATCTCGATCCCTTAGTCTCATGAATATTATAATGCACAAACTAAGAACTATTTATTTCATAAGCATTACTGATTCAAGTCCATAGATAATCTAAAATGACATGAAACCTTTTGTATGCTTGTAATTTTTCTTGTATGCCCATATAATCACAATAATCTAATGCTTCCAATCATCTCTTTGGATGTTGCCTATTTTTAGGAGCATCTTGCCAAGGACTTTATTTTATGCCTCTACATATCTGTTAGATTGAAAATGATAATATGTGATTTTGTGGCGAGATATCATGAATTATTCAATGAGAGTCTTAATGGTGTTATTTTAAATATACCTACCTCTATCACCAATCAGTTTGGTTGGACACCCAAATCTAGTTATAATGGTTTTCATATAGGAATTTGGATAGGTCTTTAACACTACAACTAGAAGTCATAATAGCTTCTACCCATTTGGTAGAGTAGTCAATTTTAGTTATGATGTATCTTGAATTACTGTGCTTATTGGGTGGATTTATTGGCCCAAAAAAATTGACTCACCATTTATCAAATGGATGCTCTTCTAGCATAAGATTAAATGAAATATCATATCTTTAATTAGGCTTGCCCATACTTTGGTAGATATCGTAGTGTTTTTCAACCTGTTGTGCATCTTGAAATAGAGTTGGCCACCATAGACAACTTTTTAAAATCTTCCTTGTACTTGAATCACCTAAAAAATGTCAACCTATGATTCCTTGATGTGCCTCTTCAATAAGTTAAGGTCACTCATGTTCTAAAGCCACTCTATGTAGTACATTAGCTTTACCCATATTGTACCAAAACCCATTAATTGTAATCAATTGATTTTTATCCCTTTCCACATAAATCACAATAAATATCCAATGTTATAAAAAATGTGCATTGTCTTCCATGTTCTTAAGGTTTGCATATATGTGAAATAGGTGCACGTCTAGTGATTCATGTTAAAATTATTCAAGGTCTTCTTCATTGTGTATTTGGCTTAGATGATATAAACCCAAATTTTACATTCATGGATTCACATTACTCTGAAACTAATTTTTTTGGAATAACATAGCCTTATTATTCCTCCCTACATAGGCTTATTAACTAAGTATCACAGAGCCTAGTGATCAGTGAAAAATTCAAATGGTGTTTCTAGAAGGTAATGTCTAATCTTTTGAAGTGTAAACACCATGGTCAAAGCTTCTTGTTCTATTCTCATATAATTTTTATTTAAAACTAATAGTTTATGAAGTTTAAAGTAAATGAGATAGTCTAATCCTTGATCTCTTAGTTATGTGAGAATATCTCCTACCATGCTTCCAAAAACATTTACATGCACATGAAAATGTTTGCTCCAGTTAGGAAAACCTAGAATTGGTGTTGTGACTAATCTCTTCTTTAGATATTTAAAATCTATTTGGTACTCATTTTTCCACTCAAACCTTATCATTTATGTAGTAAATTATCCATTTGGGTAGAGACAATTGCATAGCCTTTTATGAATTTCCATTAATATCCTATATGCCCGAAAAATGATCCTACCTTAGTAGAATTTATGGGAGGTTGCATACCCACAATTACTATAATTCTAGTTTGGCCCAATAAGATCTCATTCATGACCATTATACGGTGAAGATCTTGTTGATGTGACTTATCCATACCTTTCTTAGACTTAATTGGTTTTGTTCACTCCTACTAACATCCATGATGGTGCACATGAATTATCATATGTAGGGTTGATGCACGCTATACTTGGTATCTTAGTTCTTGAATGGTAGTGAAGAGATCATCTAAATACACATATAGAAAGAAAAAGAAACACGTAAAAAACATGTAAAAATGAGAATTCATAATATACTCAGTGCTACTCTACACCCATTCACTTAGCATAATGAGATCAATTAAGACTATTGATGGTAGGGCTTAAGCCTACAACCATTCACCCATCTTGGCAAAATGGTTCCCTACATATCTCTTAAAAAAATGTGTCCTTGTTGTGATATTTCATGTATAACATAATTCCATTTCCATTGAATCTATAATTTTCCTAAGAATGATTTAAAATGATTGTTATATAACAAAACTGGTTGATCTTTACAAAATTACTTATGGTATAGATTCCTATCATTCCACGCTTTCTGGATTTTATTATGAAATTCCTTCATCCAAGATGCTCTGTGTCTATACCTATCCATCCTATTTAGTTTGAGAAATTTTTTAGTGAGAGAATCATGATATTCTAGTATCATGACAATTACAATTCATAGAATGGTACCAAATATTCCATTGGCATAATTGCTTCAAACCCATAGACTAACTAGAATGGAGTAAAACATGTATCTCTATTATAGTACATGTGATATGCCCACAAAATCATAAGAATACGATCTTCCCAATCATCCCTCTTGATGCTATAGATTCTTTGTCAACATTTTTCCCAACACTTTGTTGGAAGCTTTAGCTTGGCCATTAGCTTGTGGATGGTATGCAATAATTTTATGATGGGAAATGATAAATTCCTCAGTAAGAGCCTTGATGGTGTTGTTTAGAAAGTGTGTCCCTTAATCACTAATGTTATTGATGGGGCATCCAAACCTTGTAATACTATTCTCATATAGAAACTTTGTTTTATCATTCATATCATAGTTGGGTATCACAATAACTTCAACCCATTTGGTAAAGTAGTCAGTCACAATGATAATATACTTTTATTTACTATATTTACTTAGTGTATTGATAGGTTTGATAAATAAATGCCCCATTGTTCAAAAGGTTTTCATCTAACAAATGATACAAGGGAATTTAATCTTTTTAGTGGTTTACCATGCATTGATATACATTACAGTGCTACGTTACTCGATGTGCATCCTGAAAATGATTCAAACACCATAACCCACTTTGTAACAACTTCCTACTAGTAGATTCTCTAGAAAGATATCCTCATTTGATTCCTTAGTGTGGATCCTATAAAAGCTATGGTCATTCATGTTTTAGAACTACCATACACAATGCTTCATCCTTACCAAATGATATAAAATCCCATTAATGATGGTGTATGGAAAATTTATGGTGACAAACTAATTTTTGTCTCTTTATTGGTAGTGTATAGGGAATATTTCTTGTTTAAGGATGTTAGAGATTGATTTAAAATTTTTAGGGATTGAAAAAATGCAAAATAAATGAGCATTAGGAGAATCTTCTTATAATTGAAAATAGAATCAACCACCTAAAGATACATCCTCCTAACATCAACTTATTGAATAGGTAGTGTAGTGCTTGATGATCCATGACAAATTCAAAAGGTGTCACAAGAAGATAATGCCAAATTTTTTGTAGTGTGAACACTATAGCCAGTGTTTCTTTTTTAGTTGTTGTGTAGTTCTTTTCTGCATCAAAAAATTTATAGCTTACAAAATGTATGGGATGGTTGAGTCCATCATATCCTTGATATAAAAGTAAAACACTGATTGTAATACCTGAAGCATCAATGTGCACATGAAAAGGATTACTCCAATCTATAAAAATGAGAATAGGTGTAGTGACCAATCTTTAATTTAGTTTGATAAAGGCTGCTTGGCACTTTGAGGTCCAAAAAACCTTTACACTTTTGAATAGTAAGTATTCCAATGGAGATGAAATGGATGCATATCCTTTTATAAACTTGTGATAGTACCTTGTATGGCCAAGAAAATATCACACTTCTATGTAGCTGACTGGTAGAGGCATACTAAAAATGACTGTAATTTGGCTTAATCTATCAAAATACCTTCATTGCACAATACATGACCTAGAAAGACATCAAAAGGTGTAAAGATTAATTTTTTTATAAATTCATAGCAATGTGAAAATCTCACCAATGTTATAACATGAGATACAATTTAGATAAATGTTATTTAAATAAAGAAAATATTTCCCAATCATCTAGATAGAAATTTAGAAAGTCACAAATGAAATATTTGAATGCAATCACCACTATTTGGGAAAAAACCATAGGTATGTTCTTAAATCCAAAAGGCATTACCTTATATGCCAAAAATCCCCATTCTATGGATAAAGTCAATTTATCTCTATCTTCTTCTATGATGGCTATTTGATGATAGCCACTGAAGCCATCCATAAAAAAGTAAACTTCATGGCCTGCAACAGATTTCAAAACTTCATCTATGAAGGGAATTGGAAATGGATCATTCACACATGCATCATTTAGAATGAAATAATCCCCACATAATTTGATCTCCCCTATTTTATTAGGATACACTACCACAGGACTAACCCAATCTACCTTTTCTATAAGATAGATTATACCTATGTCTTGAATTCTATTGAGTTTAACAGTCACTTTCAACTTCATGTTTATATTCAACTTGTATGGTCATTTATTTATGGGTCATGAACACTCCTTGAGTTTGATATTCATTTTGCCTACAGATGGATCAAATCCTTGGACCTCTAAAAATTTAATAGGAAAGACATGTTGATAATCTCATAGGAGCTGTATATCTTTAAAAACTTTAGCTTCTATCTAGTAATCACATATATACACCAATTTAGGAATCTCTTCAGTTCCAATGTTTTCTACATACTTTTTAATGGGTTGCTAGTAAATATTATGCTTTTCCTCATCAATAAATTCTTGTATCATTTATTTCTCTTCCTATTCTATAATTTTTATGCTATGTATCTTGTCTTCTTCATTAGGTTCTATACTAGGGTCCTTTACTAGTTTTAATATCCATTTAGGTTCAAATAAATTAGTAAAATTGATATCACCATTAGTATCTGAATCTTCAATGTCCTCATATTCATATTTTATTTAGTGACATGCATACATAAAAGATTATTCTTCTTTATTGGTAGATTTATATATTTGTAATGTCATATTTATTTCACAATCTGCGATCTTCTACGTAGTGGATTCCGTCATGGTGATTAAATATTGTGTGCACCCATGACATGGGAAATGTTTGATTTTTAGTAGTACATTATGAACTATAGGGTTCTCATCTTAAAAAAAATGTCTATGTGAAGTTGATTTACCCAATGCTTTGTCACCCTCTTGTGATCTTGATGTATATACCATGCTGATTGTAAAGGAGCCAATATTTAATGAAAAATGCGAACCCAATATTTTGAGGCCACATGTTCTTTAGTCAAAAGTTTAACACATTTATGAATATGGATTTAAGGACACTCACATTTTTGGAAGAAATTACAATTACTTCTAATTACCTATGGTAGTTAGAACCTACTGATCATGAGCTCACACACATCATCCCACTTGATCTAATCATTTCTATGAATTGCCCACCATGTCACTGTAAATCCCTTTAGATCATTATTCAAATTAGTAACTCACCACTGATGGTAGGTACATGAAATTATAGGTGTAGAATGAATTGATTTATATCCTTAGTTTCATAGTACATATAAAGTTATCTCTCATGTAAACATACCATTCTCATAGGTCAAAGTTCATGATCGCCACAAGCCTAGTTGAGTAGGTACATGTCTAATTCTCCACTAATAGATGAAGCTATTTCCAAAGGCAAAGTGTCTTCTTTGGTCAATTTTATATAATCCTACATATGATCATATGCTTGATAGAGAAAGTCAACTTTTGAATGAGTAGGGGATTTAGCAGACATAAACACATAATCTTCTATGATAATATAGGTTACCAAAAATTAAGTAACTACTAGTTTAGGCTTCCATTATTTAGATGTTTTCAACTATTGAGTGAGTAAATATTATATCTGAGGTTTAGGATGATCATACAAGAAGTTGTACTTAGTTGAATGTAAAGATTTCAGGTTCTCTTCAAAGTTTACCTTCATTCAACTAGTTTTTTGCATGACATATGGAGAATCTAGTTCAGCTAGAATGATGTAGGGTTTGTAGACCCTATTTAGAGGAATGATAATAACCTTATCTCCTTGATATGACTCTATTTGATTTTTCATAGTATTAATAGTCATCTGACCATTATATGCCCATTTTTTACCAATCAACATAGGGTAATGTTTTGATACTATCTTCATATCAATGACTTCAAAGTCACCTCATAGGGTTAGTCCTATGACTTTGATCTCAATGTCTTCTAATCTACCAATGGGATTAACTCATCCATAATTAGCTAAGCTCAGAGTTACTAGGCTTTAACTTAGAACCGATCACCCAATAGCCTCCTATGTAGACCTGGGAATTATGCTGACTATGCTACCAAAATCAAAGATAAAATTTGAAATTTCATATCCTAAAACCTAAATGTCAATTCGTGCATCTACATCCCATGGCTTCTTTATTTTGACGTATCAAACAAGCTTTGATATCTTCTATGCACACTCTAGTATATTGTGTAGTAAGTTTGTGATATTATGAGAGATGTCTTCATTGCATAGTGTGCTTAAAAGTTTCATTATATCTATCCATACAATTAAAAATCCATCTTAATGCATAATGTGCATGATCTAGCCATATATTTGGGCATATCTTACTATAGAATCTCCTTTAGTAGTGTCTTGATGTTGCATTTTTTTGAAAATCTGCATAGCTTCATACATGAGCCCCTTTTTTATAGTTGAGTCTAGGTATTTATCCTATTTTTATTTTCAAATTCCCTAATCCTTAGGCATTTACTGAGGAGGCAAACCTCTTTCTACAAGCTAATGTCATGTAAAAACATTCAAAAAGGCATCCTCCTTATACTGCACATTCACCATATTCATATTCTCAATGGCCTTATCCTTTCTTTGCTTTTCCAAGATGTGATAGTCTTATATCTTGTGTTGGTCATATATTCTATAGTATGTATATTACTGTCATTGTAGATTCAAAGGGTAATTGCATTACATATGATTATACTCTCCACACAAATAGTATTGGAAGCACAATCACTGAGAGGGGGGTGAATCAATGATGCAATAAAATCAACTTCAATTAAAATTATTCAAACTCTTAACCATTCAAAAAAATCATCATGAAGCATATAAACCATTCATTGTAATTAACAAATAAAATAATGCAAGATCAAAGCAAATAACACATGAATCATGTAGGAAATCCTCATGGAGGACAAAACCCATTTGAAACAAGCTTTAGACTACTATCCTAAAATTCTATTGATTCAATTTACATCAAAAGTAACTGATCAAGGAGTACCCACCCCTTAATTTAGTCAAGCACCCAATTGACCTTTAGCTAGCATCAACTAGCAAGGAGGCTACAACCCCCTAGATGATCAAGCACCAACTCTATCACCTCCAAACTAGTATCTACCTTTGATATAATGTCTTAAACACCTAATTATGGTCTTTCCTCTTTATAAAACCTAAAAACCTACCTTTATACCTCATACAAGTGATGGTAGTTCATACAAACACAAATCTACCTCTTACATAGGCATACAACAACTCTTTCTCTTCTTTACCCCTCATATGCATGCTCATGACCTTGAGGCCATTCCTCTTTTAGACTCAGCTCTTATTAGATGTAAATATAGTCTTGAAATATCATAAATAATAGTCATACACAACCTATTCATTACTCTTTCAACATATAATCAATGCACTTCTTCACTCTAGGTCATCAAGATAAATTAGGCCTAATCATGCCTTGAATCAATGCAAAACTTACTGATTACCTTTAGCACCACTGTCTAATCTTTATTCCATGTTAAACATGTTATTTTTATGATTTTCATGCCCTCACACACTTATACAAAGTCTCATACCATTTGATTCATTCCTTAATTACCAAAACCCTTACACTAGGTCACCAAAGCAAAATAGGCCCAATAGCCTTGAAACAAATCTTCTTACTTGATCATGACCTACAAAAAATAATGTTATACCCTTTTCACATCTTCAACATTATTTTATGATGTTTTTTATGGTCTCTTACCCTTATAAAAATTCATATATAATTCATTTCACTCTTACATAAGTACACCAAGCACTACTTACCCCTCATTTGACCCCTCAAACATGGTCAATCACCTCAAAGGCCTACACACATGATATGCACTCTCAAATCCACTTAGAACCTATCACTTTATCATTAATGCATTATGTAATAAAATCACCTTGACATCAATGAAAATCAATGCATCTCAATAAAATTCTCAACAATCTCCACCTTTGTCACTGATGGTAAACACCTTTCAAAATGATCTCTCCCAAAGTGAACAACTCTTGTATTATGAACTTTCTCCCCCTTTGAAATTAATGACAAAGAGTCTCTTCTTCAACATGCCAACTTGACCCTTGGACTTGTCAAACTATTCACAGAGCTTAGAAAGTTCCCCCTAACATCATGATCATCTCATATAACCTTTTCTAAAGCCATACTCAACCATACAACCTCCTTAGAATTGAAACATCTCACATATGCTCCCCCTCACTCTATGCATACCTTTCATATTATAAATTGAAGAGAACATGCCTCTATCTAAATTTTTCCTTGATTCTTGGATGATAAAAAACATGCCTAAAATTCACACACTCCTCAATAAACTTGAGTTATCTTTCACTAACTCCATATTCCATCTGAACAAAACCAAAAAATTTCAAACATACACAAGCAAACTATTTCATAAGAACATACCTTAAATGGAGCCATCTTTATCCACACATAGGTTACCAAAACTATCCAACATACTTTCATGAGATAACCAAATTAAATGCTGATCTTCTTGGGCTGAAATGACTTATTTTAATGGTCTAAAAATATTTTCATATGAAGAAAACAATCAAAACTGATCTACACATTAGGAGCATGCTCAATAAACCTCCTCATATGAAAAGTAACTAAATTTACTTGATCCATACTTATAAGAGCTCTACAAGCTACGACTATGAACACGATACCTCATTAGGTCATCTATGGATGAAATATATTTTAATTCATACATTATTTCTACTAAAATCTAAAATTACCTTCCCAAGCTTGGCCCTTTAAGAACCTCTCTCTTCCACAAGAAAAGATACTCCTCTCCTAGGTCACTTCAAAGAGATATATCACAATCAAAGATACATAACTTGAAAATATCATACCTTTGAATCAAGGTAATGCCTCTTAGCATACCATAAACTCATTTAATACTTTCATACCATCATTTTACACCTACTTACCAAGTTTGGTGATCGAACTCATTATACAACCCATGATACACCATGTCAAGGGATTATAGTGTTAAAACCCTTATAACAACCAAGGACACTAAAAGTAAGATCTTATTCCACAAAAACATTTAGACCTTTAAATAACTTATAAAAAATATTAATAGGTGATATTCATATTTTATAAGCTTTAAATCAATTGAAATAATCCATACTCAATTATATGCATATCAAGACAAAGAACATACCTTGACCCAATGACTGGTTTTTTACTTATCAACCTTGCAACACCATTCCATGATGCTTCAAATGATTTATTAATTCCTCTATGAATAATAATTGAGACATCTCACCTTGTTTGGCACTTATAACACCTAAAAATTAAGATATTCCCAAGTCTTCATACTCTCACTAGTTTTCTTATCTTTCCTAAGCCTCCTCATAGGCTAATTGGCTTATCCATCTTCTCTTTGAATCCTTTGTCAACATGACCTGATAAATAGTATTTTTATCTTACCTTAATATATACCATATAAAATAAACCATATTGACTTATATTCTCATCAACCAATTCATTCTAGGTCTCAATTTGATCTCTCTTAATAGTCTTAGGTCCCCATATCCATGTATGACCTCTTCCTTGCACATTAGGAGATCCATACACCTTGTTTTTACTTGAGAACTCATTCAACATGTTTTTAAAATATTTTTAAATATGAAAAACTCTATGACATTTGAAAAAAACAATATCATTCATAGATTTTGCTTGATGATGGCTATTATCTCATTCATAGATTTTGTTTTGCCCTCATAGATTTTTTTTGCCCTCAAACTTGAATTTGTAGCCTCTTATTTATTCTTAAGATCACACATAGTCATCTTATCTTATTTTACCATTTCCATCATTATCTCAAACTTGGTTTTGAGATGACTCACCTCTCTTTCACATTCCATAAAGGACTTGACCTGCTCTCTAAGTTTTTTGATGATCTTTTCATATTCATCTTCCTTGGAGTTAGATTTACTCCACCTTGTCTCAAAAGAACTAATCTAATCTTTAGTAATTTTTACAATAAATCTCAATTCCTGATTCTCTTTCCTTAGTTATCCATTTTGTGCTTCAAGGACCACTTTTTAGTTGTCAAGACTTCCTGAAGGATTTAATCTGATACTAATTGTTGGAAGCACAATCATTGAGAGGTGGGGTGAATCAGTGATGAAAGTAAATAAAATTCAATTCCAATTCTTCAAACTCTTAACCATTCAAAAAAATCATTCATGAAGCATATAAACCATTCATTTAAATGAACAAAGAAAATAATGCAAGATCAAAACACATGAATTATATGGGAAACCCTCATGGGGGAGAAAACCCACTTGAAATAAGCTTTGAAATACTATCCTATAAATATATTTATTCAATTTATATCATAAAAATTGATCAAGGAGCACCCACCCCTCAATTTAGTAAAGAACCAACTTGACCTTTAGTTAGCATCAACTAGTAAGGAGGCTACAACCCCCTATATGATCAAGAACCAACTCAATCACCTCTAAACTAATATCCACCTCTATTATGATGTATTACACACATAATGATGGTATTATCTCTTTTTAACACCTAAATATCTTCCTTTCTACCTCATACAAGTGATGTTAATTCATATAAACACAAACCTACCTCTTACATAGGCATACACCAACTCTTTCTCCTATTTACCCCTCACACGCATGCTCATGACCTTGAGGCCATTCCTCCTTCACACTCTAATATTATTATATATAAATGTAGTCTTGAAGCATCATAAATAATATTCATACACAACCTATGCATTACTCTTTAAACATATAATCAATGCATTCTTCACTTTAGGTCATCTAGACAAATTAGGCCTAATCATGCCTTGAATCAATACAAAACTTACTAATTACCTTCAACACCACTGTCTAATATTTATGACATTTTCAACATGTTATTGTGATGATTTTCATTCCGTCACACACTTCTATAAAGTCCCACACCATTCACTTCATTCTTTAATTACCAAAACCCTTGCACTAGGTCACCAAAGCAAAATAGGCCAATAACCTTGAAACAAATCTTCTTACTTGATCATGACCTACAAAAACCAATGTTAGACTATTGTCACATATTCAACATGGTGTTTTGATGTTTTTAATGGCCTCTTACCCTTTTGAAAATTCATATATAATTCATTTCACTCTTTCATAAGTACACCAAGCACTACTTACCTCTCATTTGACCTCTCAAACATGGTCAATCACCTAAAAGGCCTGCACACATGATACTCATTATCAAATCCACTTGAAACCTATCACTTTGTCATTAATGCATTATTTACTAATATCACCTTGACACATGTGAAAATCAATACATCTCAAGAACATTCTCAATAAATAACATTGCAAATGAGGCTGTTGATAGTTATTTCCTCTATCACCATGGTAACCTCCTCTATAAATTCCCATAGATCCTCCTCTATTTGACTGATAAACTCCTCTATACCCTCCTTGTAGTTTCACTATATTCCAATGTTGATGCTACTAGGTATTATCTCTAATTCCAAATTATTATTGCACAACCATTGGAGTCCAACTCATTTGCTATTGTTACATCATTATTGGGCTTCAGGGTACTACATACTAGTATTGAGGTGATTGTGGTGTCTAAATTGATGAAAGAGGGGTCCAACTGACTAGACATTAAGGCTATTACTATAGTTAACTAGGAATCCATTATGGACCTACTTGTGCCCCACAACCTTTATCGACCTCTAAGACTGGAATCATTTGATTCATCGAGGACACTTATTGCATAGTGATAGTGAATAAATTTTTGGTGAAGTCTTATTTAAGCTTTTGAAAATCCATAGAATTATTTTCATCATGATTGTGTGACTTCAAAAAATTACAATGTAAATTCTATGGGTTCTTGACATACTATTGTAGGATATGGGACTGTGTTGTTGCATGCCTGACTACTTGATATATTTCACAAAACTCTATCTTGATTTTAGGATAATCATTCCTATGATGTCGTTCTTTCCCACACTCCATACACTATAAGTTAACTTAGGTTTATCTACCTCATGATATTTCTCTATTCTCTTCATAAAATCTTGAAATGTATTTTCAATCTTATAATTTATGACAGGACCTTCCCTATAGTCTTGAATTTTCTCTACTCATAGGGAAACATCTCAAGCATCTACTTTAGGAGCATATTGAGTCTACATAGTAGCAAATCTGAATCTAGAACATAGTCATTCAACAAACCACACAACTTTATCTATTTACATTAAGGAAAATTCCACCTTATTCATAACATCAAAGAACTTATGATCATAGTCATATAATGATTCTCTTGAAATCCATCTTATATCATTCAAGTATTAAATAATTTGATTAGTCTATTTATTTATCTTAAACTTTACAACAAGTCATTCCTTAATTTATTGTAGACTTACTTGATAAATTTCTCTATGGTACATAAAGTCAAGTGCTCTTTCAGTTAGTGCCCCTACTAACTCACACTTTTTGACAGCTTTACCAATGATGCCCTTAGATTGCCATCTCATTTATCAAGTTAGTAATTACTATTTAGGGTTCATAGCCCCATCATACATCACTAGATTTATAAATTCTCCTACATCACCCATTGTGTAAATTGGTATTAAAGGGATCTGTTACACAATTTTTCCAAGATGAGGTTGCATTATGGGTGATCCTACTTGCATACTATAAAGATTTATCTACACACTAGGAGAGTCAACTTGTGTACTCTATTTTTCTATGTTCCTTCTTTCTATTTCTTGGTTTCAACAAGCCCTATGGCCTCTAAAGCCTATAAAATTGATGTTTTTAAAAATTTAATACCCCAATGATGTAATTTTTCTAAAAATGGACCTTACTAACTACTATCTTTCTATTTTCCTAGTTGAAAAATTCTACTAGAATATAGGAAATTGGGCTATGGGGATATGTGCTCTTCTTGTGAATGATTATTTACTATGATTTCTTCTTCCTCTATGCTTGAACCTAAAATTAATTTGTGACTGTGTTTTACTTATTTGATTAATTCTTCATGTCTTTCTTTTGAGAATACCCATTCTTGTAGTTGTGCACTACATCTATCATCTAACTACTCTATTTATATATTATTCTTGCCTTTTTTTTCAAACATCTATTCTTCCTCTAATCATTTGTCACTTCTTCTTATTTATTAGAATTCATCATCTTCTTTCTTTGTCCTTCATCTTTAGTTTCTTTCATCTCACTCATCACATCTTCTTACTTTTTCATCACCTATTTTACTACTTTTACCTCTACTCATAGTTACTTGAGTATTCTTCTATTTACTCCATCTATTCTATTGTCATAACTTAGGTTTTGAATACAAAATTTTATCTTGACTCTTCTTTCCTCGTGTCTCCTTTCTAGATTTAATTTCAAGCCTTATCTACTCATCTAATCATCATTCATTGTCATGTTGCACACACCCATATGTGCCTAAAGTGACTACTCCATATTGGCTGGAGTAGGCACCATTGCCTTGTCCATAACCAACATCTCCATGAGGATAGGTAATTGTTACAAAAATTTCCCTCTGATTCCTCTTACAAACAAGTCTTACACAACTTTGAAAGATATGTATCCTTTTACTAAAAAATTAGTTATGCATCTATCTATAGTAGTAGCAACCCAATAATCTATTGCCTTATCCAATTAGTTTCTAATTTATGTAACAGGTCTATCTTTTCTTAAGTCTAGATGATTGTTTCTTCCATTCTTGGGTTAAAATAATAGTATTCCAACTATTCTAACCAATTAACTAGAATTCAAATCAACTTGCACCAAAATATTTCATAAATATATCCCTAAATATGCTCTTGAATGATTTCTTGTATGGTAAGACTAGTCTATTTTGATTCCTCTTCTAAAAAATTATAAACTCTTTGGTCTAACCATGTCTCAATATCTCTCTACCGTGGTAACCATCTTAGAATAATTTCATCCAAAAGGAGTGTTTCCACACTCACTACACCATTGTTAGTAGAGGTTCCTAAAACATCTAAACATGCTAAGGATGAGAATAACTATATTATACTTTAGTTTATAGGGTAGTGCATTGTATTCATACAAAAGGTTAGATAACAAAAGCATAACAATGTTGAATTATTGTGAATTAAGTAAGAAGTAAAATTAACCAATAATTCATTAACATAAAAAAAGTATTCATATTAATTTAAATATAAAGTAAGAAAACATTATACATGATAACACATACAAGGAATAAAGAAAGAAACCATATAGGTAACCATAACTAGATAAGTCTTTATTTATCTCTTCAAAGGTATAACTCTATTATTCTTAAGAAAATAAGTATATATTATCATTTCAAGTCTATGACTATTCATATTATTCTCATACTTGGTGCTAAAAGTGGAGTCTGTTCATATTCTAACCTATTACAAGTTGTGGAGATAGGACAAATTAGACTTGTATACAAAAAATGAGTAGACTAAATCAGGGAAATAATATGCACAAATAGCCACTAATTTTTTACATAATTGACTAGATTTGAATTTCTAAAAATAGTAATAAAAAATGCAAATAAAGAATTATCTAAAAAACACCTGATATAGATGATCTGAGTGTTATAAACTAAGATGGAATTAGGTCTAAGTGTCATTAGCTAGATCCCTATGTTAGAATCCCTCCTAGATAGTAGCATTACATTTAGACAATATCACCATATGGCTCTAGTGTCCTAATATTGACACTAATGTCTTTTGTGTAGGACTATCTTAAACTTTTGAGTGTACTCATATCTAGGTTTCTATGGTTTTTTCTTGCACACATAAATTATAAAACTCTATATTATGCTTGTAATGATTTATTTATGATGTAAACCCTAATCCTCCTTTCAATTAGGGTATAATCTAAAAATTGTGCTCTTTAGTAGGATAGGCTGGACATCCTCAACATGCCACTGTGAAGAGAGTTGTCTACATATTAATACTCTAAAGATGAATAAATCCTGATGTATTTATCCCAACCTAAGTGTTGGTGAAAGTGCAAGTGATGATAGTATGATAGTGGCCTTGAGTGTTTTGAGTGTGCTTGAGATTTAAAATCTATAAAATTTGAGACTAGGGATGTTGTAGATGATATTATGTAGAAGTAGGGTAGAATGGGGATTGATAACCTTAATTTTACTTAACTTGTTTTGTGTTGGAATAGGTATTTTGCATTTAATTTCCATCTTGTGGATATAAGGCTAAAAGTCATGTATTTATAGTGTTATGTTGCTTATGTGGATAATAAAAGATGCCTAGACCATCCTTAGGAGGCTTTTAATTTTGAAAATGTATTCATTCAGGAAGGCTAGGAAAAAGATGCCATTTTGGGGACATTAAATCCATGTGGCTTTAGTGTCCTTAATGTCTAGCTAGTAGAACACTGGGTACAAAGGGCTAGGATTGGGAAATGAGGGATTGGGATTATGTTTGAGTTGACTAGGGATGCCTATGGCCTATATGAAGGCTAGATAAGGAATATTATAGGCTCTAGGATAGGTTTAATGTTAATCTAGGGATATGTCTCAATTAGCACTCTTAGCTCTCAAATACCACTTTTATGTGATTACACTACACTCACTTTATTGATACTCTTAGTGGCTTGGGTGAACATGTTAATTACTTCTTTTTCTCTCTCTTTATTGGCCTTGGTGACCTTGATTTTTAAATCTATCTTTAACCTTTTGAGGTGCACCTCAAACACTACCTTCATAATAGCTATGTCATCTTGAAAAAATAATAGTGTTATGTTGACTTCCTTGAAATAAGCCAACATATTTTCTCTATTATTCTCTAAGAGAGTTATGGTAGCTAAGATCAATTAATGACATGAAATTTAAATGAGGGTACATTCCTTTCTTGATCATAATTATCATATTTTTTAACTTGTTATCCATTTTTATTATCTGATCTATATATACCCATGCCTTATGATAAAGCATATTACTATTGGCCAAAGACTCAACTAATTATATAAAATACTAAAATAAATTAGACAAGCCCCCTTATACTTGGAAATAATATATGTGGGGAAGGTGGTCCTCACTTAGGACACTAGATTCTTGACCTATCTCTTTATATCCTTCATCAATTTCTTTATCATCTCATGGGTGGCCCTCATTATTGAGACTAGGTTATCGGACATATATTATTCTATTATCTTTATTATCTTTTCAATCAAGGAAAACAAGTATTCCTCTATCTACCATATCATAAGGTTTTATTCCTACATAAATTTGGAGGTCATGACCCTCTTAAATTTCCTATTTCCTTTGTCAAACTTACGTTGAATGTCTAGGTTACCTTGGTAAACCATCTCAAGCTTGTGCATTTTCTCAACACAAAGAACATATATCAAGTCTTCTCCACTAGTGGATCCTATGGATCCTAAAGTAGTAGTAGAGGAAGTTGTATCTTATCATGTGGATGGATAAGCTATGGGTGTTGGAGGACGTTGGATGAAATTAAAATGTGAAGTTAATAATATGAGAGTGAACATGGTGTTAAATGTGGTAATATGATCTATACATGAGGTCATATAGTTTCAAAATTGATATCGTGTCATATTAATTATGGGTCAAATGACACATGGCATACATTTCATGACCCTAATGGAAGATATAGGTTGGCTAAAAGTAAACCCAACGGGAATGTAATCCAATTGGTAATGGGCTGAGATATTGAGGAGTGAGTGGAGAAAATGGAACAATCTAAGTTGTAATAGATAAAATAAAGGAAATAAATGTAGAGGTTACCCTTATAAGACTATTGGGTTGAGTGGGCATGGGGGAACTTGGTTAAAAACTTGAAATAAGTCTAAATACTAGGATAACTTCGTGGGTAGGGGCACTTGGGGCATGGGCACTTTATGTAACTAGTTTCATCATGTCATGCCTAGTATAAACTTATAAGAATCTCAAGGTCTTTGGATTTCTAAGAAGAGTAATAATATGTTTTGAAGGTGGAGTGATAATGGGGGAGCTAGAAGAATAAAGGGAACTAGGAGACACAAGATAATTTAAGGAAACTATATTAGGCATAGGCCTATTTGGTGAGGTAAATTTTTATGAGGTGAAATAGAGGTCAGAGTTTTTGGCTTAAGGGACATAGATAGTTGAGCCATGAATGAGATATGTTAAAACTCAATGCCACTCTAAATATAGACTATGGGAATAGGGATTGATCTCTTTACATGAGAAATATATTCCAACTAGGTGGCAACAACTAATGAATAAGAAGGGGTAACAAAAGATATAACTTTTAGGATGATGTTATTCAATAGTTTTTTCATCTTAATCATGTCATCTAATGTGAGTATCTCACTAGGTATATTATCTAACACTTTTCATCTCTTCCCTTGGGGTTCCAATTGTCTGACAACCTTCAAATTTTATATCACCTCATTATCATCCATAGGATTCAAGTAGAATATATCATCATCATGAGGCTCATGATGTAAGTGATGTTGAGTTTATTCCTCAATGCTTGTATATGTCTTTGGACTCATCCATGGGGATCCTAATATATATCATCATGGAGTTTATCAAATCAAAGGATGGATTATGAGTCAACATGGAAGATGTTGTAAGAAAGCTCTTATATTCATTACAATCAAATTTGAAAGGAAGGAATTAATAGGGATTTTGATTCTTACTCTTGGAATGATGTACTACACCATTGACATATTCATATGATATTTCCTATTTTTCTAGTCTATCTAGAACATAATGAGGTAGTTTGATGAGAGTTTTATGGGTTTCCTTGATACTAATAAATGTGAAGTCATTATATTATCATTCAGCTCTAATGTCCATGATTGATGCTCTCATTTTTTAGATAACCTAGGCATTCTTTTTTCATTGATTAAAAAATATATGGGTGGGTAAAAATTATTGAAAATGTCCTTAATATGGGCCATAAAGTGATGGATATATAATTTAGAATATATGATGTGTACCAAAGGTTTGGAGGGTGTTAATTTTTAGAAGGAAGGGTGCTTAAAGGGGACTGTGGTTTATCAAGCATCTAATAATTATGAAATCATGTAAAATCTCCCTCCTTTCTTGACCCTCAACATTTGTTGGTCTAGATTAAACATTAGAATACCTCCTAGCATAGGTATCTATTTATTATCTATATTAAAACTTAGTAGAGGCACCCATAATTTGTTGACAAGTATGATATCAATGGAACCAAATATCTTACTATGTAGTAGCATCCCTAGTCTGAATCCTTTCTTGAATGTCTTGATGGTATAGGAGTCAATGTCCTCATAGTTCACCTAGTAATTGGTTTCTTCAACCTAGTCCTTTAAAGTCTCCCTAACATTGTGTGTTTCCATCCATTTATAAGTAATTTATATATTTCATGGGATGTTAAGGTTTGAAAGGTGGTAATAAATATTGTAGGCTAGGTCCAAAATTAGAGAGATTATATACTTTCCATTATCAATTTGAATTAGATCATTATTACATGCATAAATCATGAAAAAATTATAGAATAAGTCCCCATAGGGAGATACCTCATGCTTTGTATCCACCTTGTGAATTACCATTTGTTGGATAGCCAATATGTCCTCTAAGAAATCAATCCCATTTTAGGTAGAATATTCATTATCCAGGATCTTCTGCATCTCATTTACAACTTTAAATGTTTAAATATAATGATTAAATCAAAATATGGTAAGAATTAAAGTGGTATCTCTAAACTCTTAAGTGTGTCTTGAGGTTAGAAGAGAGACAACCATGTTAGCTATCAGAGTAGAGAGCTCAGTGAGTAGATTGATGAATCATGGGTTACTTTGATCAATAATTTAGGGTCTCTAAACATTGAAATATGCAAGTTCTTGTAGTTTTTTTTCATAAGAATCATGAGGATTGAATTTAAAGTTGAATATATCTTGTGCTTTTTTGAATAAATATTGAAGTGATGGTGATTAGATCTTGTGTGTGCACATATTAACTATGAGTTGATGGACCTATTTGATCAACTATTTTTTGTTATTAATTTATTTTTAAAAAAACCATAGTTCAAATTTAAATTTAATTTATAAATTTTTTCCTATTCATGATTGACATATAGTAGATCATAAAAACCCATGGAAGATGGATAACTCATTTATTTATTGAGATGAGTGTGCTATGCATATGCCCTTTTTTACCTCTTTAGAATTTGGGAGGGAGATAATTCCTCATTAGATGTGTACATTTGATGTCTTGGACCTTGGAACTGACTCATGCTTCTTGATATTGAGTTCATGGTTGAAGATATATGACTCTAAAGGTATATAAACAAGGCACAATGCCTTTATTGATTTGGTTAAGACCTCTCACATTGTACCATTTTCTGTCATTAGAGAATTTTGGGATTGTGGGAGCATAAGATGATAATTGGTGCTGTATGATAAGATTAATATTCCCACTTTGTACCATTTAATTTAAGCTCAATATTTTACTAATAATTGTGGGACTATAGATCTACCATGTGGCAAACATAGATTGGTTAACACTTTTTGTATTATACAATTTATATATAGATAGATACATCATAAGTCCATATTGGCTAAAGGTTATCACATTGTACCATTTCCATTTTTAGTGTGGGAATGTAAAACCTAAAAAGTTCATACACAATATAAGTTAGTATAAAAATAAAATTATGAAAATCCACAAACATACCAATGAAGTTGTATTGTAGGAATACAAAGGATTACATGAGTGTAGGAAAACATCAACATAAGTACACGTCAATGTGGGAACTAATTTTCCTTTAAAATCTATCAAGTCAATACTATATCAACTAAATGGAAAATATTCCCCTAAATTCTATACTAACTCATCCAAAGGGAAGTTAATTTGTTAGTAGAGGTTTATAGAAAACCCACCAGAACATGCTAATATAGGGATATATGTGTGAGGTGTGATAAATATATACAATGTAAATAAAATCAATATGAACAAAGCCATTCCTTAGTTAAATTTGATATATTTATGCATGAAAAATAGACTTAAAATTATAGAAACTTTAGTATAAGCCACATGAGTAACATATTTAGATAAATAAAGCATTCACTATGCACAAAACAATGATAAGAGATAGATGAAAAACTATTTTATAATTGTATATTAATCTCTATCACATTGTAACTCTTTTATAATACAACTAAATGCTATATATAGAGATTTTTACAAGGTGTTATTTCTTCACATTCTATCCTTTCACTACAAAGAATAGGAAGAGTCTTCACATTTTGAATACCCTTAACATGATTTCCAGTGTTGAATACATACAAAAATAGATTATAAAAGATGAAATAGTGTGATTCACACACGTGTATATCAATTATACTCTACAATTTTATAGGCCTATTTACTACCAACACTTTCCTATACTTAAATAGTTGTCTCATCCTGAGACAAAGTTGTAAGAAGTGTGAAATATGATGGAGTTGAAAAAGTGTGCTTACAATGAAGAACTAGACTAGAAACATAAGTTTTGGTAATAACTTAATGTGATGGTTACCGATTTTCACCCCTTACATACTACTTAGCTTACCTTTTAGGTTTTTAACTAAGTAGTGTACTAATATACTACCCTTTTAGGTTTTAAATATATTATCATAACAAAGTGGCCATCCTTTATGGGTTTTCAACCAACCTAGCCCCGCTATTAATGTCCAAGCCATTCCTAGTTCAAGAATGCTTCAAAATTATAAGAAAGTGTGAAAAGTACCTATAATTCAAGTGGTGGCGTGGAATATTTTGTCTAAAGTGGAAGAGTCTATGTAGTTGGTTTATCTTGTATCTTCAAGAAATAAGTTGTTACTATCAAATCTATTTGTGGAGGCTAAAACTGAGGTTGAGGTACAGGCTATAAAGATAAATTTTTTTTTCACTAATGGAGTTCTTACTGTAATTGATATGAAAGAAAACATTTGGGATCTTGGATGATGTCTAAAATAGAGATATCCAAATGAGACATGTCCTTTTTGAAAAATGTTCAATTTGTGATAGATTCTTTGACCATGTTGATTCTTATGTGTAGCGGCACTTAGCACTTAAACAACATATAGATGTCCTCATCCCATATCAATAGGATTATAACCTATGCATGTGATAATTTGAATTAAATTTCTTGGGCTAATTCCTCCATATTATCTATGTGCCTTTTTATTTTCACACTGATGAAGGTATTGTACATCATTTCATTCTACTAAGTCTACATCTTCAACATGAAACTATCTATAGATTAAAGTGATTGTTTTAGTGTGACATATAATGTATCTAAGATAGTAGAATAGTATTCCATATAATCTTTGGATTTTTCCTCCTTTGAGAAGTCTAGCATGGCTTCATTCTATGTGTTGGACAACTACTGATTCTAGTTGATAATGTTCCAAGCTATGTTTTGAGCTTGGTGTGAAATAGTGTAAATAACTTATTAGTATTAATTTATGAGCTCAAAAATAGAATTTTTATTAGCCTTGAGGTTTTATCCTAACATGCAAAGTGTTTACAACTTCTACACATCATGCCAATATTTTTTAAGTTGAGATACGAGAGTTGTGAGATGATTTTCCTCTGACATGACTTGGTCACCTAAAACTATAATGGTCAAGGTAGGACATGCATACCAATAAATTTATAATATTTGGTGATGTATAGGTTGAGATATGTGTTCTACTCATTGAGTTTTATCCCCTCCTGATCTAAGGCCAATGCCTTCTGCATGATAGATTATTGAAAGGTAAATACTACCTCAATTTTATTTGATAGGGGAAGTTGTGACATATCTTGGGATGCCTATTGCACTATTATATCTAAGGATAAAGTTTAAGAGGTAGGTGACAATAGTGTTTTCTTAATATGCACCATAGGTAGATAACATTTTGTGTGCTATGTGGAGGGTGTTGGGATATCCCATAATCAATTGTTAGAGAGTTGAGGCTTATGTTGTGATGCCTCCTCCTACCAACCCCTTGGGTAATATCCAAGCCTTGTGATGTATATAATGGTTATTAGGTCTCATATATCCCCATTTTAATGGTATTCTATGTTGGATTTTAGGCTAGACTATCTTGTATAGCGTTGTGCTTAGTTGCTTCCTCAGCTTTGAGTTTGGCCTCTACATTGGATTTGGCCTATGCTCCACTTTAGATTTAAAATCTATTTCTACCTTGGATTTGAAATTTACCTCTACATTGGATTTAGTATCTACCTCTACCATGGATTTTTCATATACTTCAACTTTGGATTTGGCATCTACCTCAGCCTTAGCTTTGTCCTCTTACTCTTAGGCTGCTTTTTTTCTCACTCCTCTTAAATGCGTAGTGATTATTTTTCATTTTTATCTTCTTGTGCCTTTGTTCTGGACTCAACTTAATGTTATTATGTTATGATAATTGTGATTCCTATTATTATTTCTATTTTTATTTCCTTACAACTTATTCTACTTTTTCTTTGCCTCTACTTCTTCATCTCTTTTCTTTTATCTCAACTTCTTCAATCTTTTTACTACATTCCCCCTCTTTTGCTTATTTCTTTCATTGTTCTTAATAATTAATAGCCTTGTAATATGAATCTTCATTAGTATTCACTCTCTTGTAAGTCTATAACATCTATTGAGGTTGTTTCTCGAGTCTTTGGGCCTACTACATTTCTACTTCCATCACTAGATCAACAAAAGCAACCATCTGTTTATGGATTGATGGTGACATCCTAGATAAAAAAATGGATCCTTGGCCAATGCACTAGATCTAGTAGTTGTATTTCCTATAATGAAGAGTATTTTTCATGTGTAGAGGAATATATTATAGTTAGATCCATGTGGAAAATCTCATCTTGAAAGCATTGATACACTACTTCCTTCCCAACATTGTCTACTATTATTAAAGGAGGAGATCAGTTGATGTCAACCCATAGGTCTTGTTTCACCAAGTTCTACACTTGGTAGGTGTGTAATTCATTCTATAAGAAAAAATATTTCTCCTCATCTTGATCATAGACCTCGTTGCTTATATTTATGAGCATTGACTATAAGAATTCTTATACATCTACACTAAATCTTCAAGGTCACAATCTAAAATGATTTTTGGGACTTGCTTATTATCTAACCAAGATTTGGTGCTGCATTTACTCATATTTAGTGGTGGTGGTGAATTTCACTAGGTTGGTGCCTTAAACTTACCTTTATTATCCTATAATCGATCTACTTCTATTTGTAGTGTTGATCATGCTTGAGCTTGGGACTATGTAAGCAAAGGCTATTGTGCACCTAGATGCATATATCACAAGGGTTGCATTGATATAATAGATAGGGATTTATATCATAAAATTTATACCTTAGCATCCAACATGGTAATGAAGAAAGGTAGTGGAGTTACTATTGATTTGGGTAATTCATGGATGTTGATATGAATCCCATTATGAAGTTTTATGATAATTGCATGTTACCCTAGATACTGTAGCACATAATTTGGTACCCTAGGATGAAAAATGATCATGGCTTGAATCTCAACTCAGAATTAGTTTAACTTATAAAATGGATTATATTATTAATCAGTCTTGGTCCAGGTCAATTTGATAAATAAAGTTATAGGCGAAAAGTCTTCATCTAGGTTGACCAGACCCTTTGGTGACTTCTAGTATGTAAAACATAGTAAAAGGACTAAAAATGGCACTAGAACACTTAAAATTTTCCAACAAGGATCTTATCAATGTTGGTTATGATCTCAGAGGCCAAAAATTTATGCTAATTAAAGTTCTCATGCATTCAAATCATTTGGTAGATAATGTCAATGACCCCTTTTATTACTTATCATGCACTCTTGGTGGTTTTACATAACTAATTGGTGATGTACTCAAAGAGAATGCACACTGATATTTCATCTATCATATAAATAGGGATACCCAAAGATACCATTACATAATTTTCTTTTATATCCAAATTAATGGGTGGAGAATTATTTTTATAAAGTAGAAAGAATTTTCCCTAAGCTATAAGTCTTATTGTTTGTGCATTCATTATAGTGTTGATGAAGATTATAACATCATGTGAAATATGAATCAAGCCCTCATTATATCTACTAAGTAATGTGAAAATTACCTCATCAAATTATCCAAAAGTAATAAGCTTGATGAGCCTCTCAGTATTAGAACCTTGTAGAGGGTGTTGGGGTTATAATGATCTTTATTGTGTTTCCTCAGACTGGTCATGGGTAAACATGTTAGCCTCTATAGTGTCTATGAAATTTAAGGGGCTTAAATCATGCTATATAATTTGGTAGAGTGCCATCCTAATCCCCATTTATTCCTTCTACACATCTATAAGAGGGATTAAAAGTTGTGATCTAACCATTATTTTTATTATAGACTTGCTTGAAAAATTTCTTTGATTGAAGTGGAACTATCAAGGAATTTATGCACAATTGATATAATTATGCTCAAATCATATAGGCCTATTTTTATTAAGGTGTGTAATGTCCTTGTATTCTTTGTGTCCCTTATTATATAGATTTTGTTTCTCAAAATTTTATGGATAGGTCTTTAACACTAAAACTAGAAGTCATAACAACTTCTACCCGTTTGGTATAGTAGTCAATTTTAGTTATGATGTATCTTGAATTACTATGCTTACTAGGTGGATTTATTGGCCCAAAAAAATTTAATCCCCATTTATCAAATGGACAAATGGATGCTCTTTTAACATAGGACTAAATGACATATCATATATCTAATTAGGCTTGCCCATATTTTGGTAGATATCGTAGTGTTTTTAAACTTGTTGTGCATCTTGAAATAGAGTTGGCCACCATAGACCACTTTTTAGTATCTTCCTTGTAGTTGAATCACCTAAAAAATGTCAACCTATGATTCCTTGATGTGCCTCTTCAATAAGTTAAGGTTACTCATGTTCTAAATCCACTCTATGCAGTACATTAGCTTTACCCATATTATACCCAAACCAATTAATTGTAATAGAGATATCCAAATGAGACATGTCTTTTTTAAAAAAATTTCAATTTGTTATAGCTTTTCTGACCATGTTGATTCTTATGTGTAGTGGCACATGACACTTAACCAAGTTATAGATGTCCTCATCCTATATCACTATGATTATAACCTATGCATATGATAATTTAAATTAAATTTCTTGGGTTAATTTCTCCATATTATCTACGTTCCTCTTTTTTTTCACACTAATGAAGCTATTACACATTGTTTCATTCTGCTAAGTCTACATCTTTAACATGAAACTATCTCTATATTAAAGTGATTGTTTTAGTGTTATGTCTAGTTCATCTAAGGTAGTATAATAGTATTTCATAGAATATTTGGATTTATCCTCCTCTGATAAGTTTGACATGGCCTCATTCCATGTGTTAGACAACTATCGATTCTATTTGAGCATGTTCCAAGCTATGTTATGAGCTTGGTGTGAAATAGTGTAAATAACTTGTTAATATTCCTCTATGAGATCAAAAATAACATTTGTCTTAGCCTTAAGGTTTCATCCTTACATGAAAAGTGTCTACAAATTCTACACATCATGCTAATATTTTTTGAGTTGAGATAGGAGAGTTATGAGATGATTTTCCTCTAACATGACTTGGTCACCTAAAACTATAGTGGCCAAGGTATGACATGTGTACCAATAAACTAACAAGATTTTTCGAGGTATAGGTTGAGATATGTGTTTTCCTCATTGATTTATATCCCCTTATGATCTAAGGCTAATTCCTTCTTCATGATAGATTATTTAAAGGAAAATACTCCCTTAATTTTAAGATAAGGGAAGTTGTGACATATCTTGGGATGCCTCTTGTACTATTATATCCAAGGCCAATGTTGAATAGGTAGGTGCCACTAGTTTTTTCTTGATATGCACCATAGGTAGATAAAATGTTGTGTAATGTGTGGAGGGTGTTGGGATATCCCATACCTAATGGTTAAAGAGTTGAGGCCTATGTTATGATGCCTCCTCCTACACACCCCCTGGGGTAGTATCCAAGCCTTGTGATGTATATAATGGTTATTTAGTCTCATATATCCCCATTATAATGGTATTATATGTTTGATTTTGGGATAGGCTATCTTGTCTATCCTTGTTCTCAATTGCTTCCTCATCTTTGAATTTGGCCTCTACATTGGATTTGGACTATGCCTCCAATTTGGCTTTAGAATCTATTTATACATTAGATTTGGCATTTACCTCTACCTTGGATTTAGTATTTACCTCCACCTTGGATTTTAAATCTATCTCAACTTTGGTTTTGGCATTTACCTCAGCCTTAACTTTATCTTTTTGTTCCTAGGTTGCTTCTTTTCTTGCTCCTCTTGAATGCATAGTGATTATTTTTCATTTTTCTCTTCTTGTGCCTTTTTTGTGGACTCAAATTCATAGTTATTATGTTATGCTACTTGTGATTCCTATTATGGTTTCTCTTATTGTTTCCTCACAACTTAGTCTACTTTTTCTTTACTTCTGCTTCTTTGGCTCTTTTCTTTTATATCAGCTTCTTCAACATTTTTACTTATTTTCCTCTTATTTTTCTTGTTACTTTAATTATTCTTACTCCTCAATAGACTTTTACTTTGAATATTCATTATTTTTCACTCTCTTTTAAGTCTAGACCATCTATTCAGGTTGTTTCTCGAGTCTTTGGGCCTATTACATTTCTACTTCCATCACTAGATCAACAAAAAAAACAATCCATTTATGGATTGATGGAGACACCCTGGATACAAAATGGATCCTTGGCCTATACACTAGATCTAGTGGTGGGATTTCCTATAATGAAGAGTATTGTTCATGTGTAGAGGAATATATTATAGCTAGATCCATGTGGAAAAGCTCAAATTTAAAGTATTGGCACACTGCTTCCTACCCAACATTGTCTACTATTATTAAAGGAGGAGGTCAGTTGATGTCAACCAACAAGTCTTGTTTCACCTATTTCTACACTTTTTAACTGTGTAATTCCTTATAGAATAAAAATTATTTCTCCTCATCTTGATCATAGACCTCATTACCTATATTTATGAGCATTGACTATAAGAATTCTTATACATCTACATTAAATCTACAAGGTCACTCTCTACAGTGATTTTTGGGACTTGATTATTATCTAACCAAGATTTGGTATTGAATTTTATCTTATTTAGTGGTGGTGGTGAATATCACTAGGTTTGTGCCTTGAACTTACCCTTATTAGCCTATAATGAATTTGATTCTATTTATAGTGGTGATCATGCTTGAGCTTGGGATTATGTAGGCAAAGGCTATTGTGCACCTAGATGCATAGATCACAAGGGTTGCACTGATCTAATAGCTAAGGATTTATATCATAAATTTATACTTTGGCATCCAATATGGTAATGAAGAAAGGTAGTGAAGTTTTTATTAATTTGGGCAATTCATGGATGTTGATATGAATCCCATTATGAAGTTTTCTGACATATGCATGTTTCCCTAGATAATGTAGTACATACTTTGGTACCCTAGGATGGAAAATGATTATGTCTTGAATCTTAACCCAAAATTATTTTAACCTATAAAATTGATTATAGTATTACTCAATCTTGGTCTAGGCCAAGTTGGCAAATACATTTTTAGGCTAAAAGTCTTCATTTAGGTTGATCAGACCCTCTGGTGACTTCTGTTATGTAAAACAAGTAAAAGGACCAAAATTGGTACTATAACACTTAAAATGTTCCAAAAAGGATCATATCAATGTTGGTTGTGAGCTTAGAGGCCAAAAATTTAGGCTAATTGAAGTTCTCATGCATTCAAATCATTTGGTAGGCAATGTTGATGATCCCTTTTATTACTTACCATGCAATCTTGGTGGTTTTACATAACTTATTGGTGATGTAATTAGAGAGAATGCACACTGATATGTCATCTATCATATAAATAGGGATACCCATATACACCATAACATACTTTTCTTTTGTATCTAAATGAATGGGTGGAGAATTAATTTTATAAATTTAAAAGAATTTGTCCTAAGTTAGAAGTCTTATTGTTTGTACGACGGTTGTAGTGTTGATGAAGGTTGTAACATCATGTGAAAGATGAATAAAACCCTCATTATATCTAATAATTAATGTGAACATTACCTCATAAAATTATCCAAAAGTAATAAGCTTGATGAGTCTCTTGATATCAGAACATTGCAAAGGGTATTGGCATGCTAGGGCTCCTACTTGTGTTTCCTCATATTGGTTATGGGTAAACATGTTAGGCTTTATAGTGTCAATGGAAATTAAGGGGTATAAATCATGATATATAGTTTATTAGAGTGCCACCCTAATCCCAATTTATTCCTTCTACACATCTATAAGAGGGATTAAAATTTGTGTTCGATCTATTGTTTCTATTTTAGACTTGTTTAAATTTTTTTTGTGATTGAAGTGGAATTATCAAGGAATCTATGAAAAATTTATTTAATTAGGCTCAAGTCATATAGGTCTCTTTTTATTAATGTGTGTAATGTCCTTCTATTTTTTGTGTCCCTTATTATATATATTTTATATCTCAAATATTTATGGATAAACTATTTAAATGTGATGAACTATTTGCACATGATTTTGCCTTGAAAATTAATGCCAACTAATTGTTGGTGATGTGATAGTTTTTATTATATGTATAAAAAAATTTATCCACTTGATGGTAGTTTTTAATTTTATGCACTGTCTTCTCACCTATCCACTTTCCTTTATTTTATATTCTTTCATTTTGAAATTTGATCTACTTTGGGAAAAATAAAATCTTTCAAGTGTATTGTCATTAAAAATTTAGAATGATAGTTAATTGTCATTTCTATGTACATTTGTTATCAGTGCCTCATTCCCATACTTAATTAATGATCCCCTTATAACCAATATGAGTTGTCTTCCCATCATGCCTTAATTATTCATAGATTACACTCTATGACTTTGAATTTTCAACTTTATTTTTAATGTCATACAATATATACATCACACTATATAAATCCACACAAAACTAAAATAAAAATAAGAAAACAAAACTAAATAAAAAATCATAACTTACATGGTGATACTCAATACCCTCTCTAAAATTTTATATGATAACTGATAGAGATTAATGATGGTAAGGCTTAAGCCTAAAAACATTTACACATGCTAGTAGAATGGTATCTTGAAGATATTTTAATATAATTATTCATTGATGTCAGACATCATTAATGATATAAGGTCCATTCTATCTAATGCACAATTTAACGATAAATTCCTTAAATCAACTATCATATATTAAGACCATTATTATGGATATAATTATTTAGATTGTAGATTATGATCATGCCACACTTTCTAAATTAGTTTATTAACTTCTTGGGTCTATTTTTCCCTTTGCTTGTTTTCTTCCATTTTGGTTAAATCAATCAATTTATCCTAGAGCGAATCTTGATCCCTTAGTCTCATGAATATTTCAATGCACAAACTAAGAACTATATATTTCATAAGCATTACTAATTGAAGTCTATAGATAAGCTAAAATGGCATGAAACCTATTGTATACTTGTAATTTTTCTTGTATGCCCATATAATCACAATAATCTAATCCTTCCAATCATCTCTTTGGATGTTACATATTTTTAGGAGCATCTTGCCAAGGACTTTGTTTGATGCCTTTGTTTATATATTGGATTGCATATGATAATATGTGATTTTATGGTGAGATATCATGAATTATTAAATGAGATTCTTAATGGTTTTATTTAATAAATACGTGCCTCTATCACCAATCATTCTGGTTGGACACCCAAATCTAGTTACAATGTTTTCATATATAAATTTGGATAGGTCTTTAACACTACAACTTGAAGTCATAGTGGCTTCCACCCATTTGGTAAAGTATTCAATTTCATTTATGATGTATCTTAAATTATTGTGCTTACTAGGTGGATTGATTGGCTGAAAAAAATTGACTCCCCATTTATCAAATGGATGCTCTTCTAGCATAGGATTAAATGACATATCATATGTCTAATTAGGCTTGCCCATACTTTGGCAGATATCATAGTGTTTTTCAACCCATTGTGCATCTTGAAATAGAGTTGGCCACCATAAAACACTTTTTAGTATCTTTTTTATAGTTTAACCTAAAAAATGTCCACCTATGATTCCTTGATGTGCCTCTTCAATAAGTTAAGGTCACTCATGTTTTAAAGCCACTCTATGAAATACATTAGCTTTACCCATATTGTACAAAAAATCATTAATTATAATCAATTGATTCTTATCCCTTTCCACATAAAGCACACAAAATATCCCATGTTATAAAAAAATGTGCATTATCTTCCATGTTCTTAAGGTTTGCACATATGTGAAATAGGTGCACATCTAGTGATTCATCTTAAAATTATTTGGGTTCTTCTTGATTATGTATTTAGCTTAGATGATATAATCCCACATTTTACCTTCATGGATTCACATTGATCCTAAACTATTTTTTTTTGGAATAACATAGCCTTATTATTCCTCCCTACATAGGCTTATTAAATAAGTATCACAAAGCCTAGTGATCTATGAAAAATTCAAATGGTATTGCCAAAAGATAATGTCTAAAATTTTGTAGTGTAAACACCATGGTCAAAGCTTCTTCTTCTATTGTCATATAATTTTTATCTACAACTAATAATTTATGAATTATGAAGCAAATGAGATGGTCTAATCCTCTATCTCCTAGCTATGTGAGAACATCTCCTACCATAATTCCTAAAGCATTTACATGCACATGAAAAGGGTTGCTCCAATTAGGAAAGCCTAAAATTGGTATTGTGACTAATCTCTTCTTTATATATTTAAAATATATTTGGCACTCATTTTTCAAATCAAACCTTATCCTTTGTGTAGTAACTTCTCAATTGGGGTAGATATGGTTGCATAGCCTTTTATGAATTTCCATTAATATCCTATATGATCCAAAAATGATCGTACCTTATTAGAACTTATGGGAGGTGGCATACCCACAATTACTATAATTATGGCTTGGTCCACCAAAATCTCATGCATACATACGATGTGTCCCAAAAAGACACCAAATGACATGAATAAAAAGCACTTTATCAAGTTTATTTCAATGCAAAAAACTTATCATCATTATAAAATAAGTTGAAACTTAGACAAATGTTACTTAAATAAGAAAAATGAAACCTAATCATTTAGATAAACTTCAAGAAAGTAATGTATGAAATATGTAAAGGCAGTAACCATTACTCTAGAGAACATGGATAGAACATTATTCAAACCAACTAACATTACCTTTTAGGTAAAATATCCCCACTCTATTACATATGTTTTCTTGGATTGATCTTTTACTATGATTGGAATATGATGGTACCTAATAAACCCATCAGTGAAAGAGTACATTTTATGTCCTATGACTAAATCCAAGACTTTGTCCATAAAATTAATAAGAAAATGATAATTTATACATGTTGTTTAGCACATGATAGTCACCAAACACTCAAATTTCCCTTAAATTATTAGGCTTCACTACCATTATATTGACCCATTCTACCTTTTATACTAAATATATGATGCTTACATCTTTCATATGATCTAGTTCAACCTTTATTTTCAACTTCATATTGGAGTTTAAACTATATGGTCACTTTTTCATAGGTTGTGTGCACTCTTTTAATTATATGTGCTTATCACCTAAGCAAGGGTCTAACCATTTTAATTTTATGAATTCATTAGAAAACATCTTTGTAATCTCAAAATAATTGTAATGTTTCTAAAGTCTCATTTTCTGTCCAAAAGTCACCCAAAGTTGTAAGTTTTGGTGTTGATACTTTCCCAATATTTATTACCAAATTATTTAAGGGATCATGATATATATTTTTGGAACCATTTGGAATGGAATCTTGCACTATTTTTATGTCATTATTCTTGGATATTAATATCTCACATCTACTAATCTTCATTTTGATTTGTGACTTTGGATTTAGGCACTTCCACTTCTTGCTCTAGTTCAAAAAATCTATTCAAATCTAAGTCCTCATCACTATCAGTGGAATATATAAAATCTTTACCATCTATGATTCTATTATATTATTTGATAAAAATTACTCTTTTTATTTACTTACCTTATAATTTTGGGTAGCTAAATTGAAATATCAAGCTTCTTATTGCTGCAGAGATGAATATGTTGTAATACTTAAGTATTTTTCTTGCCCATAAAATAGAAATATTTTATAATACTTAAGTCTTCTACTCACCCATAAAATAGAAATATTTTAAACTTATATAGAGAATTTTACACCAAAGGATTATTATCCTCAAAAACAAAGTCTGAATGAAATCTTATTGAACATGTGTCCAATGTTTTGTCTCATGTCTATGTTCCTGATGCAAGTAACATGTTGTTGGAAGTGATGAAAAAGTATATCTAAATATGTGCATACAATATCTAGGTTATACAACATAAAAATTACATACATTCACATAATTATGCACATGTATTTTGGGCATTATCCTTATAAAAAATGCCATTATTCCTAGATAATAGATGGTATTTAAAATCAAGTACACAATAGTTCATAGGCCTCATCCCATGGTAAATAATTTATCCTATGGGCTAACCACCAATTTATATCAGTTCCTTTTAGTGAATAATTGAGTGCACTAACCCTTTCATTTATGTTTTGCACATGATGTTCAAGCCTTAAAATAAATAGATTCAAGTCATGAGTAGCATAGTATTACAATATTTGAATTTCTATAGAAAATACCATGTACATTAGGCATACCTCATGATCTCCCCTAGACTAATTCAACAAGTAGCTATTTAAGTCACCACTAACTATGGATGTAGTCTCCTAGGGTAAAATAAATTTCTTTGTTGATTTCATGTAGTCCATATCTATGACACCTTTGTACACAAAATCCATTTCAAACCTAGTTG